>CM021110.1:14719184-15183083 GCA_007115665.2 Sequoiadendron giganteum | reverse complement strand
TTCAAGTCAATAATTAATTATGATTTTTTTATTACAACTTTTTAAAAATATAAAAGCTTGTCTATCTAACCACCTTAACTTGGTCAAAACTTCATGAAATTCATTTTTTTTTTAAATCCTATAGTATGCAAAGCATAGAATGTGATACATGTTTTAGATTCAGAAAATATGATACCATTTGAAAGTTATAGATGATTTTCTGATCCAACCCTATCAATCAGGGACTTTAGTCAGTAATTCAAATAGAAAATGAATAATAATAATTTATTAAATTCAAAATAGAAATCATAATTTATATTGGTGGAAAGCTAAGAATATCCTTTCAAAACCCTTTTCATTTCATCAATTTTGGTCAAAAAAAAAGTCACGTGTTCTGACCACATGGAGGCCATCATATCCTTACATATAAGCCACTTTTGGCCCATCATGATCACACATGCAGAGGTGTTTCACACTCTGCTTTCCTTTCAAAAAGTAGTCTAAAAATCTACTAGTGTCTATTTTAATTATAAAATTTGATCATAAAAAAATATTTTTTGGTCACATTCAATACTATTTTTCTTGATAGTAGATAGGAGTTGCCACATCACTAATTTATTAACACAAAATGAGATAATGACTATATCAAATATTTGTGATTTTACTATGGTATGCAAATAACGAGATTCAAATCAATAGATTGAATTATTGACATGTGTATTTGTTAAGAGTAATTATAATTTTAATTAATATATTTGAATAAACTTTGTATGAAGTTGACAATCCATAATTTACATATATGATTTTGAGAAATGATTTGATATTAAATGTCTTAGATATACTGGAGAATCCATAAATAAAACTATCTAAGAACATTGTTATTTAGATATCAAGTAGGTGTCATTTTGTACTTTTTCCTTCATAGGTTGCATAAATGACATACTAAATTGGATTATTTCGACTACTTCTATTTATTTTGTTCATTGCTCTAATTTTTAAATGACTAACTATGGTGTGCAAATAACAAGGTTCAAAACAATACATTGAATTATTGCAACACATGTATTTCTTCTATGCAACTCCGACTATAGAAAAGATTAAATAATTAGAAATATTTTTTATTATTCTCAAATGTAAACCATGATTTGTACTACAATGAAAATTTATACATAATTAGCAATCAATGTTTTATAAAGATGATACATGAGATATGGCAAAATGCATTCATAGTTGAAAACATACCAACTTAAAAATTATTGTTGTGACAATGTCAAGTACTCAAGATGATGAAATGTGTACAATTACAAGATCCAAAAACATAAAAAAAATATATAAGTAAAATTAATCGAAAGAATAAAATACTTAGAATTGTATAGTTGAATACCAGAAACAAAAAGTATAGTAAAAAGTGAAAATTTCATATAGCTTCCCTACGGAGAATAAAAATTGACAACTTCCTCAAAATAAATTGTATCTAAAGTGGATGTAGATATTGGAGATGTGGCAGGGGCTCGAGGAGGAACATGCTTATATAGGTATATCAATGCTCTAACGACCTCTAAGATCCTTGTTGACAAATTTTGATCCAAGTGGCAGAATGTGCATGCAAGGAATGCATGAATATAATCTCGCAATTATTGTTCAAACCCATTTGTATAGCATTGTAAACACAGGAAGTTGATTCATGTTCTTCTAACATGTCATAGGGGAAAAAACCCCCCAAAAGAGCATCACCAATTGTTTCATCATAATCAGTGACAAATTCATTGTAAACATTTGGTGGAAGTAGATAATCTTTAATATATGCATATAATAACTTATGTAGGACTAAGTCCATACAATTTGATAGAAAGCAGGAAACTACGTCTAAGTAGTACACCACTTTATTTCCACCCTTCAACAAATATTCACCTAATATGAATTTGATAGTCTGCTCAACATGTGGAGAGTCCACACAAAAAATGTGTGCCAATACATTGGAATCAATTCAGCCTAGAATTGGCACTTCTAATTTCTATCATGGGATGTAGATATGCCTATTCATTTCCATCTCGCTTATTCTAATAGGATGCAAAGATGAGAGGACGAAACATGAAAATTGGAGAAATAAGAGATGATAAATATGAATGTGTACAAATAATTAAGATAATTCAAAAGATTAGAGATGATAAATATGAAATTAATAACAATTATGACAACATAAAAAAATAATTATGCCATAAATTAATTAAATATATTCTTATCAAATGCAATATTTTTCTTCAATGCATATATTTGTACAACAATGCCATGCCATAATTCCACAAATATATGCTTTACATATTGTGACAAGCTATGAGCATTTAAAGAAGGCTTTGTAAAAACAAGATAAAATATTGTAAAATGGTATTTTTCTTCAATGTAATTTCTATTGCTTCATGAACAAAGCATACAATATTCTTTGAAAAAAAATTAATTTCCCGAATAACGATATTAGTTTTTAGTAGTAGATGTAGAATTAGTACAACCACATATGGAGTAAACTAATATCATAATTGATATTGTTTTCCTCGTTCATGTCAATATTTTCAGCTACAAAGAGAGGATTTTCCAAGAATGGGAAAATATACTGGCTTTCAATTTTATTGGACAAATTCAAAATATTAGTATTCATCATTAAAATTGTATCATTGTTGGTACTACTAACTAGAATAGGGTTATCAATAGAGCTAAGATTGGGTTGGAACCATGGAGATGAAGATGAAGTAACAAAATTGCTACTAATAGCATTTTGAAAAAAGGTTTCAAAATTGATCAATTCAAATGTTGTTGAACAATGCATACCAAATTTTGTAAGAGAATTATCAAGGGTATAGTCCTGCAAAGGCATTCTAGTGTCAATATTGCTAGTACAAATGACACTAATATCTTTTGGATCAGAGATAGGAATTTCTAAATTGTTGGAATCAAGTCCAAGTAGGTGTTGGTTCTTATCCATCAAATTCGCAGAACATTGTATATCATCAACCATGTTCATGTGAGAAATATTTTTATGACTCATAGTATCAAATCCTAAATTTTCTATTCTTAAATTGGTTGACCTATTATCAAACAAAATTTGTTGCAAGAACTTGGTGGATTGTGACAAGTCTCCCAGCTTTGAATTGGTATAGTTGAAATTTTTTATTGCCATATTCCCTTTTATGGATATTGCAGCCATATCATAAGCATAGGCAACTTCTTCAGCTGTATCAAAACTTCCTAGCCATTATCATTTTTTCAATTTATTATTCCAAATTTCTGCAACATAACGACCCCATAGAACAATTATTCTAAATTATTAGATTATTCATTCCCCTATATTGAATGTATCCATTTTATTGGATTAACATATATTAAAAATTCCTTCAAAAATGTGAAGATTCTTTAAGTAGAATCAATACCAAGGACAAAACAAAACTCTTGCCTACACGCATTCCAAATAAAAATATGCTTGCAACATTTCTATTTATAAATGATTATACTAAAAAAACTTGTGTGATATTTAAAATTATGGCGGAGATCCAAAAAAATAATACAATATATAATTCATATAATTTATGATTACCTTGACTATGAAACTCTACCCTGAATTATTTTACCATGAACTCTGAGGTGAGGCGACTTACTTTAGGAAGATGAAATATTGATGATTTCTGGGTAATGTTTTTGGATGATCTAAGACTCTGTGATATGCTCATGGGATAGTTGTATTAGGGTTTTGCGTGTGTCCTTTCGTGATTGTTTAATTATTCTTTATGCGATATTATTTTATCTTAAATAAAATTTGTAAATATTGTTTAATTGCGATTGTGTGTGTACTTATATTCTTCATAGTGATACACTAGCAAATGATAGTAATAATAATCATTTGACGTTTTTAATACCCAATTATAACCATACACAATAAAATATGATATCATATTTTGTAACCAATAAAATATATTATTAAATTTTATTACCATTTTCACAAATTATTAAACTACATATATTCATGCTTCGCTTACATTTACACAATCAACACGTAGTAAAGGTAATCGCAAAGCTTGGAATTACATGTCCCATCCTGAGACGGCAAGTGTTTCTAAACTCTGACACGACTACTGTAACGGGAAACCGCAGTTGAAGGTTTCGTTTAATTTTCTGGTTATCCTCTATCTGGAATTAGCTCGGTTTGCAGGAGCCTATTTTGTTTTTTTATGTTTATAGTGATTTCAGAGGTTTTAATATTTATGCAGGGTTTGCAGAAGCCTATTTTCTGGTGAAGGATAAGGACCACCCGCTGGTTTTCGAGGCGCTGCAAACCCTAATCGGAAGCACTCTTTCTGGAAACCCTAATTATTTTGTTTTGATACCAGTTCCTTCTTCTTCGATGCATTCACTTTCCAAATCTTTTTGGTCTAATCAGTCATTATCGACCTGAACCACCTAAGCTTGAGTTTTCTTTTAAATACCTTCTGTAATCTCTCTTTTATGCTCAACTAGATATCAACACGGTCAATGTTCTTTTATGTCTGCTAAAGCTCTGAACTTTGAAGAAGCCAAAATGGTAGTAAGTGCAGCAGCAATGATGATATCCTCTACAACTCATCAATACACAATACAAACCAAAATCTCTTTGTCTCCTTCGTTGCATGGAATGGTGAGGGTGAATGCTTCTGGGGCTTTCGACGTTAAGCCCAAGAAATCATCACCACTCTAAAAGGGAGTTCAACTCAACCCAGATTTGGTATGACGATCAATGGAGCTGCCACTGATAGCTTGAACGTGAATAATATTAATGTTGAGTTGTATGAAAAGTTGTTTTATATATTGCTTGAATATAAAAAAAATTCACTTAAAATCTCAGTAGAATCCTCATTTTTATCCTGTATTTTCGTAAATAATATGTTTTGACTTGGGTATAGCTAGATCAATCTTCCTGGTCCTATTAGTATGTGAATAATGGAAAAGGGTCCTTTTTTCCTTTTTCGTCATACTTCTCCTTTTCAATGTCCTCTGGTTATGGAGATGGCATAGCGTTTCCGATTTTGCTAGGTGGGTATCCCTCAGGAGGCCTGGATGGGCAGTAGTTTGTGTTGTTTTTACAAAACAAATGATCTGGATCTGTTTCCCATATACCCAATCTATTTGCTGTGGAGTTTGATTCTGCACTCAACAAGGAGGTCATGGACGTGAATGCTAATCATGTAGGTATTGATATAGAGCACTTTTAAATTTCCACTAAGAGTGCTGATGTTTCTGAGACTGAACTTATTCTCAATGATGTCTCCCAAGTGCATGCTTGGATCGATTATGATTCATGGTCCAAAATTCTAGAGGTTAGATTGAGCAAATCAAGTCTCATTAGGCCCTCTGTTCCACTGATTTCCCATCCCGTTGATCTCGCTAGCCTGTGGAAGGATGAAATGTATATTGGGATTAGTTCCTTCAGTGGGGACTCTTCTCAGACTAGTCTTGTTTACTCATGGAATTTCACTAGCAGCACTTTCCGTTGGCCTCAGCACTCATTCCCTGCGAATCCTCATGCAATCTCTTCACAGAATGGACCAAATTCTTCACGCCAGAGACCCAATGAAATTTTGGGCATTCTTTTTGCTCTGCTGTTTGGTATTGGGTGCGCTGCCATGGCTGCATTGATCATGTTCTTCGTGTGGTCCCTCCTTATTAGTAGGTCTGTGTTTGTATCGAAAGACTTTAGTTACGAAAAAATTGAAATGGCTGTGCAGTGGACCCCGAAGATTTTGTCTGCAGAAAAATTGTAGTGACAGGTGATAAGGAAGCTCAAGGTGACAAGTAAAATCAGAATCTTTATAGGATTATGCTTCCGGACCCCATGTGCAATAATGCAGAGTATCACTGTCCACAGTTCTTCACATGGCCATGTCATTAAAAGACAACCTACTTAGCTCTACATTATGAGCCGTAACATCATGTGGTACCCTCAAAAATATAATTATTGGCTTATATTCATGCCGTGTGTGTTAAAGTTTCCTTAACCGACATGTCTTACCAAAAAAAGCTTGTATTTTTATTCTTGTTTTTATTTCGAAGTTAAGTGTATAAATTAAAAAAATAATAACAGTCCAAAAAAAGATTGTAAATGAAAAACATCAAAATCACATCATGTGGTACCCTCAAAATTATAATTATTGGTTTATCTTCATACCTTGTGTGTTAAAGTTTCCTAACCTTATCAAAAAAAGCTTGTATTTTTATTCTTGTTTTTATTCCAAAGTTAACTACATAAATTACAAAAATAATAACAGTCCAAAAAAAAGACTGTAAATGAAAGACATCAAGACCACACCTTACAAATTGACAAAGGCTATCCAGCCCCCAAAATAGCATGGTATGGGTTTCCTGCATCCATGGCCATAAACACCCGTGCAACCTCAAACCTGTCAGTACATCTGCCACATTAAACTTGCACGGGCGCCTAAATTTTTCGCTGGTTTTTTATAAGTATTTATTTTAAATATTTTTATTTATTAATAAATTATTAATTTTACAATATAATGAAAATATAAAAGATATAATGTGTTTTATGTCTATATTTAATATTTTTTTGATAATTATTTATTTTAAATATTTTTACTTATTAATAAATTATAAATTTTACAATATAAATATTGGGAAAAATTAGTAAATTTTTTGTTAATTTAAAATGATTAAATAAATTTTTATAAGATAGCTCATATAATTTGTAAAATGATGTCAAATTTTCAATTTTTAAATATTTAAAATGATTATAGGTTATTATGTTCATATTTCAATGTGTATGTTCATTAAACATTAATATATAAAAACTACATTAAATAAATGATAATTGGTGAATAAAGTTGGAAACCTAAAAATATGTTGATTGTATATCTCTACAAGTTTTTTTTTTAATTCAATTTTAATTAAGACACATATCTAGAAAGGGTATAATTGAATGAAATGTTTATAATTAATTTTAACATGTATGTATGTTAATATATGAAAAAAAATGAAGAGAAACTAAAAATGAAAAATATTATTTTATTTCATATTTAGAATAATTTTACATTACATTTACTAAAGTAAGTACAAGTATATTTCTATGTTTTGGAATTTGGATCTTTATGGGACCCATAATCAAGATCTGGTTGTTGCCTCAATATCTGACCATAATTAGTACTAGCAAAAACTTCCATTTTTAAAGTTGGAATGTTGTAAAAGTATTTGTCTTCATCTGAGTTTGGAATCTCTTACTCTCAAGGGTAAAGTTTCCATATAAAGCACGACAAAAATTTGGAGAACGTGTAGGGCCTATTAAATTTCTTTATAATTAGAAGGTTTCGAGCTATTGTGTATCACATTGCAACCTCTTAAATCTTTTATCTTCAGCTATTTTGCAAGCTATATCAATTCATAGCTTCCACAAAGATGTCTATGGCAGCGGTAGCAGCTAATCTAAGCAGAAGGAAATTGCTTTATCATTTCTTTATCATTTTTTTTTTCTTTTAAAATATCATTTCTTTTTGCTTTAAAAATGTTATTTCGGATGGTTGATTCCTACTTTATAACAGTGTTTGAAATTTGCAGGTTTATGATTTATGCAACTTTCTTGCTTAGGGTAGAATGGTGAAGATAATTGTCATGTTATCTTTTAACTTCCATGATTCATGTGAACCTCACTCTTACCAGTAGGTCAGCTATCTGTCTAAGTTATTTGCTATTCTATACCCATGACAGATTAGAGACTCACACTTACCAGTAGCTTGACTAGCTGTCTAAGCTACTTGGTACTCTACAAACAGAACAAACTAGAACCTCACACTTAATGGTAGCTTAGGTGGTTGTCTAAGCTACTTGCTACTCTACATAAGGGGCAGCTTAGAGCCTCACTCTTACCAGTGTTGTGTATGTGAAGTCCAACAGATTCTGCTCCTTCACATTTCATGCCTTTTCAATTTTTCCATTCTCAAATAACTTTTATATATTGGGGATTGTTAATTGTAACATTGGGGATTGTTAATTGTAACATATATCAGATATGAAGACTATTTTCAAATCACTTTTATATATTGGGTATTTTTAAATCTAATAATTATTAGATGAGGAATTCATATTTGTTCTTTTTTTACAATAAAGATATTGTGCCCGTCTTTTTATAGATGTAGCCATATTGACAAACCATGTAATCTTTGTGTTATTTATTGTATTGTTCTCTGATGTTCATTTCATTTTAAATTGCACAATTATTTAACCAGCAGTAGATTGGCTTCGTTAGAACCTCATTCTTACCATTAGATGGACTGGCTGTCTAATCTATTTACTGCTTTACACACAGCCTCACTCTTATCAATAGATGGTCCCATGAATGCTTAATTTTTCTGCTTATTTTTTAGCAGCCAGTTTAAATTTGTATTAATAGTACTAATAATAATTTGTAAAAAAAAAATTAGAAAAAGAAAAAAAAAAGCGAATTTTAAAAAGAGGGAAAGAAATTTGTGAAGCTGTGGTTTTTTACCAATATGCAATTGCTGCTTATTTCCAGCCCCCCCTTTTTTCACATGGCTTATTGTATGGTCCCATGGGGGACTTGGGCTTCTATTTTCATGGATCAAGTGGTCCCATGAAGAAGAAAAATACTATGCTACAAAATTAATTGAATTTTTTTCCTAGAAAATAGCAGCCCCTACCTTTTAGGACTACAAATTTCAGCAGGTGAAATTGAGGTGGGGCTAGAAATTGCCCTTACATCGTAGGAATTTTGGGAAAAATTTTCTACCACTTCTCTATCACTTAAAATTTTAAATTCCTAAAAAAGCTAAAAAGATGAGAGAATTTTTATTTATTTATTATTTTTTATCAAAATACTCTAGTTTGTTCTTTAAATTTTGGAGCTCAAACTTTTAAGCTGAATTACAAAACTAAATTCATGGGACCACCAGCTTTAAAATATTCCTAAAAACTCTAAGCAGCACCCATTGAATTTTTTTAGGGATCCCCCCTCCATGAGACCACACCCTTATTTTCATTTCCTAAACAGTAGCTGCTCCATTGAAAAGATTCCAAATTATCCTTTCTCAACAATAAAATTTATGCATGGGAACACTCCCGTTGCTTAAATTTAACCATAAAATAAAGTTAAGCAACACATGAAAACATGAAATTAGCTACTCGTAACAATTGTTACTATTATTTTATTCAGTATTAAAAAATGGTGTATAGAGTTAGAATGGGAGTGTCTTTGAACAAGGTATTCTTAATTTTGATCTATACACGTCAAAAGCTTTCATTGTCTTGAAAAGTTGGGATAATGTTTGAGGATAGCCCTAAGCTATTTCTTAGCTTGCTATTTTAAGTACATATATCTTAACTTTGTTCGTAATCAATTTTTAAAGAAATAGAAATATCTTAGTCGATTTATGATTATACTTCTTTAATAATATTTATGAGATAATTAAATATTATTAAAAATACATATTCAAATATTTATTGTTATAAGATATGTTTTTTAATTAAATATTTTTTTTAGATAATTTGTGTTTTTTTAGATTCTTAATATATTATTTAATGTAAAAAATTTAGTCTATAGGCTATATAGTGTGAGATTTGAGCTTGAAACAAGTTTCACGTCTGCAAACCACTATTTAGTCGTCGAAATATATTGTGGTTTACTCATAAAACCATCTAAAATATCAGTTAGAAGCCTCCAAAATCTCACTTATCACATAAAATCCATATGAATATTGATTTGACAACTAGATGGGGACATTCTATTTTCATTTGCAGTGTTTTTTGTCAATTTGATGACAACTTTTTTTTTTATTTGCATTGCTTTATGGTTTAAATCTATATGCAAAAATCTCATAATCAAATAATACTTAATTTCTTTAAGAAAAAAATCTAGATTTGTCTAAGTTTATTTCATTCCATTATTTAACACTTATTATTAACTGTTTAATCCAACTACATGGAACTAAAATTTGCAGCTCATCCATGTACAAACACATACTGTTTTTCTATGGGTGTAATCTTTGAACCTCCTTTAGATGCAAGTGCTAGTATATTTTAAAATGAATTAGTATATATGTGTATATATATTAATACAATTTTAGTATATAATTTCATTATTTTTTGTTTCAAATTAGTTTATAGAGTCTAAGCATTTTCTATCTATTGGTGAAGTTGAATGATTTTAATTGAATTTACTAGAGTTCATGTCTTGCTAAGTACGAGGTCTTTTGACTTTATAAGGGATGATAGAATCACACTTTGTGCAACTTTGATAGAAATGTATCCACTTAGATCTGTGCTCTAAAATCAAATTGCAAAAAATGACAGATTTTGACATAAAACCTTTCATCAAAAGAATTAAAAAATTAGCTCATAGAAATTAATTGAAGGGAAATCATATGAACTCAAATTTTAATTTCAATTTTGAAAAAAAAAATTAAAAAAATAAAAAATCCATCAATACATTATAGAATTTTTCTTCTAACTTCAAATAATTTTCAAACTAGAAAAAAATGAAAATCATATCTAAACCTTAAAAATAAATCCAAATAAAAAATATCCAAAATCTAATAACAAACTGAAACATACAAATTCTACCTTCATCCGCATATCTTAGAACTTCCATACTTCTCTCAATTTATCTCCTTACATAATTCAGATGATACAGTCTTGAGCTACTTTCTTCCAAGCTGATGGTAACTGATTATATGCAGATTAGAAGGAAAGGTTGCAATAATCACAGGCGGGGCAGCAGGAATTGGAGAAGCCACAGTTGGGCTCTTTTCAAAACATGGAGCCAAAGTCATCATCGCTGATATTGCAGACCAATTCGGTAAAAAGGTTGTTCAATCCTTTTCCCCAGAGGTCACATACATCCCTTGTGATGTGACCAGAGAAGAAGATGTAAGTGCAGCTGTGGATTTGGCCGTGGAAAAGCATGGTAAACGGGACATTATGTTTAATAATGCAGGAACCATTCATAAGAAATCTAGTATGGCAGTAGAGTATGACATGGACGAGTTTCAGCGTGTGATGAATGTAAACGTAAAAGGAGTAATGCATGGAATAAAGCATGCAGCTCGTGTTATGATCCCAAACAAAAAAGGCTGCATAATTTCTACATCCAGCATTGCAGGAGTACTTGGTGGGGTGGCTCCATATTCATACACAGCCTCTAAGCATGCAGTTATAGGCCTCACCAAACAAGGTGCGGCAGAGATGGGGGAATATGGTATTAGAGTGAATTGTGTTTCTCCATCTGGTTTAGCCTCGCTTCTTGCCTTGCAATTATTTGGAAAGAATCCCAAGAATCTAGAAGAGGGGAAGATCGAGTGGGAGACATTTTGTAACAAGATATCCAATTTAAAAGAGCATACCCTTAAGGCGCATGATATTGCAGAGGCTGCTTTGTATTTGGCCAGTGAGGAAGCCAAGTTTGTCAGCGGCCATAATCTTGTGGTAGATGGAGGGTTCAGTGTAGTGAACCATGATCGGGGTCTCTGCTAATATATATAAAACTCCAATAAAAATAACACTGGTTTTGGTGGTGCTCTCTTGGAAAAATAGTAAGTGTGATAGTTTGTTAGAGGGCTTTGTTTCAACTTTAAGTATTAGTAAGATAATAAAAATATATATGGATATTGAGATTGAGTAAAATTGTAGTGCGTCTCTATAATGAAGAAATATCCAATTATGGATAGATATACGAAAAGAATGGATATTTATTTTCTAATGGACAAAACTATTTACTTTTTAATTTTTTCATGGTCTAATGTATCAATGAGCTTTTGACCTATGATGAATGGATATCTAACTTTAGAGATCACTATGTCACCCAATATTTGCTTTTGCAAGTCATGATTTTACTAGGTTTTCAGGTATATTTTAGTGATATTTTACAAAAAATAGGTACTTTTGAGTATTCAATTGATCAAAAATAGGTTTTGAAGATTAAATTAGTGTTTATTTTAAGATTTTTTAATAAAATTAAAGTGAATTTATTTATTATTTAAATCAAGTTAAATTACAAAAAAATAGTATTTAAACATTTTTTTTAAAGAAAAAAATATTTATTTAAATTTGGTTTTTTTTAAATTAAAATGGAGATGGATTTTTATAAATGTGTATTATTTTATTTTTGGATGAATCTACACTTGATCAATCTATAAAAAAATCTAAAAATCGAATTCAAAAAATGCATCAATACCCACATCAAAAGGAAACTCAGAATTTAACTCAAAAGCTACCTCAAACTAATGAACAAAGATTGAGAGTGGAGATATTAAAAACATAAATACATTGTAAACCAAAATTGATTTATTTGAAGTTGAGCCTCATATGACCCCCATTGACATAGGTTTCCCGCATCTATGCAAGTAATGGTGTTTTTTGCTAAAACTATGGATTTTGATTTGGATAGATTTCATAATTTGATTGAGGAGAGGGGGAAATTTTATTTGATTAGTTTGTCATATGAAGAAATAAATTATTTATATATACAAACTAAATATTAGCACTATATTTCATCAACCCTTAAATCAATCTCCCCATCCTTTCAACAAAGGGAAAAATTTCAATCAAATGGTGGTAAGTACAATGAGATTTCAACTATGTTTTGGGACCATTGGTGGATGGTCTTTGATCATAAACCACATGACAATCTTGAGGTGTTTGAATATTTTTTGAGAAATTATGGGCTAAGTTTGAGATGGGTTGGAAACTTAATCACTTTCATATGAGATCATTCTTGAAAGGAAGATGAGTATGCAAAAACAACTCCCTACACCAATATAACATAGGAGAGGGTTACAAAAATTCTTTAAACCCTTTAACTATTGCAATAACAAAAATATTGCACATACAAATTTAATTAAATAGTTTAAAAAATGAAACCATAACATATAGATTTTACGTGAGAAAACCCTCCCAAGAAAAAAATCACACTCCAAGCACTCATTTCAATTGTATTATTCAATAAATATGGATTAAAATACAATAACAAAGCTTATGCTCTTCAGGAGTTATTAACACTATATTCGTAATTTGGAATAATTCCAATAGCATAATGGTAGCTCTCAAGAAATAATTAACTTGTCATATAAAATAAGCTAACAAAACAAGTATATATAGATGAGCAAGGTGGGCACCCAAAAAAGAATCCTCAATCTTTTGCAAATCCAATATTTGTAAAAGCTCAAAAATCATGAGCTTTAAATTCAACTTACTAAACCAAAATAACTCTATCCTCGTTTTGGCACCCATATCCAAGAAAAGCATGTTATCCATATCTTGGGTGCCTAAATTAGATAAAGCTAAAAGATATTTTATTCCTCTTCAATTTTGATATTGAAACTGCTAATTGAGACTCTCAAGGCAACATAGGAAGTTGCCAAAATAATTTTTCATCAATATGGAAACATTTGACGCCATCCTCCTAAAAATAGAACCTCTTAGAGTGGGTGTCAACTTCCTACAAATAGGGATCTTTCCATATGTCATCACTTGCCATGTAGGATTCCATATCAACAATATGACCTACTAAGTGACTGGAAACTTAGGAAGTTTACTACATTAAGATAAATTAATATGTACCTAATAATTAATTAATTAATTAATTCTAGGACTCAAAGGTTGAGACACCTAATTGTGCATTTTTCACACACACCTTGCAAAATGGGGACGCCCTCTTTTCCTTTTGCTTCTTAGGTTGACTTCACCCATGTCCATTTGGTTTTTTTCTTTTTGCCTTTGCTCTTTGAACTTTTGGTCCACTTCACCTTTGAAATATTTCGCATCCTTGAAAATCTTTAAATTTTGGTTAAGTGTCCTTTTGCGAGTTTCGCTTTGCGGGTTTCCATCTGTGAAATTCCACTAGGCGTATGTCACAGTCCCTTTTACCGTTTGTGGGTTTCTTCATGTGAGTCTTCACTTGCAGAATTCTGCTTGCAAAATTCCATAGTGGTCGTGCCATTGGGTTTGGATTCTGCATCGTCTCAGCCCACGTTGTCCTGGCTTCCACATAGTTGGCTCCCACATCGTCTCGGCTTGCAGTGTATCGACTTCTGCATATTGTTTCTCTGTGCAACTCCCTGGCTTTCACCCCTCAAATTTCTACAAACTAGGGTTTGCACAATTTTCAAAATCCTCTTACATTAATTGTTGCATTTATGATACTTTTGGCTATAAATATAGGTCGTTGTCAATTCATTTTTTCTTGGTTGATTGTGGATTTCATGTGTTGGAGAGTTTTCTCATGATTTGGCAAATTCAAAGGATTGTCTTTATCTTTGGTTTTCATTCCATCATCACTTGATATGAATTTACATGACACCCTCGCAATTTACTATTTAAAGATCATTCAATGGCATTCGTATGAAACATTTTTAGACGCTAAATTTAGGGTTTGATAACTAAGCAAAGTCATACCCCAAAAGTCACCTTGCGAGATTTTGATCGAGCCTCGCCATAATTGTGGCTTGGATTTGAATGGCTCCCACATCCTCATCTTTTGTATACCTTTAAGCCTTGCAGAAATCCCTCGTGGATTCATCATTGCAGGAGGCCATCCTCGTGTCGCTAGTTTTAATGCATGAATCCCATTGGTTTCTACATTGTTTTCCTTTATGGGCATGAAAATTGAAATGAAAGTCGTTAAGTTTTTATAACTTAGGGTTTGAGTAGTGCAACTTTAAAATTATTATGAAACCCTAGGAATTTTCCTTGCAGAAAGCAATTTACAAGACTCCATGTAAAAAGTGCCAAATACTAGCATGAAGCCTAATGGATCCCACATTTCTGATCTTCGCACCATGTTTCTCTACATAGAGTTAAATGGGATAAAACATTAAGTCATGCAGTCTTATCAACTTAAAGATCCACTTTCTCACGAGCATAATTGAATAAACTTAAAATCACTAAGTTTGCATGCTTTGTGAGAATCCCTTAATGCAAGTGGATATTGTTCATTGAAAAATTGATTGTTCCAAATGCTTGAGAAACTTTCATCATCTCAAAGTGCTCGTCGAGCCAATTCGAATGTTGCTTGAATTGCATCAAAAGGAGTTTGTATGCAAAAGTTATGGTTGGTCAAAGTTCATGAGAAAAAAGTTAACCAACACAGTATAGATGTTGACGTCAACATGTTGACGTGGCAGGAGTAGATGATGTGACAAGTGTAGGTGACGAGGTGATGAAATGGACCAATGGTGCTCTGACATGTGGCAAGTGGCATGGTAAAGATGATGAATTAGGTAGTGCCAAGTGAACTAATGAAATGGTGCCACGTGGCACTGCTGTGGCACACTGATTGGGGTTTGTTAAGAAAATTTGGTTTGAGGGGGGTCAAACCTTCGACCTCCCCTTTGCAAGTTTTAGGCACCACCGTTAAACCATGCAGCATTCTCAAGATACTATGCAGGCCAATTTCTATTTATTAAGCAATAAAGTCTATTTGAGGGGGGACAGTTGTTTGAACTGCTAACCGCCCCCTCCCACTTCCAATGCTTACCAATGCACCATGCACGTTTTGTGGAGTATATCTATTTCAGGTTTCATATAAAGTGCAACGAAACACCCTATAATAGAAAAAGAGGGGGGGGCAATGGTTTGAATCATCAACCCCCAACAAAGCAACCACCATACATACCATTGTGCCCCGCATGTCTGGCAAGATAGGAAGACAATGAATCATATTTGAAATAGAAGGTGAGTCAAATTTTATATAAAAATGGGGGCCGACGGTTTGAACCACTGACCTCCAATATAACAATGCACCAAAATAACCATTGTGCCACGTCCTTGGTGCCGACTATAGAATATGTAAAAATCTTTTTTATTATATTGTTAACCCCATAATTAGCCTTTGAAATTTTATTTAAAGGGGGGTAGAAGGAATGTGAATGAAGGAGGATTTGGATAGTGAAATGATTCAACCCTGTGCAAATAGAGGCTATAAGCCAAGTTAATTTGAACTTGAAGGAGGTGGTTGTTTTTTCATTTCATTATCATCTTGGGAAACTTGTGGAGGCTTTGTAATAGATTGAAGTGACTTGTAAACTGCATTTGGAGCATAATCAAGGGCCGGTCACTCTATTGGAGAGGAACCCGTAGACGTATCCATTCGACGAACTTTTTTATCAACCTGTTGTCTCTTGTCTTCTCTTATATGTGATTTCCCATTTCCATTATTTTAATTGTTTAATGCCTTTTAAAACAACCTTAAATTAAGTTTAAGACATTAAATTCCATTTATATAAATTAAAATTTTCTAAGAATCTTTGTTCATAGATCCTAATGGATCAAGTTGGTATTAGAGCCTTGTTTGAATAGTGCTTGCAGAAGTGGATGTTAACGTGATCTAGGAGTCAGCGAGTTGAAGCCATGCTTGTGGAGGGTAATCTTCAGATTGATAAACATATAAATTTTCCACCATCAAAGATGGGAGAAATGAAAGTTGGAAAAAATTTTGAGCTCGATGAGAAAAGTTTTCAATGAGTCTTTCTTGACATGAAGGCTATGGTGGAAGTGCTCTTTTAGGAAAGGGAGGAATGGAAGAAGCATGAAAAAGGAGGTTTTTCAAAGTGAGAAAAACATGAGGACCATGAAGATCAAGAGGACAAAGGGAAAAGAGAAGGAGGTGAAAATGAGCCTCCAAAAACTCCTACATATCCATCTTCTTTGTCCGCTTCTTCTAATTCTATTTCTTTTGCTAGTCCTTTCAAAAGTGCACATAAGCCTGTAATTAAGTTGGATGTAAAGTTTGAACTTCCTAAATATTGTGGAGAGTTGAATGTTGAGAAACTAGATGATTGGGTTCAACAAGTAGAAGTATATTGTAGAATTCAAGGTCTCTTAGATGATGCTTCTAAAATCCAATTTGCTACTCTTTGGTTGGGAGGAATCACTCTCACCTAGTGGGAGAGTAAAACTCAAAAAAAAATTGCTCGACATGGTAGTGTCAATTTAACTTGGATGGAGTTTAAAGTTACCCTCAAAAGGAAATTTTATCCCTTAGGCCATATGCAATAGTTAACTATGAACTGGAAAACTTTTAGGCAGGGTAAAGGTCAAACTATCCAACTATACTCATGAATTTAGGAAGTAAGCTATTGCACTTAATGTCCCATTATACACCCAAGACACATTGCTCAAGTATATAAGTCTTATTCACTCTTACTTAAGAAATACCATTTTGGTTTTAAATCCTAATAATCTAGATGAAGTATGTGTACTAGAGTCGAGAGATAAGAGTAGTTTCAATGAAAATTATGTCAAGAATCCATCTAAGCCTGAAGGTAAACCCAAGGGCAAAGGAAAGGGGAAAAATACAACTACCATCAAGAAGGAGGGAGATAATCCCTCATGCTCCCGTTGCAAGAAGGAGGGACATGATCATTCAAAGTGTTGGAAGTTGCATCTAGAACTAAGGCCAGAGAAGTATGGAGGAAACAAAGGAAAATAGAAGATTGCTTCCATAGCACAACATGATCTTGGATATGACTCCAGGGATGAGAAAAAGATTGTTGTTGTTAGGATCCAAGGTAAAGGAAAAGGTATATCTTTTTTTGCTAATACAAGTTTTTCAAATGCACGTACAAGTTCAAGTAAAAAATATTCTCCACCTAAGGTTGATAAGCATAGAAATTTTTTATTTCATATTCGGGTTGTAACAAAGAATACTAGAAGGTTGATACTTTGTTTGATGGGTATGTGCAGGATCATCATGGAAAAAATAGGCCCTTAAGTGGTGATAAAAATACAAAGAATCGGAGTTAGTCAACTTGACGTAAAAATTTGAATAAGTTATCTATATTATTTCAAAAATATGTATGAATAGATTTTGTAGCAAATTGAATGTAGTTTCTAAACTACTAAGTTTTTTTTTTTTTTTAAATCTATTTGGTGAAAATTTGAAATTTCAAAGCAGTAGTACTTAAATTTGAGGGAAAAAATAAGAAGTAGGTGTCTGTCTTGTTGGAGTTGAGAAGATACAACACCACAGAAGCCCAAAAGATCTTTGCAAGCAAATAACCTGTTACAAGGAGAAACAAAGAGAAGCAACAAAAGAAATGCTCAAGAATGTGGAGCAATGTATTCACACAAAATGTAAAAAGAATTAATAATACAAAAGATAGTTTTCAACTACATATAGATGAAAACCCTAAAAAGGAAAACCCTAGGCTTGCACAATAATAATTAATAAAGTAATTAATTATTATGTACCTAATATTAGCTTAAGTGAAAAAAGGTAAAAAGGAACTTTACGTAATTAAACAAATATTGTTTAATTAATAAAGTAAATACCCAATTACTCTAACACCCCCCCTTAAGATAGACATAGGGAGAAGCTAAAACCTAGAAGAAGCTACTGAAAGCAAAAACAATGGGTCCCGGCAACAAGGCCAGATCAGGTACCCATGTACAAAATCAATGCAAACTAAATGAAATGGGGTAAAAGAGAAAACCCAATGGGACCAAAACTCCTCCCCAAAATAAAATGCAAGGAAGAAATGCATTGCACTAATGAAAGAAGGATAGGAGGTGGATAACATAATACCCCCCATAGACAACTTCTATCATATAAGTACATGTACAATGATCTCCATAGGAGATATAGAAAGAGAGAAGAAGGCCCCTCCACAATGAAGAAAATCCTATCACAATGGTAGATGCCTGATGTAGAATCCAAAAGGAGATCCTGAAGCGGCAAATGATATTCCTCCCCTTGGGAAGAAACGGATCCATGGACCTATACCGAAGAAACCTTATGAAGAAGGAAGAACCAATCTATAAAAGATGTGTGCCATGATAGGATGTTGAAGAGTCTCACTGTCTGAATGGAAACAAATAATTTCAAATTCAAACTGATGTGGAGAATACTAAAATGCAACCTCTGAATGTACAGATAATGGTGGGCGAATAGTGATAACCTGACTGTCAAGGTAGAGGAGATGAATGTCCTCAAAATAATCCTCCAAATATGCAATATAGGACTCAACAAACAAGAAAGATATGTCTGCAACATAAGAGTCCAAGGTAGCTATGTCTGGAAGATGTATGATTCCTTGTTGCACCGAATCAAGAACAACAAGAGATGTTGATGAAGTCTCAGTCTGAGGAGTAGGAATTGTGAGAAAAACCTCTGATCCATCGAAATAAGTAAGGGTGCCTAAATACTCAAGCTCCTCTAAAGTATCATGATCAAATGGTGTATTCTCTCGCCAAGCAATGGGTATGAGACAATTTGAAGCAGGATCCTCTGGGAATGGAGATATAATAGGGTCTCCATAGATCTCCCAAAGATGTGTCCAAAGTGGGTGAGGACAATCAATGTTTGATATAACCAACACAATGTCATGATCAACACTAGATAATATAACTCCTGCAATGTGATTTCTAATAATATCCCATTCTAATATGCCCTCTAAAGTTGCTGGTTCAGGTATGAGATCATACAAATAAGGCAAAATATTAAGCCACCTACAATGTGTAAGTATACCCTTTGCCCATGACTCATAATTACCCCGTTCAAGAAGAACAACTGAAGGGTGAGTAGAGAAACCCATGATAACTCTTCAAATGAAAAAAAAACTGAGAAATCTGACCTTACAGCATTTAGATCAAATTAATATAACCCATCCCACGCAAACAAAACTCATGTAGGAGCCAGAATGACCAAGTAATTGAGCAAAGTGTAAAAACACACAAAGCTGAATAAAAAATACTTGGTAAGTGAACTAGTAAAATAGACTGTAAATCTAGAAAGAGCACTGTAACACCTTTCCAACGGCTATTCGTTTACGCAAAACGGAGTTCGAACGCAAAAGATATGCCCCTTGGAGTGAAAAAACCAAGTTTTGACTTTGACTGGCAAAAAACATAGCAAAACTGCAAAATCAGGAAAAATTACCAGTACCACTGGAACGGTACCGGAAATAGCTTTCCGACAATATCTCGTTTTTGAAAAACCGAGAAAAAATGCCAATTCTACGCCCGATTTAGCTCAAGCTGCTCCAATGTGCAAAAAAAAAAATATTGTTTGCAGCCCTCAAGGGCTAAAGTCTTCGGCCCCTAGTCACGTGGATGACCAGGGGGCTGGCGGCTGGAGGCCCGCGGTCACCCATGTGACCGAGCGATGGGGGTTTGGAGGCACGCAGGGGCTGGCACGACCGAGTTGGGTCGGCGAGCCCAGTGGCAAGTTCGTGTCGGCGGGTTCGGTCCGGTGTCGGCGAAGACGGCAGGGCGAGCTCCGGTGTCGACGGGTTTGGTGTCGGTGGAGTTGGCCGACCGGTGCGCAGGGAGCTGAGGAGCTTGGTGGAGGCAACCAGCAGCGACTGGAGCAGCTAGGCAAGGAGCGATGGCAGCGAGCGCGCGAAGCGGCCAAATAGTGGGCGGAGCGGCGACCGAGCGGGGGCGGAGCGCAAAGTGCGGTGGCCAACAGGAGCGGCGCGGTGCCGATGGTGGCGTGGTGGTGACCGCCGGACGGAGGAGCGGTGGCTACTTGGTGGCACGGCGATGGCCGAAAAAATTGAACTAGCCACACAAAAATTATCAAAAATACCTTTGTTTTGTTTATTTTTTTAAAAAAAAATTTGCGTTTTTTTTTTGGGGGCCGTACTGGCCAAACCCTAAAAAAAAATTGCAATCCTAGATGACTGTGGCCAAAATCGACGATTTGATAGTCGTTTTAGGGGTTTTTGGGTGCTACGAATCCAATGGCACTGTCCATTTGAGCCCAAAGTGAACCCAAAAAATGGAGTATGCTGAATCCACCCAAAAAAAAACTTAAAACCCTAGATTTGCGTCCAATGCAAAATCTCAAAACAAGAACAAGCAGCTGCAAATCTAAAGCTCTGATACCATGTTGGATTTGAGAAGATACAACACCATAGAAACCCAAAAGATCTTTGTAAGCAAATAACTTGTTACAAGGAGAAACAAAGAGAAGCAACAAAGGAAATGCTCAAGAATCTGGAGCAATGTATTCACACAAAATGTAAAAAGAATTAATAATACAAAAGATAGTTTTCAACTACATATAGATGAAAACCCTAAAAAGGAAAACCCTAGGCTTGCACAATAATAATTAATAAAGTAATTAATTATTATGTACCTAATATTAGCTTAAGTGAAAAGAGGTAAAAAGGAACTTTACGTAATTAAACAAATATTGTTTAATTAATAAAGTAAATACCCAATTATTCTAACATGTCTGACCACCCTAACCACAATAAAATGATAATATTTTTTTATAATATTTTAGATATAACTAGAGGACTCATGTCTCGATGTGATGTATATATTTTTGTAATTTTTTTCCAAGTAAATAATTAATTATGATTTTTTTATTACAACTTTTAAAAAATATAAAAATGTGTATGTTTGACCACCTTAACTTGGTCAAAAATCCATGAAACTCAATTTTTTTTTTAATCCTATATTATGTGAAGCATAGAATGTGATGCATGTTTCAGATTAAAAACATGTGGTACCATTTGAAAGGTAAAGATGTTTTTCAATCAGCCTATCAATCAGGACTTTAGTTGTAATTCAAATAGAAAATGAATAATAATTATTTATTAAATTCAAAGTAAATCATAATTTTGGGTAAAACAATGTCATCAGCCACATGGGCCATCATATCACTTACATATCACCACTTTTTTGCCCATCATGATCCTACACATACTCTAATACAGGATCTCAAGTAAATCTAATATCTAAAGAAGTTGTAAAGAAACTCAACTTGGCTACAACACCTCATCTGAAGCCATATCCACTTGGATGGGTTTACAATGATGCACACAAATACAAGTAACAAAGCAATGTAAGTTAAGATTTTCCATCACTGCAAACGTCATAGATGAGGTAGAAGTTGATGCAGTTCCTTTAGATATTTGTGGCCTTGTATTGGGGAACCCTTATCTTTATAAATGGAAAGAAATATTTTATGGGGGAGAAAACAAATATCACCTTTTTAAGGATGGTAAAGAATTCATTGTACATGCACATGAGATTAAGACTAATCTAGCATTAGTAAATACCAGACAAATGAAGAGGCTAGTCAATTCCAATAAAAAATTGTATTGATGATTGTAAAATCCAAAGAGGATGACAAATTTGAGGTATTCAAAGGTGTGATCTAGAGCACAATGCTGAATTAGTCAAAGTAGTTTCTACCTATGATGATTTATTTCAGGAGCCCAATGGATTGCCATCAAAGAGAGAGATATAACATGAAATCTAGCTACAAAAATATGTGGCTCTTCCAAACATCGGAATGTACCGTTTATCAGTTTTACAGAATGAGGAAATCAAGAAGCAAGTTCAGGAGTTGGTTGAGAAAGGAGTTATTCATACAAGTACATCTCCTTGTGGTTCTCCAATTATGTTGGTGCGAAAGAAGGAAGGGTCATGGAGAATGTGCATCGACTATAGAGCCCTGAATAAGATAACGGTAAAGAACATGTATCCTCTTCCCTGAATAGATGATTTACTTGATCAATTGAAACATGCAGTTTATTTTACTAAATTGGACTTTTGCAACTATGGATATCATCAAATATGAATTGCAGATATATGGAAAACTACATTTAAGACAAAACAAGGATGGTATGATTGGTTGCTCATGCCCTTCAAGATTTGTAATGCACCATCTACCTTTATGAGAGTCATGAATGATGTCTTACGACCATTCATAGATGATTTTATCATAGTTTATTTGGATGATATACTTGTATTTAGTCAAACTTGGGTAGAGCATGTAGAGCATGTGAAAATATAATGGATGTATTGAGAAAAGAAAAATTATATACATAAAGATGTCAAAATGTGAATTTTCTAAGACATCACTAGTGTGCTTGGGCTATATTGTAGGAGGAGGTCACTTGAAAGTGGATCTTGCAAAGGTTCAAGTCATTGAATACTGGCCAAATCCAAGTATAATTACAAAATTTAGAAGTTTTCTAGACCTGTAGTACAATAGTGGAGAAAGTTCATAGCTAAGTTCTCCTACATAGCATATCCATTGCACACATTAATAAGTGTAAAGAAATATTTCTAGTGGGGAGGTTCGTAGAAAAAGTCCTTCGATACTTTAAAGGAAAAGCTAAGAACTACACTAGTTCTCACTCTACCAGATCTACAACAACTGTTCAAGATTGAAATGGATGATAGTGAATTTTCCATGGAAGCAGTACTCATGCAAGGAGATAAACCTATCTTCTTTCATTCTGAAACTTTCACAACTGCAGTAAGTAACTATCCCACATATGATAAAGAGGGCCAATTATTCAAATGGGCCAAGGAAGCAAGATAATCCTTCAAGAAAGTAAAGGACATTATTTCTTTAGCTCCTATGTTGGTAAATCCAGACTTGTCCAAAGACTTCATAATGTATGTTTTTAGTAGCGAGACAAGCATCGCCATCGTCCTAACTCAGAAGGAAAATAAAAGAAAGGGAGAACATCCGATAGAATTTCACTCCTGAACCTTGAAGGAATATGAGGTGAACTATAACTTCGACAAAAGGAAAGGGTTCACAATTGTACAGGGACTCAAAAAGTTCTGACATCTGATATCTTACAACAAGGTGATCATTTATGTCGCACACTCCAGTGTGCGCGAATATATTATGGAAGGAGAAATCACCGAAAAGAGGGCCAACTAGATCACTAAGATCCTAGTATATGGCATCAAGGTTAAGCCTACAAAGAGTGTCAATGGATGAGGGTTGTGTGAATATTTGGCGCACAATGAAGAGAGAGAAATAGAAATAGAACCAACGGAGCTGGTCCTAACAAATGAATTTGAACCTAAAGGATGTTGGGTAATAGATAGAGCAAGATTTGTGCACACTAGAAAATATCCTCCAGGCCTTCCATCTCATAAAAGAAGGTTCTATCGATTACAAAACAGTGGGTAGTTACTCATAGAGGAAGTTCTCTTGAGGATAAATTTCAACAGCATCCTGTTATGATGTGTCACCATGGAACAAGCAAAGAAAATTCTTGACACATTCCACAACAGCCCCGAAGGTGGACACTTCTCTACAAAAACCACATTCGTCAAAATTTTGCGAGTTGGTTACTTCTAGCCTACGATATTCAACGACTCCTACAACATCATAAAATCCTACAAGGAATGCCAATTCTATGCAGGGAGGAGGAAAATTTTCGTCATGCCTCTCAATCTGATAGTAGTGGATGAACCATTTGCATAGTGGGGGCTACAGTTTATCGGAATGATCAATCCCGCCTCCATCCCTGGCCATAGGTGGATTCTCATAGCCACTTACTAATTCACAAGGTGGACTAAAGCCATACCCCTAAAGAATGCCACAGAAGCAGAAATTGTGGACTTTCTTTAGGGGTTAGTAACGAGATTTGGCCCACCAAAGACCATCATCTCAGACAATGCTAAAGATTTCTTAGGATCTAAGGTATGTTAGTTCGCATTTATGCATGGAATATTCTTGAAAAAATCATCAAAATATTACCCACAGGGGAACGACCTGGCTCAGTCGACTAATAAGAATTTAGTCTGCCTCATTAAAATGATCAGCTTTGATCATGCGAAGGAATGGCATAAGAATCTCCGTACAAAGTTAGGGGTGGACCCCATAACTCCTAAGCAAGCCTTGAAGACTTCGCCATATAACCTAGTATACAGAAAGGAAACATTGTTGCCTATCTGTATAGAGATACCTATGCTACAACTACTCAAGTCTCTAGAAATAGAAGAGAATGGAGCTATGGAAGTTCAGTTGGACAAATTGTTGGAGGTGTAAGAAAAAAGGGAGAAATCCCTAATAGCCATGACTAACCACCAGCAGGTGGTTAAGAGATGGTTCGACAAAAAGGCTTCAGACTAAGGTCTAAAATATGGAGACCTGGTACTAAAGTTCAATAAAAGATCTACAAATCCTGGCCAACATGGAAAAATTTACAAGCTATGGGAAAGCCCTTTCAAAATAATTATGTGCAAACAAAACAATGCATTTGAATTAGAGAATATGCAATTGGGAATACCGGTTATAACAGGATTCACTTAAAATTGTTCAATTAGGCTACAATTACTTCATATAGGTGTGAATATGTAAAAATGTAATTAATTTTTCTTTTTGTGTTTTGTCGGTCAGTTCTTTCAACACATTTTTCACATTATGGAGAGCACGAAATTTATGAGACCCGTTATTACAAGAACATAAAAAGATTATGCTACTCAGGTTGCAGAAATGAAATTCATACACGAAGAATTCAAGCCATGTTGCAGAAAAGCACAAAAATGAAGGCAAGGAGTTTAACATAAGCAATTATATTCGCTATATATATACTTTGACAAAAACATTGTCAAAATGGCTCTACAGCCATGCGTTCAAAAGTATGATTGTATATACGGCTTCATTACATATATATATGTGATCCTTCTTTTAGGCGTATATAGGCAAAAGAAAAAGGGTGTGTCAAGATTCAGGGCTTTGGAACGCGAGCATTATCTTCAGCAGCAAGAGGATTGTCTGCAATAGCAGGAGGATTGTCAGCAACAACATGACCTGTGGTAGAAGCATTGTTAATACCCATAACGATCATCAGAGGAAACACAAGGTTCCTGAAGCCAGTGTACCAATCCACGTCGTAGAGAAACACTACATTATAGGAGCGAAGGAGAAAGTGGCATGCATGGGTGGCCCTATCATGATGCTCAACAAGTGAGAGAAGTCGAAACCCACTCAGGAAAGGTACCCATGGTACCACTATGTCTTATTCAACGTGTTTCCTCAAGTCACTCGCAACAGGAAGGCCCAAGCCATGCATCACATTTCTCACTACTTTGCCAAGTCTTCTGAGGTACCTCTTCAAAAAAATATTAAGCATCAAACAAAGAATCATGGCTTTTGGAGCCTGAACATCAAGTAGTGAAACAATGAAACATGACCCGATATCAGTATTAACCCAATATTTATCTTCATATTCAATACAGTCTCTTCCCATGACCCATTTGATGGCTATGATAGCCAACGAATGCTTATTCTTTGTCATACGTTTCAAGCGCCTACTTGAGATCTCCCCCAAAAAGGTTATTTGAGCCTTGTTACACACTAACCTAATTGGAGTATTCATTGTGTCAGCTTCTTCTCAAAACACCTAAGTTTAGCACTGTGCAAATTTAAAGCCTACTCAACTGTCGAAGCAGATAATCTTATCTAACCACCCAATGTTATTTCTGCTAAAAAATTAAGTGGGATTCCACTACTGTATTAGGGCCTATTTATAGAAATATCTTAGTTAGCCTGCATACAAAGCATGATGATAATTGAGTATTAACTCAAAAATCCCACCAAAAGGCCAGCTCGATATTCTAACCCAATTGCATCCGCGGATACGAATTGTTGTGTGCAAGATTAAGGAGCGACAATCAATTAGTGAAAATTGGTGGTAGTCCTAGGTAATGGCTCATATGGAAAAAGGCTAGATGGCACAATGCAAGCAACTTCAAACTCCAAGGATGAGCGCAAATCTTTCAAATTACTCATTATACTTTCAGCTTGATCACGCTTTGCAAGATATTAAATGCTAAGGCAAATGAGGGAATGACAAGCATTGCACTTTTGGCTCACTTCCACATGAAAAATCATGCTGAAGAGACATTGTCACCATTGCAATTACGAATTCTTGTCTTTTCAAAAGAGGCAAGTAGTTCATTTGCATGAGCGGAGGAGTTGGCAGTACATATCAAATTAAATACAAAAAGGTAGTCGTTGTCTACCTGATTGAATGCAAAAAAAAATCCAAGTTTCACTAGCAAAATGCTACACAAAGCATAAGACTTCTTGCATATGCAAGTGAATTTAAGGAGAACAAAACTGTTAAAGAAACCAGGAACAACACGTATAGCAGTAAAGGAGTTGAATGCAGATAAATGCAAAGAATTCACTGCCCCAGTGTGAGTTAAACTTAAAATGAAAATTTTCCTAGTTTCAAATTCAAGACCTTGCGTTGTGTTTAGGGTTCCATTCATACCGCTTTAGTGGGCTTTCTGGGCAGAAGTTCTGCAAAAGATGGCAACTGATCAAATTTCTCAAGCAGAGATGCGGGAAAGAAAAACCCAAAGTTTATTCAATGTCATTCGCATGGTGCCAACTGCCTACATCTTTGAATATGTTTCTTATGCTTCGCCCGGAATACGAGAAAACCAACATGGGTGAATACTTGAGTCACAGAGAAGATAATCCCTCACAAAGATAAGAAATGAATTAAAG
The DNA here is from genome assembly GCA_007115665.2 of Sequoiadendron giganteum. NCBI lineage: Eukaryota > Viridiplantae > Streptophyta > Pinopsida > Cupressales > Cupressaceae > Sequoiadendron > Sequoiadendron giganteum. The sequence continues at coordinate 15,155,839 of CM021110.1, read as the reverse complement.
AAGAATGGGAAAATATTTATGACCCCATTCTTGCAAAGAACCCTAAATCACTAAGGGAGGCAGCCTATGAAATGATGAAGAGAAATAGCAACCCAGATTCCATGGCGTAAAAGTGTTGGTACAGTGGGCTTCCTCAATATATGGTCCCATATGTACACCACTGCCCTGAATTAGTTGACGAGGCCATCAAGCACTTCAACCCGAAGACCAACATCATTGAAGGTTAGGAGGTGAGTGTGGCTATCTATAGGGAAGCTATCTAGAATATCCTCTGCACCTTGGAGGGAAGCTCCAAATTGCAAAAAATGGAGCCATTTAGCCCAGCAAAAGGAGAGTCCTATTGCAGGACCAGAGACCTCGCACTGAGTTTTTATAACACATAGACTCAAAGACCCAGAGAAACTCAGAATAGGCCAATACGGATCCTAGTGGCGGATAAGGGATTTTATGATGACCTGAATAAAGTATTCTCAATGATGGCTTGTTTTGTAGCCTGTATAACGATAAGGAGGTCTAGGAGTTTCAGTTATGTTTGGGCTTTCAATTACGAGGGAAACAATCTTTCTTCTAGTATGATTTTGTTGAGTATATCGTATGAGAGATGCTCAACCAGATAGAAGAATATCAGCTTCATCGGAGGTTTAGGTTCCCATCCTTTCTCGCACATATGTTCTTGCATTAGAATCTTGACTTCTTTCAAAAGTGTCTAGGGCTCTCAATTTTTGATGAAAACCAAAGGAGGAAGCTAGTCTCCACGTGGAATCCCCTTCTCTTTCTCACAGTTGACTATTACACATTTTTGAATTATTTTTTATATCCAATTTACTAGGATTTAAGGGGAGACAATACTGTCTTACGGTTCAACTCAGACCAAACTGAGTTCATGTAGAACTTCACCCGAAAGTGGGACTGGTTTCTAGGCGAAGACTTCACGTTCGTCCGACTGTGCAGTTTCATCGGAGATCCCTTTTCGCTCCCGTCATGTCTTACAGACCGAGTACTAGCACTGGAGGTTTTTCGCTGGGTTTCAATTATTGACAACACCTTTTTTGGTGGAAAGGCAAAGAAGAATGGATTTTTCAAATGCCCGATGAGCTTCAAGATTATAGTAATGGCTAAGAGGAAGGCTCACGACATACTAGAGGAAAAACTAGCTCATCTGGGGTTGGTATGGATTTGGAATAAATGAAATTACAACCCTAACGATGACTTGCCAAACAAATATGTCGAAGTGACTCATCAACCTCAGCCTTACTGGGAGAAGCATCAGAATCCAATGATGGATGCAGATGAATTTACTATCGACCTATCTTATCCATGGCTGAGATTCTACTACCCGACTAGGTAGTATGACAAAAAAAAAGATGGGGACTACTTTCCACAACAATCTGATAAAGGACTGCAGCTGGAAGGAGGAGAAGGTCAATGATTTTTGGATATATCATCACGAGACCCAGAAAACCAAGGCTCCATATGATAACCTATAGATGGATGACAAGTTCAAAAAGTTATGGAATGACGAACATCCAAATTCTGATGAAAGTGGCAAAAAGGATTCTAATTCGGAGGAAGTCGAATTACAGTCTGATGACGGAGCCGAACCAGAAATAGAGACACGGGATGCCATGGTGCAACAAAAGGAAAAGGCCATAAATCTACCTAGTAAGGTTTCCTCTAATGTATGGGTAAATATATTAAGTGTGAGGTCTTCACTAACTCACACCTCGACAACAAGGAGAACCCGGGCAACCCAGCAGCAACAACCTGAAACCATAGTGGTAGACAATTCACCACCAGTAAAGCGGTAGCAAATCGAGGTACCTTTTGAGGAATATTCACAAAACCAAGATGCAAGCAAAGAGCCGATAGCGAGCTAGGGACCACAATCATCACAATCGTCCACACCACAGGTATCTCTCGCTCCCTCTTCTCTGGTTTCAAAAACCTTACTTTCCCTTGTGTCCAAAAAACCTCTTTTTTCTTGCGCCGACCAACACATTTCGGCCTCTACTTCAATAATCATGATGGGTTTCATGCAGTTGCCTCACATAGCCCCATTTTCCCTTACTCCTCTGCAAAGCCTAACACCATTCACCTTGGCCCATTCCATGTCCCAAAGCATGTCACATTCTGCCTCTGTTGCCTCCATCAATGCATCCCCTACCACTGTCGCGTTAGCCCCAATCCAGTTATCCCAACAAGCATAGATAGAGCCTGTCGAGACTCCATTTCTTTCAAGTCCTCTTGGTTCAAAGTTCGGGTTTTGGAGTATCCCTCCTTTCTCGCCCCAAACAGACAGTATTCCAAAGAATAAGTCATGCAAGACTATTGTCCTCTCATTCCCTTTTGCCCTTCCTCCCGATGCACCTTTTGCAGGCGGACTCATCATATCACCCTCTGAATTCTTGTTGGAAGGCAAAAAACCTAGACAAGCACGAGCGATCAAAGCAAAGAGACCAGTGGAGCCAAAGATATAGACTATTTTTCATGAGGCTCAACAGTCGCTACATTCCGCGACTATGTTCCCGACTGTTAGGAAATCGCAAGGAGAGATGTAGTTGGATGACTACAATGTGTACACTGTATGGCTTGACTTAAGCATAGCCCGACCTCAAGACAAGGTAGAGCTCATGGAGGAAACACAACGAGTGGTAACCACCAACTTTCTTAAGTTCGATCGCCAACTGAAGAAAAAAGAAGAGCTGAAAAGAATAAAGGATAAAGTACATGTCTTGCTCGCCAAAGAAAAAGCTAGGGAGACTGAATTTAAGCACTTATCCCAACAAGCGTAGGTGGAGCAAGCAAAAATCCAAGAGGAACTTGCAAAGTTTCAATCCGTTGATCCCATCTTGGTCACTGAGTTTTAGAGGAAAAACTAGGAATATCATGACCAATTCACAAAATTGGGGCAAGAATTGCAGCAGAAGGATGAACAATTTCGTCACTTAGAGCAGCAGATGCAACAAAAAGATGTGGATTTCAAGATCCACCAAGCCCAATTAGAGAATGAAATTGCATAAATAAAATCTTCACTAGAGGAAGAAGTAGCAAACAAGGAGCGAGCCAAAGCTAGTTGGCTCACAGAATCATGGATGTTGCAGGGACAACTCACCACAGTGAACCAAAAGGTTGTAGAGCTCGCATATGATATTGATAAAAAGGATGTGGAAATTTCCTTATTTAAAGACTCTGTCACACCCCCTGTCGATTAAACAGACCTTTTTCAGGTGGCCCAGTAGTTATATGTCTCATATTGGGAAAGAGTGAAGGCTTTCTACCTAACTCTACAACCAACACTCTAATTTATGGCAAAGGCAACAGACTTGGGCGAAGATGTTTGTGTGACGATTGGGAAATTCCCACAGTCCATCACCGAAATAATTTCAAAGGCTGAGATATTATTAGATAGTCTATATCAGATCCCAAATGAAGCCTTCGCGGCCATAGGGATTGAGGACCGTAGGGGCACTACTAAAACTGCTAACAGGTTCATCCATTGCCACACAACTATCCTTCATGCTAATGAATGTGCCACCAAATTGGAACAGATTATGAATAGCATACAGGCCAAGTTTTATCACCTAACTCAAATGGGCTTGTCATCTCCATTCCTTGAAAATGATTCAGTGGCCAGGATGGAGCATATTGCAGTAAAGATTGAGGAGAAGCAACGAGATGCGTCTATCTTCCAGAGTTTCAGTCAGCCCTTTGTCATAGAATATAATGAGTGTCACTCATCTTATCGCACAACTTCTTTTCCAACTCGAGTCCTGGGCCGGTATATTGTCGACACTGCCTTACAAAGAAGTTATCGATTTGCATGGAGCGTAAGAGAGTTTGCGCAACATATTGACTCCATCTGAGGATGAATGGTTGCCTTTTCAGACTACCCTCTTTAAGCTCTAACTCCACTGCCCAAAGGATAAGACTCTTATTTGCAAAACCAAAAATTTATGGGTTCCTCGTTCTACAGGCGAAACGCCCTTGATAAGTCACCAAAATTTGTGAACATAAAATTCCCAAGCTCCCTTCGAGTGATTTTGTTTTGCTTTAAGTTCCAGTCACACTCTCTTTTAAAAGGGCTATATCAAGCTTCTTTCAACAAGTCTCATTGCGAATGCCACCACTTGTCAGCCAAGCGCTCCTTGCAAGGTTTCCTTCTCTCACTTTTGGAAAGCTTGCACCATGTTTCCACGTGTCAACCATTTGCAATCTTTGGAGCCCCTTTGCATCACTCTCTTTTCAAGTCCCGACCACATGCCACGTTGCATCAATATGCGCACATTCCTTAGCAAAACCCACCTTTAGTGTTGTCTTTGAAGACCTCCACGTGTCTTCGCAGCGCAAGTTTTCTTCACATAAAGGGAAGGATGAACTTCGGGCCCTGACCGCTGGCCATATGATCTTCTAGAGACTGCATCGTGAAGGAAGGTTGAATCAAGCAAGAATCACATAGCAGGTGCCACGTTTTGTAGTTGTCATCATGAGTGGACAACATGCGTCGACACCTTGGTCTACTGGGACCACTGCCATCATTCGCAAGGGATACATTTGGCCCTAAGGCGTCCTCGTTCATGGCTTGAATCTTTTCGGTTATAATGGAAATGGGAAAATCATTGCTAATGTATCATTGCTTATGATCAGAGGATATTTCCGATTGCTTGCTCATCAAGTTGGGTTTTCACTATAAATATTATTTCTTCATCGAAACAAAAGGTTCATATTTTGACAAAAGAATTGATAGAAGAACCAGACCTTTCATTGCTTTATTAGATTATTGTAAAGAGCTTACAGACTGTGCCAATGTTTGGCCTTTCTGTTTTCTTTGATATTTGATAAGTTTTACTGTGTCAATATTGTACTGGATGCTTCATTCATAGACTTCTATAAATTAATACAGGTTTTTTGGTTTAGATCATGTCTTTGACTCTTCTTTCTAAGTAAATGTGGATGAAGGTTATTTTATGTCATCTAGTGGATCACTCAAGCTTCTACCTCTATTTTTCCATTGTAAAACATAGCAGACTACCAAATGAACCCTTAAATCATATCCAAGAGATAGATTTACCGTGTCTTACATCTACATCTGGACGCATCGCCTTAGTTAGATCTTTTTATTTTATATATGCTTCATTTTCCCATTCAAAACCCCAGTTATAGAAGAAGCCAACTTCTTTAAAATTCGGAGGTCACTTAGTTTGGTGCAATAGGTCCCCCCTAAAACTGAGTTTCCCATAAAATTTTGTTAGCTTGCCAACTTTCGGCATCAACAATATCCTTCTCAAGGCGTCTATTGCACTTTTATGTGAGAAAATTTATTGAAAAATAGACACCTCGAGAAAGATATCTCTCAGCATATTTTATATATATGCTAGTAGCATTCACAAAAAAACATGGAAGACAAAATTATTATTGTTAGGGTTAGGGTTAGTGTTAGGGTTAGGATATGGTTAACATTAGGAATAGGGTTTTAGGGTTAGTTTTATTTTTAGGATTTGCATTAGAGTTAGGTTCAATGTTAGAGATTGTGTTTGGGATATAAATTTGGGATAGGGTTAGTGTTATTTTTAGGGTTTCTCTCGAGAAGGATATCTCTCCACATTAGTATTGGGATTAGGGTTATGCTCAGATTGTAGGGTTAGGGTTAATGTTGTTTTTAGGATTTGCATTAGGGTTATGGTTGAGGGTTGGAGATTGTGCTTGGGATATAAATTTGGATGATCTCCGAGGTGAGGCGACTTAGTTTAAGAAGATGAAATATTGATGATTTCTAGGCAATGTTTTTGGATGATCTAAGACTCTGTGGTATGCTCCTGGGATAGTTGTATTAGGATTTTGCATATATCTTTTCGTGATTGTTTAATTATTCTTTATGCGATTTTATTTTATCTTAAATAAAATTTGTAAATATTGTTTAATTATGATTGTTTATGTACTTATATTCTTCATAGTGATACACTAGCAAATGCTAGTAATAATAAACGTTTGAGACTTTTTTAATACCAACATTATAACTATACACAATAGAATATGATATATCATATTTTATAACCAATAAAATATATTATTAAATTTTATTACCATTTTCACAAGTATATATCATATTTTGTAACCAATAAAATATATTATTAAATTTTATTACCATTTTCACAAATTATTAAACTACATATATTCATGCTTCGCTTACATTTACACAATCAACACGTAGTAAAGGTAATCGCAAAGCTTGGAATTACATGTCCCATCCTGAGACGGCAAGTGTTTCTAAACTCTGACACGACTACTGTAACGGGAAACCGCAGTTGAAGGTTTCGTTTAATTTTCTGGTTATCCTCTATCTGGAATTAGCTCGGTTTGCAGGAGCCTATTTTGTTTTTTTATGTTTATAGTGATTTCAGAGGTTTTAATATTTATGCAGGGTTTGCAGAAGCCTATTTTCTGGTGAAGGATAAGGACCACCCGCTGGTTTTCGAGGCGCTGCAAACCCTAATCGGAAGCACTCTTTCTGGAAACCCTAATTATTTTGTTTTGATACCAGTTCCTTCTTCTTCGATGCATTCACTTTCCAAATCTTTTTGGTCTAATCAGTCATTATCGACCTGAACCACCTAAGCTTGAGTTTTCTTTTAAATACCTTCTGTAATCTCTCTTTTATGCTCAACTAGATATCAACACGGTCAATGTTCTTTTATGTCTGCTAAAGCTCTGAACTTTGAAGAAGCCAAAATGGTAGTAAGTGCAGCAGCAATGATGATATCCTCTACAACTCATCAATACACAATACAAACCAAAATCTCTTTGTCTCCTTCGTTGCATGGAATGGTGAGGGTGAATGCTTCTGGGGCTTTCGACGTTAAGCCCAAGAAATCATCACCACTCTAAAAGGGAGTTCAACTCAACCCAGATTTGGTATGACGATCAATGGAGCTGCCACTGATAGCTTGAACGTGAATAATATTAATGTTGAGTTGTATGAAAAGTTGTTTTATATATTGCTTGAATATAAAAAAAATTCACTTAAAATCTCAGTAGAATCCTCATTTTTATCCTGTATTTTCGTAAATAATATGTTTTGACTTGGGTATAGCTAGATCAATCTTCCTGGTCCTATTAGTATGTGAATAATGGAAAAGGGTCCTTTTTTCCTTTTTCGTCATACTTCTCCTTTTCAATGTCCTCTGGTTATGGAGATGGCATAGCGTTTCCGATTTTGCTAGGTGGGTATCCCTCAGGAGGCCTGGATGGGCAGTAGTTTGTGTTGTTTTTACAAAACAAATGATCTGGATCTGTTTCCCATATACCCAATCTATTTGCTGTGGAGTTTGATTCTGCACTCAACAAGGAGGTCATGGACGTGAATGCTAATCATGTAGGTATTGATATAGAGCACTTTTAAATTTCCACTAAGAGTGCTGATGTTTCTGAGACTGAACTTATTCTCAATGATGTCTCCCAAGTGCATGCTTGGATCGATTATGATTCATGGTCCAAAATTCTAGAGGTTAGATTGAGCAAATCAAGTCTCATTAGGCCCTCTGTTCCACTGATTTCCCATCCCGTTGATCTCGCTAGCCTGTGGAAGGATGAAATGTATATTGGGATTAGTTCCTTCAGTGGGGACTCTTCTCAGACTAGTCTTGTTTACTCATGGAATTTCACTAGCAGCACTTTCCGTTGGCCTCAGCACTCATTCCCTGCGAATCCTCATGCAATCTCTTCACAGAATGGACCAAATTCTTCACGCCAGAGACCCAATGAAATTCTGAGCATTCTTTTTGCTCTGCTGTTTGGTATTGGGTGCGCTGCCATGGCTGCATTGATCATGTTCTTCGTGTGGTCCCTCCTTATTAGTAGGTCTGTGTTTGTATCGAAAGACTTTAGTTACGAAAAAAATGAAATGGCTGTGCAGTGGACCCCGAAGATTTTGTCTGCAGAAAAATTGTAGTGACAGGTGATAAGGAAGCTCAAGGTGACAAGTAAAATCAGAATCTTTATAGGATTATGCTTCCGGACCCCATGCGCAATAATGCAGAGTATCACTGTCCACAGTTCTTCACATGGCCATGTCATTAAAAGACAACCTACTTAGCTCTACATTATGAGCCGTAACATCATGTGGTACCCTCAAAAATATAATTATTGGCTTATATTCATGCCGTGTGTGTCAAAGTTTCCTTAATCGACATGTCTTACCAAAAAAACCTTGTATTTTTATTCTTGTTTTTATTTCAAAGTTAAGTGTATAAATTAAAAAAATAATAACAGTCCAAAAAAAGATTGTAAATGAAAAACATCAAAATCACATCATGTGGTACCCTCAAAATTATAATTATTGGTTTATCTTCATACCTTGTGTGTTAAAGTTTCCTAACCTTATCAAAAAAAGCTTGTATTTTTATTCTTGTTTTTATTCCAAAGTTAACTACATAAATTACAAAAATAATAACAGTCCAAAAAAAAGACTGTAAACGAAAGACATCAAGACCACACCTTACAAATTGACAAAGGCTATCCAGCCCCCAAAATAGCATGGTATGGGTTTCCTGCATCCATGGCCATAAACACCCGTGCAACCTCAAACCTGTCAGTACATCTGCCACATTAAACTTGCACGGGCGCCTAAATTTTTCGGTGGTTTTTTATAAGTATTTATTTTAAATATTTTTATTTATTAATAAATTATTAATTTTACAATATAATGAAAATATAAAAGATATAATGTGTTTTATGTCTATATTTAATATTTTTTTGATAATTATTTATTTTAAATATTTTTACTTATTAATAAATTATAAATTTTACAATATAAATATTGGGAAAAATTAGTAAATTTTTTGTTAATTTAAAATGATTAAATAAATTTTTATAAGATAGCTCATATAATTTGTAAAATGATGTCAAATTTTCAATTTTTAAATATTTAAAATGATTATAGGTTATTATGTTCATATTTCAATGTGTATGTTCATTAAACATTAATATATAAAAACTACATTAAATAAATGATAATTGGTGAATAAAGTTGGAAACCTAAAAATATGTTGATTGTATATCTCTACAAGTTTTTTTTTTAATTCAATTTTAATTAAGACACATATCTAGAAAGGGTATAATTGAATGAAATGTTTATAATTAATTTTAACATGTATGTATGTTAATATATGAAAAAAAATGAAGAGAAACTAAAAATGAAAAATATTATTTTATTTCATATTTAGAATAATTTTACATTACATTTACTAAAGTAAGTACAAGTATATTTCTATGTTTTGGAATTTGGATCTTTATGGGACCCATAATCAAGATCTGGTTGTTGCCTCAATATCTGACCATAATTAGTACTAGCAAAAACTTCCATTTTTAAAGTTGGAATATTGTAGAAGTATTTGTCTTCATCTGAGTTTGGAATCTCTTACTCTCAAGGGTAAAGTTTCCATAGAAAGCACGACAAAAATATGGAGAACGTGTAGGGCCTGTTAAATTTCTTTATAATTAGAAGGTTTCGAGCTATTGTGTATCACATTGCAACCTCTTAAATCTTTTATCTTCAGCTATTTTGCAAGCTATATCAATTCATAGCTTCCACAAAGATGTCTATGGCAGCGGTAGCAGCTAATCTAAGCAGAAGGAAATTGCTTTATCATTTCTTTATCATTTTTTTTTTCTTTTAAAATATCATTTCTTTTTGCTTTAAAAATGTTATTTCGGATGGTTGATTCCTACTTTATAACAGTGTTTGAAATTTGCAGGTTTATGATTTATGCAACTTTCTTGCTTAGGGTAGAATGGTGAAGATAATTGTCATGTTATCTTTTAACTTCCATGATTCATGTGAACCTCACTCTTACCAGTAGGTCAGCTATCTGTCTAAGTTATTTGCTATTCTATACCCATGACAGATTAGAGACTCACACTTACCAGTAGCTTGACTAGCTGTCTAAGCTACTTGGTACTCTACAAACAGAACAAACTAGAACCTCACACTTAATGGTAGCTTAGGTGGTTGTCTAAGCTACTTGCTACTCTACATAAGGGGCAGCTTAGAGCCTCACTCTTACCAGTGTTGTGTATGTGAAGTCCAACAGATTCTGCTCCTTCACATTTCATGCCTTTTCAATTTTTCCATTCTCAAATAACTTTTATATATTGAGGATTGTTAATTGTAACATTGGGGATTGTTAATTGTAACATATATCAGATATGAAGACTATTTTCAAATCACTTTTATATATTGGGTATTTTTAAATCTAATAATTATTAGATGAGGAATTCATATTTGTTCTTTTTTTACAATAAAGATATTGTGCCCGTCTTTTTATAGATGTAGCCATATTGACAAACCATGTAATCTTTGTGTTATTTATTGTATTGTTCTCTGATGTTCATTTCATTTTAAATTGCACAATTATTTAACCAGCAGTAGATTGGCTTCGTTAGAACCTCATTCTTACCATTAGATGGACTGGCTGTCTAATCTATTTACTGCTTTACACACAGCCTCACTCTTATCAATAGATGGTCCCATGAATGCTTAATTTTTCTGCTTATTTTTTAGCAGCCAGTTTAAATTTGTATTAATAATACTAATAATAATTTGTAAAAAAAAAATTAGAAAAAGAAAAAAAAAAGCGAATTTTAAAAAGAGGGAAAGAAATTTGTGAAGCTGTGGTTTTTTACCAATATGCAATTGCTGCTTATTTCCAGCCCCCCCTTTTTTCACATGGCTTATTGTATGGTCCCATGGGGGACTTGGGCTTCTATTTTCATGGATCAAGTGGTCCCATGAAGAAGAAAAATACTATGCTACAAAATTAATTGAATTTTTTTCCTAGAAAATAGCAGCCCCTACCTTTTAGGACTACAAATTTCAGCAGGTGAAATTGAGGTGGGGCTAGAAATTGCCCTTACATCGTAGGAATTTTGGGAAAAATTTTCTACCACTTCTCTATCACTTAAAATTTTAAATTCCTAAAAAAGCTAAAAAGATGAGAGAATTTTTATTTATTTATTATTTTTTATCAAAATACTCTAGTTTGTTCTTTAAATTTTGGAGCTCAAACTTTTAAGCTGAATTACAAAACTAAATTCATGGGACCACCAGCTTTAAAATATTCCTAAAAACTCTAAGCAGCACCCATTGAATTTTTTTAGGGATCCCCCCTCCATGAGACCACACCCTTATTTTCATTTCCTAAACAGTAGCTGCTCCATTGAAAAGATTCCAAATTATCCTTTCGCAACAATAAAATTTATGCATGGGAACACTCCCGTTGCTTAAATTTAACCATAAAATAAAGTTAAGCAGCACATGAAAACATGAAATTAGCTACTCGTAGCAATTGTTACTATTATTTTATTCAGTATTAAAAAATGGTGTATAGAGTTAGAATGGGAGTGTCTTTGAACAAGGTATTCTTAATTTTGATCTATACACGTCAAAAGCTTTCATTGTCTTGAAAAGTTGGGATAATGTTTGAGGTTAGCCCTAAGCTATTTCTTAGCTTGCTATTTTAAGTACATATATCTTAACTTTGTTCGTAATCAATTTTTAAAGAAATAGAAATATCTTAGTCGATTTATGATTATACTTCTTTAATAATATTTATGAGATAATTAAATATTATTAAAAATACATATTCAAATATTTATTGTTATAAGATATGTTTTTTAATTAAATATTTTTTTTAGATAATTTGTGTTTTTTTAGATTCTTAATATATTATTTAATGTAAAAAATTTAGTCTATAGGCTATATAGTGTGAGATTTGAGCTTGAAACAAGTTTCACGTCTGCAAACCACTATTTAGTCGTCGAAATATATTGTCGTTTACTCATAAAACCATCTAAAATATCAGTTAGAAGCCTCCAAAATCTCACTTATCACATAAAATCCATATGAATATTGATTTGACAACTAGATGGGGACATTCTATTTTCATTTGCAGTGTTTTTTGTCAATTTGATGACAACTTTTTTTTTTATTTGCATTGCTTTATGGTTTAAATCTATATGCAAAAATCTCATAATCAAATAATACTTAATTTCTTTAAGAAAAAAATCTAGATTTGTCTAAGTTTATTTCATTCCATTATTTAACACTTATTATTAACTGTTTAATCCAACTACATGGAACTAAAATTTGCAGCTCATCCATGTACAAACACACTGTTTTTCTATGGGTGTAATCTTTGAACCTCCTTTAGATGCAAGTGCTAGTATATTTTAAAATGAATTAGTATATATGTGTATATATATTAATACAATTTTAGTATATAATTTCATTATTTTTTGTTTCAAATTAGTTTATAGAGTCTAAGCATTTTTTATCTATTGGTGAAGTTGAATGATTTTAATTGAATTTACTAGAGTTCATGTCTTGCTAAGTACGAGGTCTTTTGACTTTATAAGGGATGATAGAATCACACTTTGTGCAACTTTGATAGAAATGTATCCACTTAGATCTGTGCTCTAAAATCAAATTGCAAAAAATGACAGATTTTGACATAAAACCTTTCATCAAAAGAATTAAAAAATTAGCTCATAGAAATTAATTGAAGGGAAATCATATGAACTCAAATTTTAATTTCAATTTTGAAAAAAAAAATTAAAAAAATAAAAAATCCATCAATACATTATAGAATTTTTCTTCTAACTTCAAATAATTTTCAAACTAGAAAAAAATGAAAATCATATCTAAACCTTAAAAATAAATCCAAATAAAAAATATCCAAAATCTAATAACAAACTGAAACATACAAATTCTACCTTCATCCGCATATCTTAGAACTTCCATACTTCTCTCAATTTATCTCCTTACATAATTCAGATGATACAGTCTTGAGCTACTTTCTTCCAAGCTGATGGTAACTGATTATATGCAGATTAGAAGGAAAGGTTGCAATAATCACAGGCGGGGCAGCAGGAATTGGAGAAGCCACAGTTGGGCTCTTTTCAAAACATGGAGCCAAAGTCATCATCGCTGATATTGCAGACCAATTCGGTAAAAAGGTTGTTCAATCCTTTTCCCCAGAGGTCACATACATCCCTTGTGATGTGACCAGAGAAGAAGATGTAAGTGCAGCTGTGGATTTGGCCGTGGAAAAGCATGGTAAACGGGACATTATGTTTAATAATGCAGGAACCATTCATAAGAAATCTAGTATGGCAGTAGAGTATGACATGGACGAGTTTCAGCGTGTGATGAATGTAAACGTAAAAGGAGTAATGCATGGAATAAAGCATGCAGCTCGTGTTATGATCCCAAACAAAAAAGGCTGCATAATTTCTACATCCAGCATTGCAGGAGTACTTGGTGGGGTGGCTCCATATTCATACACAGCCTCTAAGCATGCAGTTATAGGCCTCACCAAACAAGGTGCGGCAGAGATGGGGGAATATGGTATTAGAGTGAATTGTGTTTCTCCATCTGGTTTAGCCTCGCTTCTTGCCTTGCAATTATTTGGAAAGAATCCCAAGAATCTAGAAGAGGGGAAGATCGAGTGGGAGACATTTTGTAACAAGATATCCAATTTAAAAGAGCATACCCTTAAGGCGCATGATATTGCAGAGGCTGCTTTGTATTTGGCCAGTGAGGAAGCCAAGTTTGTCAGCGGCCATAATCTTGTGGTAGATGGAGGGTTCAGTGTAGTGAACCATGATTGGGGTCTCTGCTAATATATATAAAACTCCAATAACACTGGTTTTTGGTGGTGTCTCTCGGAAAAATAATAAAAGTGATAGTTTGTTAGAGAGCTTAGTTTCAACTTTAAGTATCAGTAAAAAAGTAAAAATATATATGGATATCAAGATGTTGAGAAAAATTGTAATGGGTCTTTACTGAGAATAAATATCCAATTGTGGATAGATATATGAAGAGAATGGATATTTATGAACTAAGTATAATTTTATTTTATTTTTTCTCATATTTTTATTGGTATTTTTCACTATCATGGTCCAATGCATCAATGAGCTTTTGAGCTATGATGAATGGATATCTAACTTTAGAGACCACCATCACCTAATATTTGCCTTTGCAAGCCATGATTTTCTTAGGTTTATAGTTACATTTTAGTGATATTTTACAAAAACTAGGTACTTTTGAATATTTTAATGATAAAAATTAGGTTTTGAGGATTAAATTAGTGTTTATTTCAGAATTATTTTAATAAATTTGTCTATTATTTAAATGTAGTTAAATTGTAACAAATTAGTATGTAAACTTTATTTTTAAAGACAAAAATATTTATTTAAATTTAGTTCTTTTAATTCCAATTAAGGTGGATTTTATAAATGTGTATTATTTTATTTTGAATGAATCTACGCTTAACCAATCTAGAAACAACTCTAAAAATCAAATTCAAAATATGCATCAATATCCACCTCAAAACTTGCTTCAAAATGAAACTCAAAATTTAAGTCAAAACCTACCTCAAACTAATGAACAAAGATTGAGAGTGGAGATATTAAAAATATAAATGCATTGTAAACCAAAATTGGTTTATTTCAAACCAATCCTCATATGACCCCCATTAACATAGGTTTCCCACATCTATGTAAGTAATGATAATTTTTGTTAAAACCATGGATTTTGATTTGGATTAAATGGAGGAAAGGAGGAAATTTTATTTGATTTGCTTGTCATGTGAAGAAATAAATCATTTTCATATACAAACTAAATATTAGCACCATATTTCATCAACCCAAGTTCAACCAATCTCCCCATCCTTTCAACAAAGGGAAAAATTTCAATCAAATGGTGGTAAGTACAATGAAATTTCAACTAATTTTTGGGACCATTGGTGGATGGTCTTTGATAATAAACCATATGATAATCTTGAGGTGTTGGATTATATTTTTTGATAAATGATGGGCTAAAAGTTTGAGATGAGTTGGAAACTTAATTGCTTTCATATGAGATCAAGGAAGTTGGGTACGCAAAAGCAACTTCCTACACCAATATAACATATGAGAGGGTTAAAAAATTATTTAAACCCTTTAAATATTGCAACAACAAAAAGATTGCACATACAAAATTAATTAAGCAGTTTAAACAATGAAACCATAACATATAGATTTTATCTCAGAAAACCCTACCGAGAAAAATTTCACTCCAAACACTCATGGAAATTGTATTATTCAATAAATATGGATTAAATACAATAACAAAGCTTATATTCTTTAGAAGTTGTCAACACTATATTCATAATTTGGAATAATTCTAATAGCATAATGGTAGCGCAAGAAATAATTAGCTTGTCATATAAAATAAGCTAACAAAATAAGTATATATAGATGAGCAAGGTAGGTGCCCAAAAAGAATCCTCAATATTTTACAAATCCAATATTTGTAAAAGCTCAAAATTATGAGCTTTAAAATCAACTTGCTAAACCAAAATAACTTTATTCTCATTTTAGGCACCTATATCCAAGAAAAGAATCTTATCCATATCTTAGGTGCCTAAAGTAGATGTTAGTATAGTCTTAAGTTTTAACTTAGGCATAATAATGCATTTATTAATTTGGGTAGTTTTTCTTTTGTTGGGAAGTTGCTCACCATCACCCACATTTCATGCCTTTATAAGGCACTCTGTACAATATGTAAATTATCTCATTTATTCACTCTGTATTTGGTGAAATGGCCTTGTGTTGCCTCTCTCGGTTCTTGTGAAGGTTTATGTTGTAGATGATCTTCCTGGGTTATTTTATCTAACATGGTATCAGAGCCACCCAATCTGCAACTCCTTCCTTGAGAGTTTTCACTGGATTTTTTGAGATCATTTGTTTCGGCATTAAATTTCAAAATTGCCTCAATTTTGATTTTGCCTGTTGCTGGCTAGAAGCAATTGAAAGCGGCATACGAATTCAAGAGGCCACAATTTTAAATTGTTGGGTGCAATTCTTATTCTCTAGAGGCACTTGCAAAAGACGTGGTCTATGTTTTTTGAAGGATAGCCCGATTTTCCCGCTGAAGGACCAGTTGGTCACGATTTTGTTTGGAGAAGACGTGTTTGAAGACTTGTTGAGAGGCACATTTTTCTTCATTCTAAAAGGTCACGATTTAATTCTATGAAAATTATATTGCAGTTACTGATTATTAATCTCCTCTCTATAAATATTATTTGACTACCGAAAATTAATTCATAGCAAATACTGAAAAATAACACAACTGCAACTTCACAAATAAAACCACAAGAATAGAGAAGAAAGCATGCAAAATAATAAATACAATATTTTTGGACAAATTGTCCCTAGAAAAATCAGTATTGTAGATGAGGAATTTTATTAATCTTCAGCAAATCAAGAGATACATAAACTGCTTGCCTCTTACTGGTAGAGCTTTGACAATATTCTTCTCTGGAAGTTCTTCCCTTAATTTCTCCTATTGAAATTCCACTATTGTTGCCTCCAACACTATCACTGCGCCCTTGCTATCA
Organism: Sequoiadendron giganteum; assembly: GCA_007115665.2. Lineage (NCBI taxonomy): Eukaryota > Viridiplantae > Streptophyta > Pinopsida > Cupressales > Cupressaceae > Sequoiadendron > Sequoiadendron giganteum. Next base: position 15,139,406 of record CM021110.1, on the reverse strand, counting down.
CTGCACTTGAATATTTTCTCTCACTGCAAATCTTTCTCAAGTGTGTATTCTCCAAATTCCTATTGATCCAATTTTAAACTATTCTCATTGAAAAACCAATGGTCATGATTTAATCTCAATCAATGGCTAAGATTAATTAGACTCTAACAAACCCTAACTAATTAGTTTCTAGAAGTTTTTAAAGGAATTAATTAATTAATTATCTCTAACTAAATCCTTACTAGAAGTCTCAAGAATTAAATAATAATTCTTGGGAATGGAGAAAATAGTTGTTCGAGCTACAATAAATTAACACTCCCTCTTAGCGAGCAAGGTGTTCTTCATAACACCCAACATATCTTTGAAGAAGATGAATTTTGGCTTACCCAATGCCTTCATTAAAATGTCTGCTACCTGTTGATGTGTAGGTATATACTGTAGCTGAACAATACCTGATGAAATGATACCTGATGTCTATATGCTTAGACCTATTATGAAACACTAGATTCTCAGACAACCTGATGTAACTCTGATTGTCACAGTGTATCACCGTAGTCTCAACCCACTGACCTAACAAGGCTATCGGCAACTTCGGAAGCCATATCGCCTCACACATCGACATGCTAGTTGCTGTGTATTTTGCCTCTGCAGAACTCGAAGCTACAAACTTCTTCTTTCTACTGTACCACTTGAGACAACTCTTGATCCCAAGCTAAAGCAACACCTTGAAGTGCTTTTCCTGTATGTCGTATTGCCTACCCAATCTATGTCATTATCGCTTATCAACCTGATAACAACACCTCAAGCATATATGATTCCATACTCGACTGTACTACGCAAATACCACAACACATGATTTTTCGATGTCCAATGCACTCTCTTCGGCTCAACCATGAACTGACTAAGAGAATTTATGGCAAAGGAAATATCTAGCCTAGTGTTGACCAAATACATGAGAGACCCAATCAATTGTCTTTATAAGGTGGGGTCTATATCCTTCTCCTTGGATGTGTCTACCTTCTTCCAATTCGTGATCATAGGAGTAGACATGGCTCTGCAATCCTCCATCTCGAACCTCCTCAAAATTTCAATGTAGTATTTTCCTTGTTTAAAGAAAACCTCTCCATCTATTTGCCATACCTCCATCACTAGAAAGTAGTGCATGAGCCACAAATCTTTCATCTCAAACTCTATTACAAGGTCCCGCTTGCACTCCTTTATAAGCCTCAATAAAACCGTTAAAAAAAAGTCATCCACATATAGAACAAGAATGATAACCTCACCCCTAACCACCAAGTAGTATAGGTTAGCATTCGCCTCACTCTTTACAAATACCATTTCTTGCAAGTATCTATCAATGCGCTCATACCACGCCTTGAGAGCCTACTTGAGTTTGTACAAAGCTCTCTTCAATCTGCACATGTTCAGGTTTCACTGTTGTGTGCTACAAATCCCTCTAGTTGTTTTATGTATGGGTATGTGCAGGATCATCATGGAAAAAACGGGCCCTTAAGTGGCAATAAAATTCAGGAAATCAGAGTTAGGCAACTTGACATAAAAATTTGAATAAGTTATCTATATTATTTAAAACATATGTAAGAATAGAATATATAGAAAATTTAATGTATTTTCTTAACTACTAGGTTTATTTTAAAAAAATAAAAATCTATTTGGTGAAAATTTGAAATTTCAATGCAGTAGTACTTAAATTTCAGGGGAAAAAGAAGAAGTAGGTGTCTGTCTGACCACCCTAACCACAATAAAATGATAATATTTTTTTATAAGATTTTAGATATAAGTAGGGGACTCATGTCCCGATGTGATGCATATTTTTTTTGTAATTTATTTTAAGTAAATAATTAGTTATGATTTTTTTATTAAATTTTTAAAAAAATATAAAAAATTGTATGTCTAACCACCTTAACTTGGTCAAAACTTCATGAAATTCAACTTTATTTTTTTAATCCTATAGTATGCAAAGCATAGAATGTGACACCTATTTCAGATTCAAAAAATGTGATACTGTTTGAAAGTTATAGGTGTTTTTCAATCAGCCTATCAATTAGGACTTTAGTCGTAATTCAAATAGAAAATGAATAATAATTATTTATTAAGTTCAAAGTAAAACATAATTTATATTTGTGGAAAGATAAGAATCTCCTTTAAAAACCCTTTTCGTTTCATCAATTTTGGGTAAAAGAAAAGTTGTCAGCCACATGGGTCATCATATCACTTAGATATCACCACATTTTGGCCCATCATGATCCTTCACATACCCGTATACCTCCCTTTTCAATTCACCATTAAGAAACGTCATCTTGAAATCCATTTGATGGATTTGTTGTCCCATTTGTGCTATAAGAGAGATCACGGCTCGTATAGAAGTATACCTAGCCACTGGAGCGAATGTCTCCTCATAGTCTATTCACTCCTTCTGAGAGAAACCCTTGCCTACAAACCTTGTCTTGTATTTCTCGATGTTACAATCTGCACCATACTTAATCTTATAGATCCAACGTAATCCAACCACTACCCTATTTTTCAATCTAGGCACAACCTCCCACACATCGTTCAGCACTATTGAGGTATATTCCTCAACCATTGCATCTTGTCACACTTATTTTTGTGCGACCTCCTATTAGATAGAAGAATCGCTATCTACCAAATGACTAACTAATGTTGTATAGTCATTATACCTGGCTGGTTGTCTCCATTGTCTATTACTCGTCCTAGGAACTCCCACAAACTCCTAAATATATCTTTGTTTCTGTTGGTTATTTCTACCAACTGTAGAGGATGAAGTATCAACCTCCATATGTTTCTGATGCATCTCTTGAATATGTTGCATCTTTTGCTCCATACTCTGTGAATTCTTAGCACCTGAGCCTGTGTTAGTACTAGTAACTGTACTCCTTGGAAAATTTGTTTTCACAAACTTCCCCAACACACATTGCTTGCATACATCATCATGCTCTGTGCTCACCTTTGGAACACCTGTCACAGTATCATGAAGCAATTTAAGTGCTCCATGATGTATATGGCCCGTCTTCCTATGAAATAGCTCTCCTTGATCTCTATAATTACCATTTCTCATCAGTGCCTTATGAGTATCAAACTGCAACCTATAAAGTCGATTGCTCCTAACTCCAATAGCTATAGGTGATTTCCAATTCTTATTCTTGATTAACACATTTTCCCCTCTAAAGACTACATTGTAGCCTTTATCCTGAAAGATAGATACAAAAATCAGATTCATACCCAAGCCTAGCACATGCAACACATCATGAATGGGAATCAACTTGTCATTCTCCCTCTGAAATAGAATAGTCTTTTTCCCAACTGGATTTAGTTTGGACATGTTCCCCATAGAGATCTGGATTCTAATGTCCCCCTCTTTATAACTAGAGAAGTATTCTCTAACTCATGTCATATGAAATGACACCCCACTATCTATATACCAAACACCTTGTGAGGTTGAGCTAACCATACAAAATATGAGAGAAAACTCATCCTCCATTCTACTAGAGAGCTCATCTACACTTGTTGAATTTGTCGTTTGCTTCTTGCCTTTCTTCTTCCTTTGTGGGCAATCACTGACATAGTGGCCAAACTCGTGACAGCCATAGTACTTGACTTTATACAAATCCTTCTTCTTCTCACCTTTAGGATTTGATCCTTTGTTAGACCCCTTCTTTGCTTTCCCTTTTCCTGCTAGGGCAACGTTTTCCTGTTGTGCCTCACTTTTCTGACTCTTACTACTAGTGCCACTGACAAGACTTAGTCTAACCTCCTCCTAAGTGACGTCACTCCATAGTCGATCTCAACTTGATAAGGTGTCTCATCCATTAATAACTTGAACAAAGACATCCCACTACTTAGTAAACCCATTTAGGGTTATCCGTACTAGCTCATCATCATCTCGTTTATCTCCAACAACTGTCAACTCATCCTTGCCAAGTCTAAGTCTAGTGAGATAATTTGTAAAGTCTTTTCCCTTGTTCATTCGGGTATTCCTCAACTTCTCTCTAAGAATCAACTTCATGTTAGTGGTAGCATTCTAGTACAGATTTAGAATGGTGTCTTAGATCTTCTTTGTTGTATCTAACTTTGCAATATGTGGAACAATATGATCCTTAACACTATCAAGAATCAACCTCCTCACCTTGGCATCTTCCTTCTTATATGCTAAGAGTTGTGTTGGATCTATAAGTACAACTACAACACTAGTCACATATTATTTGATACCATTCTCTTTCAGCAATAAAGAAATTTTGGCTTTCCAAACACCAAAATTTGAGGCTCCATCCAATCTATCTTGATCTCTTAAACCTGTTGAGGCCATCTCAAACAACTATAATAATAATAAAAATATTAATACTAAAGAGGTATAACTGGGTTTTATAAACTCTCAAAATTGTTTCATGTGTCTGCGCTGAGCTCTTTCTGCCCTCAGATTTATTTTGATACCATTTGAAAATTTTATTCTAGTTACTGATTATTAATCTCCTATCTATAAAGATTATTTGACTACCAAAAATTAATTCACAACAAATACTGAAAAATAACACAACTACAACTTCACAAATAAAACCACAAGAATAGAGAAGAAAACATGCAAAATAATAAACACGATATATTTGGACAAATTGTCCTTTGAAAAACTTCGAAGGGAAAACCAATACTACAGATGAATAATTTTATTAATCTTCAGCAAATCAAGAGATACATAAACTGCTTGCCTCTTACTGGCAGAACTTTGACAATTTTCTTCTCCAATTTTTTTTTCCTTAATTTCTCCTACTGAAATTCCACTATTGTTGTCTCCAATGCTATCATTGCACCCTTGCTATCACTACAAGAGTATTTGTTCTCAGTGTAAATTTATTTGCTACCACTGTAAATCTTTCTCAAGTGTGTGTCTATGTGTATTCTCCAAATTTCCATTGATCCTCTTTTAAACTATTTTCATTGTAAAACCAATGACCATGATTTAATCTCAATCAATGGTTAAGATTAATTAGACTCTAACAAACCCTAACTAACTGATTTCTAGAAGTCTCTAAAAGAATCAATCAATTAATTAATTAATTATCTCTAACTAACTCTTTTTTAAAATCTCAAAAATTAAATAATAATTCTTGAAAATAAAGAAAACAACTATCCAAAATAAATAAATTAACAGATTTAAGACCCATTTTTTACCTGTTTGAATGCATGTTTCATTCCTCTCGGTGTGATTCCTCTTGTAGAGTGTCTTTGCTTGGCAGAGGCATGATTTTTGCAATGAGGAGGATGTGTTCTTTTTCCTTTAGGCATTTTTTTTTTAGGAGAGGTGTTGTGTTTCAGGCGTGACTCATCTCCAATTAAAAGCGTCGATTCATTTAAGAGAGCTTGGAGTGTCGTAAACTGACCCGTGCTTGGTCTTTTTGAGGAGGCCATAGTTCTTCTTGGGGTGAAATTAGTTCAAGCACATTTTTTGATTTGAGGAGGATCGATTTCCTTCATTTGGAGCGCCAATTTTTTGTGTTGGAGTTGGTGATTTTGTGCTTGGTTGACCCATTCTCAACTGGTTTGGTGTGGTGGGCATCATTTTTTTTTGTTGAGGAAGTCATCAGCCAGCGTATCACCTTTAGGAAGATGCAGCGCCATTTAGAGACTTTTTAGGAGAAATCTGTTTGGAGGGCACATCTCAAATTAAAGATCTTTTCTTGCAATATTTTGCTATTTGAAATGCCCGATTCATACTCTTGCCGCAATTTTGTTGAGTAGGCACTTATTCATTGTTGGGCATTTTTTCACTTGTTGCAGACGTGATTCTGGTTTGTAGCAGGCAGCGGTTTCCACATTGGTTGAAGCATTTCATTCTCTATGTGGAGTTCATTTTCTTGCTTATTGGAGGCTTTTTTTTCAAATTGTATTAGAGTGAATTGTGTTTCTCCATCTGCTTTAGCCTCACTTCTTGCCTTGGAATTATTTGAAAAGAATCCCACCAATCTAGTAAGAGTACTCCTACAACTCCTCTTCCAAGTCAACATCCAATTTTAAGGGACATGGTTAACATTTTGGCTCCAGTCTTTGCTACTCTTAGTAGCATACAAAATAGGTCTTCTGAAGGCTACTCTCCACAGCTATAACTCACTCCAGAAGCAAATAATGCATTGTTTGCTTGTATAGAAAATGCCATACAAAAAAATCTGCAGTCCTTAACATCTTCTCCAGTTGATGTGGATTCAGTTGAACCCCAAGAACGCACCACTTCTTAATCAGATCTGTGGATGTCAGATTAGGATTTTTTGTTGTCAAATTTTTGACCTCGAAGTGTGCTAGAGTGTTTTTTGTAAAACTGAATGTTAGTCTATTGTATTGGACAGCCAAAGGATAGTAGTCTGTTGTATTGGATAGCCAAAGGATACTAGTGTCTAATTTTGTAGAACTGAATGGTAGTCTATTGTCAACTTATATACTTTGATGTCTGTTAGTATCTTTTTTTTAAGACTGAAGACTCCATGTCTTCTTTCCAACTTTTTCTTAATCATGTTTATGGTGTAATAAATTTGAGAGTTGTCCAAGTTAATGATCTATGCTTTTTTTATTTGAAATTGATTTTGTGTTGATTGTATTCATCTATCATTTTGTTGGATATGTGTTTGTTGTATTCATCTAACTAACATTGTTGAAAATATAAATGTACATTAAAAAATGTATGTAAATGAAATTCAAAAAATTATGTACATATATAAATATATATATACTATGTATGCATATACATAGTTGTGTGTGTGTGTATATATGTTTACACAACTAAGTATATGCATACATATATATATTACTATACATCTATATGTAGCATATCCATAAATTGTAACTGTAAGTGTAAGTGGAAATCAATATAATTTTAAATTGTAAGTGTAATTTTACAATGAATAAGAAAAATGATCATAAATGAACACAATGTCTACCAGGTCACAACCAAAGTAAACTCTTGAAAGACTTGACCTGAAATGTCATTTTGTAATTTGACATGCTCTTTACAACCTTCCTAGTTGTGTATACATGCATAGATATATATATGTATGTATGTATGTATACACAAGTAAGTATATGCATACATATATCTATACATCTATATGTAGCATATCCAAAAATTAATCTATTTGAAATTATAAAATTTTAAAATTCTCAACACCTACACTTGGAAATAAATCTAATTGTAAAGTTTAAATGTAAGTTTACAATGAATATGAAAAATGAGCATTATAAATGACCACTACGTCTATCGGGTCACAACCAAAGTAAAGTCTTGAAATATTTTACTTGAAATGTAATCTTGCAATTTGATATGCTCTTTACAACCTCCTAGTCATTTTACATGTCTTCCGCAACAACAAAAATATAATAGAATAAACAAACATGGACAATAGTTATTGAAATAAATAAAAAGACATACTAGTTAGTGAACAATATAGAAAAATAATTGAGATAGAGTTATTTGAACAAAAAATCTTTAATTATTTGGTGTGTTGACAAACACATTTACCAAACTACCCACCATGAACATTGTTACACCACCTCTCTTTGCTCTCCCATGCCTACAAGAAAATATTTACAACAATGAGTAGTCACAACCAAGGCTAGTAAGATAAAAAAATCATACAATATTTGAAATACTACATGTACAACAACACATAAAATTAATCAAGTTCAACATATTAAAAGATCCATATGGAATAGATAAATATATGTAAAAACATATAAATGTTAATAGAATTGTATACCAAGATTTATTCAACTTATATTCATTGTTTCTCATCAACCTTGGATATATGAGGAATGTGCACAGTATGTCATTCAATGGTCTGTAGTATGGAGAGGAAATTACTAGAGGAGATTAATTGTGAATGTCGTTGGTTTTTGTCCCTCTTATTTAGAAATTTGAATCCGACAATTGAATGCATTCAATTTGATTGTTGTGTTTCAAATTCGAATTTGTTATAGCATTTGAATTTGTAGCTGCCACTTATGTAGGTTTTTAGAGATAATATGATTGAATTCTGCATTATATTTAGATTCAATGGTTATTTGGGGAGTGTTATATATCTATGATTTTTTGCATGTTTGTATGCATGCATACAATCATACAAACATAAGCATACATGTAAACATTCATAGAAACACAAACATACATGCATGTATTCATATAAACATATACATACATATACATTGCAGAAAATCTCTGATATACATTGCAAAGCAAAAGTAAAACCTAAATGTGTCACTATTAATATTTAAATAAAATTATTACATCATTTAAATCCGCTCAAAAGTCAATGGGTCTAATTCACGTTGGCACCTTATAAAATCATTTTGGCACCCATTAAAAATCACTCCTACATATTAATCTCCTTACTTTAACACCAGACACCAAACACATTACACCCCAATTAATCTTCATTTGGGATCCGATTAATACATATGACTAATATTTTTCTAATATCCCATTCTTTTCCATCATTTTACCGCCTGCTCTTTCTGAAAGGTTCTCATGGCGATGGAAATTATATATGTATGTGCATACATACATACATTAATAAATATATATGTATGTATATATGTATGTATGTATGTGCATACATACAGACATACATACATACATTCATAAATATATATACGTATGTATATATGTATGTATGTATATGTGTACATACATACATATATATATTTATAAATGTATGTATGTATGCACATACATACACATATATACTATGTATGTATGTATGTATGTGTATGCATACGGGTGATCTCACAATAGTGGTTTACAATTTCTGGTCAAATTGGACATTGAAATTATTATTTTTAATTATATCTTCATATTCGAGCACCTATAGCGGCTAAACCGTGAAGAATTTAAAGATGATGCAAACTAGAGTCTCATCACATTTTGTCTATCGATTTTAAAAATCTTTTTTTCAAAATTTTTGAAATCAAATTACACTTTTTTTTCCATCTTCCATGAAAACTGGTTTTTTTCAGAAAACAACATTTTTAAAAAGTGACGCTCACCGTACATAAAATATAATTTTTTTTGTATAAAAGATAAAATTCTTTTTTTTTCGAATTTAGATTTGTAACTATGATCTAGCACTTTCATTTGGTCTCATAGTTTTTTATTGAATATTTTTTCCTTAATCAAGTTTCAAAGTCAAACCAATTGCAATTAGACATAGGCGGATTGTATACAACATAACTTTTTTGTATGTATCGAAATTCAATTTTTTTTTTTTAATGGATCAAGGACATCAATACCCAGCTTGAACATATTTTTTAAAATTTTATTTTGATAATCTACTATTTTTTCACATGTACAAAACATAGAGCTTGATTTTCAATGAAAAGCCTATGTTTAATAAAACTAAAAAAACATACATAATAAAACCAAAACATATTAAAATTATATTCGTTGGATAGCTCGTTCTGAGGACTACCTGATTCTAGTTGGGTTTGTGAAGATTTCTCCATTTTCATCTTCAACCCGAACTTCGAAGTGCTAAAATTTAGGATTTTTTTGTGTCTCAGATGGGGGATTAGGGATAAGGGGGTTCGCTCGAACCCCTTCAAAGAGGTTCATTCGAACCCCTTTCCTATGCATTGTAATTTTTTTTTTACGGCCAAAATTCAAAGGGGTTCGGTCGAACCCTGGTTCGAGCAAACCCATTTTTGGTTCGGTTGAACAAGTAGAATAGTATGAACCCCTGAAATCTTTTTTTTGCCTTGAGATCTTTTTTTTTTAATTTTCCTTCCTCATTTGAATTGTAAACCACTATTGTGACTTCACCCATACACATACATATATGTATGTATGTGTATGTATGTATACACATATATATATATATATGTTGTATGTGTATATGTATGCATGCACATACATGCATATATATATGTGTGTGTGTGTGTGTGTGTATGCATGTGCATACATACACACACACATATTATGTGTGTATGTATATGCATACATACATGCACATATGTATGTAGGTATGTATGTATGTGCATACATACATGCACATACATACATACATATGTGCACATACATACACACACACATATATATATATATATATATATATGTTTGTATGTGCATACATACACATACATACATTCATTGAGCAGATTGATATATATATGTTTGTATCTTTTAACTATCTTTTCAAAATGCAAACAATGATACTAGTTAATCATTTCTTTCAATATTTTATTGAATTTGTAAAAGAATGTGTACAATGTGCATACATACATACACACACATATATATACATATATATACATATGTATGTGTATATATGTACATGTATGTATGTGAATGCATATGTATGTATGCATACATACATACATGCATACATACGCATATATATGTATGTACATCCATATACACATATATACATAAACTTTGAAAGGAGAATGATGTTTGTTGTTATTTCACACCATGGACATGCAACTTTATATATACATACATTTATACATATATGTATATATGTACATATATGTACAATGTGGGAAAAAAAAATAGCACCATGACCCAAAAAAATCAAACAACACATGGTGAAAAGGCATGTAAAAGGAATGATTTATTTCATAAACAAGTAGTAATAATTTTTTAATTATCGAATAAACTCATCATGGGTCGTGAAAGATGGAAAATAAAATGATTAACCAATACCATTGTTTACATTTTGAAAGGATAATTAAATGATATACAAATATATAAATCAATCTTCTCAATGAACAAGAGACAACATACACATAATTTGTACACGAATGTATAATACATTGTACACATTCATTTATAAATTCAATCACGCAACGTATTGAATTTGTAAAGGAATATGTAGAATGTTATATATAAAACATTGCACACATTCATTTAAAAATTCAAACACACAGCTTATTGAATTTGTAATTGTATGTGTACAATATTATATAATATAACATTGTACAAATTCATTTTCAAATTCAATAAGTTGTGTTATATATCATTATACACATTCATTTAAAAATTCAATAAGCTATGTGTTATATATATATATATATATATATATATATAAAACATTGTACACATTCTTTTACAAATTCAATAAGATGCAGAAGAAAATGATTAACCAGTACCATTTTTTGCATTTTCAAAGGATAGGCAAAGGATACACACATATATATATCAATTTTCTGAATGAACAAGAGACACAAAATATAAAATGACAAATATATGTATGCCGATCTATTGTATGTGCAATAGAAAGTATAAAAATATAAACAAATGCTAGTCTATTGTATTGGACAGACAAATAAAATGTACTTAAACAGAGTTATATACTCATGACAATGTTGAAAGAATTACGGCAAAACTTACGAGAATTCGTTTTGCAGATCTTGTAAAGACAACAAAAAAGACCTTCATTTACTTATAAAGTAAAGTAAAAAGACAATGCATAAATATAAATGTTAAATGCACAACTCATGAAAATAACTATAAGTAGAATGTACAAAGCACATTGTACAGTAAATGAAAGAAGTTGTGTTATATTCAACAACAATAGGATATTAATTTTAACAAAAGTAGATCGATTACACACTTGGGTTTTCGTAAATGTGCATAATAAATTAATCAAGGGTTTCATAATAATAATTCCTCACTCGCAGGAATACAAAAGTGCATTTTCTGATAGATGCAGAATATTCCAGGCAAGGGTTTCATGAGATAAATTTGTTAAGCACACAAATTTGGAAAAAGCCAAGCAAGGGTTTTCACAAATACATATGTATTTTAAATGGGTTTGTCGATTTTTGCCAATTGTGACATGGGTTTTTTATAAAAAGGTTGAAGCAGACCAAAAAATATTATTTTGCAAACATGTGGTCAAACCCACGAAATTCCTCATCATTTCTGGAGATAATATCATGAGACAGTTGACTTTACCAGGTCATATTTAATCATTTAACCCCAAAAAAACCCGTATTTGAAAAAACAAAGCAAGGGTTTTCACAAAAATGGTGTATAGTAAATGGGTTTGTCGATTTATGCTTGTATTCATATGGGTTTTTTATGAAAAGGTTGATGCAGACCATTAATCATTTTTTGCAGACACGTGGTCAAACCCACGAAATTTCCCTATCATTTATGCAGACAAAATTGTGATACAATCAACTTTACTAGGCTAAAAGCATGCAGTAAAATGAGGAGAGGAAATAATTTACCCCCAAAAAAAACCCGTGTAAAACACTAGCACCGTGACCCGACAAAATCAAATAACACACGACGAAAATGCATGTAAGATGAATGATTTATTTCATAAACAAAGTAATAATTTTTCAATCATAGAATAAACCCTTCATGGGTCATAAAAGATGTAGAAGAAAATGATTAACCAGTATCATTGTTTGCATATTCAAAGGAAAATGATGTTTGATGTTACCTGGAGGCGTGCAGGAGCCGTGGAGAGCAGTCGTCATTCGCTTCCATCATCATGAGAACCTTCTAGAGAGCGTGCACAGTAAAATGATGGAAAGTAATGGGGTACCCACCAAAAAAAACATTAGTCATATGCTTAAATCAAACCTCAAATGAAAATTAATTGGGGTGTAATGTGTTTGGTGTCCGATGCTAAAGTAAGGAGATTAATATGTAGGAGTGATTTTTAATGGGCGCGAAAATGATTTTTTAAGGTGCCAACGTGAATTAGACCCATTGACTTTTGAGCAGATTTGAATGATATAATAGTTTTATTTAAATATTAATAGTGACAAATTTAGGTTTTTAAAAAAAAAAAAAATTGGTAGTTATAGCTGGCAGGTACTGGGACGTTAGGTGGTAGGGAGTGGACGTCACCTCTAAAAGGTGTCTTTTTGACCTCCACATGTATATCCAACACTCCCGCACTCTACCGAATTTCCCAAAAGCCAAAACCTCAGTTATAAGCTCTTAATTCGTAAGCGAAAAAAACCCATAAATTTTATTTTTGATTCAACATATGATTTAGATTCTATGGTTGTGCAAAGTTAGCCCTGTCACATACCGAGTCTTCTCCCTTATAACTAAAATATATATATATGAATATTGATGTTGAATAAAATTATAATGGATCTCTATTAAGAATAAATATCCAATTATGAATAGATATATGAAGAGAATGAATATTTATTCTCTAATAATAAAAGTATTTATTTTTTAATTTTCTCATATTTCTATTGGTATTTTTTCACTATCATGACTCAATGAGTTTTTGAATTATGATGAATGGGTATCTAATTTTAGAGACCACCATCACCCAGTATCTTGCCTTTGCAAGCCGTGATTTTCTTAGAATTTTTTTAATAAAATTAGAATAAATTTCTTTATTATTTAAATATAGTTAAATTGTAACAAATTAATAAACTTTATTTTTAATGTTGGATTGTTGAAAAGATGTTTTATATATTGCTTGAATATAAATTTTTTTCACTTAAAATCTCAATAGAACCCAAATTTTTATCCTGTATTTTCGTAAATAACATGTTTTGACTTGGGTATAGCTAGATCAATCTTCCTAGTCCTATTATTATGTGAATAATGGAATGGTTCAATGTCCTCTTGTAATGGAGATGGCATAGCGTTTGCGATTTTGCTAGGTGGTGTTAGAAATATGTAATCTCAACCATGTTATCGTGATGTCCTCTCCAACTCAGTCTATTTATCAGCATTAATGACGATTTTATGAGAAAGCCTTTTGGAGAATATTTTTGGGAAGATTTGTTATGAATGCTCATTAATTGTTTAATTAATCTCACACACTTTATGGATATTAAAGTTATTAATATTTTATTCTCCTTTGCTGTCCACGTTAGTTTTAGTTTTATTACTATTTTTGTGGTCATTATGCAAGTAGAAAAAGAAAGAGCAATGCAGCTCTACAATTGTAAGAAGAAGAACATAGAAAACATTGAGACTCTAATAAATTTGTTTCAGTTTAATACAAATATACAAGTCTGATTATGTCTATTTTTTGTTATGCTGTTTTCAATCTGTGTTATTACTGTGTGTTTTATGAGCAGCTCTTAATTCCAGTTGAATTTGTCTTTTTTTTTTTTGCTGCTGTATGCTATCTTTATTTGCTGCTCTGTTTATCGTTTCAACTCCTCTGCCCGAGGCCTGGATGGGCAGTGGTTTGTGTTGTTTTTACAAAACAAGTGATCTGGCTCTGTTTCCCATATACCCGATCTATTTGCTGTGGAGTTTGATTCTGCACTCAACAAGGAGGTCATGGACGTGAATGCTAACCATGTGGGTATTGATATAGAAAAGTTAATTTCCACTGAGAGTGCTGATGTTTCTGAGATTGAACTTATTCTCAATGAGGGCTCCCAACTGCAAGCTTAGATCGATTATGATTCATGGTCCAAGATTCTAGAGGTTAGAATGAGCAAATCAAGTCTCATTAGGCCATCTCTTCCACTGATTTCCCATCCCGTTGATCTCGCTAGCAAATCAAGGATGAAATGTATATTGGGATTAGTTCCTCCAGTGGGGTTTCTTCTCAGACTAGTCTTGTTTACTCATGGAATTTCACTAGCAGCCCTTTCCGTTGGTCTCAGCACTCATTCCCTGCGAATCCTCATGCAATCTCTTCATAGAATGGACCAAATTCTTCACGCCAGAGACCAAATGAAATGTTGGGCATTCTTTTTGCTCTGCTGTTTGGTATTGGGTGCGATACAATGGCTGCATTGATCATGTTTTTGGTGTGGTCCCTCCTTATTAGTAGGTCTGTGTTTGCATCGAAAGACCTTAGTTACGAAAAAATTGAAATGGGTGTGCAGTGGACCCTGAAGATTTTGTCTGCAGAAAAAGTGACAGAAGGAAGCTCTAGGTGACAAGTAAAATAAAAAAATCAGAATCTTTAGAGGATCATGCTTCCGGACCCCATGTGCAATAATGCGGAGTATCACTGTCCATAGTCAAAGTAAATAGTTCTTCACATGGGCATGTCATTAAAAGACAACCTACTTAGTTCTTGTTTTTATTCTATTTCGTTGCCATATAAAGCAATTAACTACTTCGAAATAGTATTTTTATATGGATAGATCCAAAACAAAATCATACATTATTAATAAGATGTGAAAAAAAAAAAAAAAATTAATAAATAACAGTTTAAAAAGATTACAAAAATAATAAATAATAGTTCAAAAAGAGGACGGTAAATGAAAGACAAGAAGACCAACACCTTATAAATTTAACAATAACAGTACAGCAGCTGCAAAATAGTGAACAGCAGTATAGAATGAAGCTGCAAAATAATGAATAGCAGTACAGAAGGCAGTTTTCAGACTATATCAACATACACAAATGCCATTTGTGTTATTTATTGCAATTCATTTTAAATTGCACAATTATTTACACACAGCCTCACTCTTACCAATAGATGGGCTGGCTGTCTTAGCTACTCATAACAATTTGTTACTATTATTTTATTCAGTACACAGTTAGAATGGGAGTGTCTTTGAACAAGGTATATTCTTAATTTTGATCTATACAGGTCAGAAAGTTGGGATAATAGTTCAAGATGCCACTTCTAGCTCTAAGCTATTTCTTTGTTTTGTTTTCAATTTTTCAATAGGCCTTTGGTTTACTGGTGAAGTGGAAAGGTTCTCAATGAGTCGTGTAAGACATCGAAATAAGGGATGAGGTTGGGATCGTGCCCCCGGCGAATTTGGTGGAGACCCCTCAGTCCTTGGCTCTTAGCTGAAGAGGTTCAGCCCTAGAAGAGGGTAGCAAAAAAGAATTTGTGGAAGACCTCCATAAAAAAAGAAAAGAGAAATAGAAATATCCTAGTCTATTTATCATTAGGGGAAAGGATTCAGTATTTAGCACATTTTGATAGTTGTGATAGCATTTATTTATATAATGTCTAATATTTTTAACAATATTGGACCAATAGTTGTGACTTAAAGTTGTTAGTGTTGATGATGACTACCTTTAATTAAATGAAATGTATTCTTTATATCTAAAAAGCAACAAATCATGGATGTCACATCAGCGCCCAATAAAACATGATGTAGATGCACAACTATTGGTCTCACTTTTTTGGGGGATTTTTTTAGACACCATGACAAAATAAATGCTTATGTGGCCTCAAAACCTTAGTTATAAGCAGGGGACTTGCCAAGTAAGCTGCTGTAAAAAATTGGGATTGATTTGAAATTTTTATAATTTTGAGAAGGGCCAAGTTAGGGTGCTCAACTATTGGATCCCCTCCTCTATACTTCTTTAATAATATTTATGAGATAATTAAATATTATTAGAAATATATATTCAAATATTTATTGTTATAAATATGTTTTTTAATTAAATATATTTTTAGATTCTTAATATATTATTTAATTTTAAATTATATATTTTAAAATGAATTAGTATATATGTGTATATATATTAATATAATTTTAGTATACAATTTCATTATTTTGTGTTTCAAATTACTTTATGGAGTCTAAGCAATTTTTATCTCTTGGTGAAGTTAAATGATTTTTATTGAATTTACTAGAGGTCATGTCTTGCTAAATGCAAGGTCGCTAAACTTTATAAGGGATGAGGCTAGAATCATACTTTGCCCAACTTTGAGAGAAATGTGTCCACTTAGATTTGTGCTCTAAAATCAAATTGAAAAAATGATGGGTTTTGACATAAAACGCTTCATCAAAAGAATTAAAAAATTAGCTCATAGAAATTAATAAAAGGACAATCATATGAAATCAAATTTTAATTTCAATTTTTTTTCAAAAAAAATCATTTCCATTAATACATTATAGAATTTTTCTTGTACTTCAAATATTTTTCAAACTAGAAAAATAAAATTAAAAAAATCATGTTTAAACCTTAAAAGTAAATCCAAATGAAAAAAATATCCAAAATCTAATAACAAACTAGTCAAAATAAATCTATAAAAAGAAACATACAAATTTTACCTTTATCCACATATTTTAGAACTCCCACACTCCTCTTAGTAATCATATTATTTACACTCTTCACTCTCAATTTATCTCCTTATATAATTCAGATGAATCAGTCTTGAGCTACTTTCTTCCAAGCTGATCGTAACTGATTATATACAGATTAGAAGGAAAGGTTGCAATAATCACAGGCGGCGCAACAGGAATTGGAGAAGCCGCAGTTGGGCTCTTTATAAAACATGGAGCCAAAGTCATCATCGCTGATATTGCAGACCAACTCGGTAAAAAGTTTGTTCAATCTTTTCGTCCGGCAGAGGTCACGTACATCCATTGTGATGTGACCAGAGATGAAGATGTTAGTGCAGCTGTGGATTTGGCTGTGGAAAAGCATGTTAAGCTGGACATTATGTTTAATAATGCAGGAATTTGTGATAAGAAAACTAGTAAGGCGATAGAGTGTGACATGGATGAGTTTCAGCGTGTGATGAACGTAAACGTAAAAGGAGTAATGCATGGAATAAAGCATGCAGCCCGTGTTATGATCCCAAACAAAAAAGGCTGCATAATTTCTACATCCAGCATTGCAGGAGTACTTGGTGGAGTTGGTTCATATGCATACACAGCTTCTAAGCATGCAGTTATAGGCCTCACCAAACAAGGTGCGGCCGAGATGGGGAAATATGGCATTAGAGTGAATTGTGTTTCTCCATCTGGTTTAGCCTCGCTTCTTGCCTTGGACTTATTTGGAAAGAATCCCACGAATCTAGAAGAGGGGCAAATCGAGTGGGAGGCATTTTGTAACAAGGTATCCAATTTAAAGGAGCATACTCTTAAGACACATGATATTGCAGAGGCTGTTTTGTATTTGGCCAGCGAAGAAGCCAAGTTTGTAAGTGGTCATAATCATGTGGTAGATGGAGGGTTCAGTGTAGTGAACCATGATTGGGGTCTCTGCTAATATATATAAAACTCCAATAAAAATAACACTGGTTTTGGTGGTGCTCTCTTGAAACAATAATAAGTTTGATAGTTTGTTAGAGGGCTTAGTTTCAAGCTTAAGAACAAATATCCAATTATGGATCTAGATATATGAAGAGAATGGATATTTATTTTTTTATTTTCTCATATTTCTATTGGTATTTTTTCACTATCATGGCCCAATGCATCCATGAGCTTTTGAGCTCTGATGAATGGATATCTAATTTTATTGATATTGAGTAAAATTGTAATGAGTCTATTAAGAATAAATATCCAATTATGGATAGATATATGAAGAGAATGGATATTTATTTTCTAATGATAAAAGTATTATTTTTTTTATTTTCTCATATTTCTATTGGAATGTTTTCACTAGCATGGCCCAATTCATCAATGAGCTTTTGAGTTATGATGAATGGTGTAGGACGTCAAAATCTGCAAGATAGACTTAAACCATTTCATGTTGTTAGCACAAAAGTCAGTTTAAATCAGCAAACTTAAACATCCCTATGAAATATGTAGAATCATGTTAAACCATACAAACGAAAATAATGCAAAAAAACATGAATCCCTCCTATCCCATAGTGGATTGGTGCTATCCTTTGTGTAGAAGGCAGCCCTTTCCCAATCCCTTGATAAGCAAAACTGCCAAAATAAGAGTGATGAAGAGCAAGATATCCTCTCAAATGAAGAGAGTAACCTTGCAATTAGAAAATGAGTTGTTAAGCAAATGGTGTGGTGATGAGCAAGATTGATTCTCAAATGAAGAGAATAACCTTGCAATGAAAATGAGTTCTGTGTTGTTGAGTTGTTTTGCCTTGCATTTATAGATTCAAGGGTAGGAGTTTGAGAGATTTTGGATGAATGTGGGATAATTCACAAGCCAATGACAAGGTGCCACTTGTCAAGTTGTGAGAGGGTGAGGAATGTGCAAGTCTTGGCCAATGTGCCAATTTGAATTTGAATTTTGCATGACTTGACATGTTTTGGGGGGATGAAAGGTGCAATAAATGTTATGTTTGACTTGTGCAAATAGCATTTAAAACCTTGTTGGAAGGGACAAGTCCTTTTGGGGGAAAGATTCAAATTGGAAGAATATTCCATTTTGATTCCATTTTGAATGTAATTAGAGGAAATAATAAATCAAATAAATGATTTATTGGTGCAAGTGGGTGGGTTAGTTAGGAGTTTGGATTTGACTCTAGTTGAGTCAAAAGCTAGAGAATGTTAATCATGATTTAGAAGTCAATTAATTTAGATTAATTAACTTAGGGGATTTTAAGAAGTGACATTTGATAAATCAAATGAGAAGAACTTTAAGGATTTGATTAAATAATTTTGATTTATTTAATTAACCTTAGTGAATTAATCAATAAATTGCTTTAATTAATTAATAGCAGAATTTGATGTTAGTTAGAGTGAGATATATGATGTCAGTTTTGCATGTCTACATTTTGCCCCTCTTTGAAGCAATGTACTCGTTGCATTGGTTCAAAGAATGATGTTGCCGACATCGAAATTAAAAAATTCTTTGGTTTTTTCGGATGCCCCAGTGGAAAATAAGTACGTTAGTACATTGCCCCCTCGAGAGATCGAGCGAAAAGATACAATTTGAGGTGGATCTCGCGACAAAGAGGTTCAAAATGGATGTATGGATGTTAGACTATATGATCTATATGATAATGATGATGAAAATGAGATGTTCAGAAGATGCTTAGAATAACAAATCTATATTATTTTAAGCATGTTAAATGATTATGCGATGCATGTGAGATGGATGAGATGGATGATTTTGTCCTATAATGATATGACGTGAGTATGCAAGATGAGAGGATGAATGCAGCATGGATGCAGGATGGATGCATTGTTAGCGTGAAAGAAGGTAGAAGAATGAGAGGGATGAACCCTTGAATCCAAGAAGATGCAGAATTTCAACAAGCCAACTTTATTAGAGATGATGATGAAAGATGATGATGTATTGCTTATCCAGGAATGGGAGATAAAGAGCATAACTTTCTTTATGTTTGATAACACACATAGGTGCGATGCATCAAGGTATTAAGAACCAGGATGGCATTGCGCCTAGTGTGATGGACTCTAACTCGGCAATCAGATAGGAGTGATCTTGTTCACACTTGACATACGGAAACCTTGCTAGGACGGACCCAACAAAGAAAGTATTCGCCAAGTTATTTTACAAGAACATCCAACAAGCACAACAGATAAAAAGATAATGATCATTGCCCCATTCCTTTCTCTCTAAACCTGTTTTGTTTAGGCATCATCGAGAGGTCCTTGGAATGAGCGCAAAATAAGATAAGTCAACAAGACCAAGATAAAGTAAATAAACAAGCCGATGTTCTTCATACCGCTAGCCAGGCTAAACTAATGTGGGGTACCTGATGCTTATGTCCATCGCAGGAAAGCTTCATCCTAGGACATGTAGTAATCAAGGTTTTGGTGAGATTGATTGCATGATAAGCTATTAATACTTCGAGTTGACCAACTTGCTGACTTACTGACTTAGACCTTCGAGACTTTGACGATTAGGCGTTCACTTTAGAACCTACTAAACTTGCTTCTGACTGACTCACCAAAGGGTGAAAGCGACGATGATTTATTATGAGTGATGACAATCACGGGTGAAAGCAAGATGAAATGGATGCACCATTTTGGTTTTTTAAAATGTTTTGAGGCTGTTTTTGGTATTTTTGGAATTTTACAAATGTTTTTGGTATTTTCACATTTTTCAATGTTTTTGGTATTTTCAAGATTTTACAACGAACAGACTATCTTAAAGACCTATCCTAGGGGTCTCGGGAGCTCATCCATAGATTAGCCTTGCCTACGTTATATACGCAGAGACCACGTAGTTCGACTGGTGGTGGACTGACTTGATGATAATGTGGATAAATGGATTGCCATTTTATTGCCTAAAGGACTAACTTAAGATGCAGACTAGATGGGCAAACGGATTGCCAATGCGACAGACGCCTAAAGGACTGACCTAACCGTCTCGGGGGATGATCAAAGATCAACCTTGCCTACGTTCAAGCTCAGAGACGACGTAGTTCGACAAGGTGACTCTATTTTTGATTTTTTGACTTTTGACATGTTTTTGGATTTTCTGATGAATTTTGCTAGATGTTTTTGAAATTTTTGATGGATTTTTTGAATGTTTTTGAATTTTTTGATGAGTTTTTCTAAATGTTTTTGGCTTTTCGCATGATTTTGATGATTCGGATATGGACATGATATGATATCAGTGCTTTGTTTTGGGATTTTGTTGAAAACCAAGCTTTAATGTTGATCAATCGGACTGATGGATTGATAGTTTGACTAAGTGTGTTAAGTCAAACAAAAGTGATAATGCACTCGTAAGTTCCAGGAAGTTGTGTTATCCTAGAGTAAACTCGTACAAAAAGGATAATTTGGCTAGGTGTGTTAAGCCAAATGAGGTGATTATGGATTTGATAATTTGGCTAAGTATGTTAAGCCAAACAAAGTGATGATAATGAACTTGTAAACCCAAGGAAGTTGTGTTATCCTAGAGTAAACTCTTGCACAAGATGATAGTTTGACTAAGTGTGTTAAATCAAACAAGATGATGATTGATTGGATTCAATTGATCAAGATCGATGAAGCTTGAGTTAGAACAAAATTGCTTTGATGATTTGATGTGACACAGATGTGCGCATTAGATGTGACTGATATGGATTTTTTGAAAGATAAAGCTTGATGAGGAACGTCTTCCTGTCAAAAATATGCCATGGGCTAGTGATTTGGATTTGTGTTCACAAATGATTTGACCAAGTTGATTTCACATTTTCCAATGTTCGGATCACTTCATAAGTTGGATGATATACATCAAGATTTATTCACGAAGCAAGATGTAAATATCTGCCCCCAGTGTCTAGCAATGTTTGAACGACCATGGGTGGATTCTTGGATACAAATGGATATGGATTATCTTGCGATAAGATAAGGGTGTTCGAACAGAGGAATGCTCACTCAGATAATGCTTCAAGGCTCAGATAATGTTGGATATGATGGGATCAATGAAAATGACCCATGTCAAGATGTTTACCATAAGCAAGTGTAAAGTGTGCTCCAAAATTTTATCAAGATCAAGGTAACTTGGACCTTGGATGCAGATGGATAAAAATGGGTTGGATAAATAGTTCATGGGTGAATAAATGATACGGCTCAAATGATGGCCTAATAATGGATGTGATAAGATGCTTTCTCTGAACTGGCGCACGTAGATGCTCGATTCTACACATGACGCCTGTTTGCCAGGTTTTCATCATGGTACCTGTCCAAAGCGCCACCGAATGGTTTTCGCTAGAGGACGATTTTTTTCTTTACTTTTTCTGATTTTTTTGGATTTTTGTGATTTTTTTGTTGTCACCAAGATGCCTGTTTGCCAGGTTTTCATCAAGGTGACCATTTTTTTCAGGACATTTTTCTGATTTTTTTGTATTTTCTGAGAGATTTTAAGCTGATGCTGAACCACCTGGTGGTGCTAATGTTGATGCTTTTGTCATAATGTGCCATCGATATCCTGCTTGTAGAAGTTGTTTTGCCAAGATACGTGCACTTGAATGCAACTTTTGAGATCCCTGGTCTATTTTGCTGATACCGGAGTTAACTCTGTCTTTGTGCGCAGATCGCGATAGAGTGCCTTCTGAATCCTTATGATGAAGGGTCATTGCCAACACATGGTCAATGTGAGAATTGGATATCATGCGTGGAGGCGTGGATGGAGTGTGTTTAGGGATAAAATATGGATTGGTTGATAGTTTGGAGCCTTTGACTCTCCAAACTTGGGAAGATGAGCAATAATGGGTGGATATGGAAATGTACATGGAATTAGGACCAACTGCTTGATACACTTTGTATGTCGCTTGAGTAGCCTGGTTTTTCCTTTGTGGAAATCTTTGATGGATACATTTCCCTTTTTTATTTTGCCCCATAGTTTCTTTGACTAATGGAGTTTGATAGGGATAGTCATTTTTTGTATTCTTTGGTATCCACTTGTATTTTATTTGTCCTTCGTGCTTCATCATTTGATTCAAATATTTATTTTGACGTTGGTCCCAATTTGTGTATGGGGTGACGGGTGGATGAAGATTCATGACATGACAGGTTGTAGTATTGGCATCAATTTCATCATAAGGATTCTTCGTGCTCCCTATGTTGATGTTTGCTCGAGACGAAGTTGCCCCCAGTATGGTGATAGTATTATTGATATGTTGAGATCCCTTGATTGTTGAGTAACCAAGGCCTTGATGCTTAGGATTGCCAAAAATTTGCACTGGTTCTAGGATACCCTATTCATGTAGGCCCAATCCTCTACCTTGATAATTCATCTGCTGAAAAAATTTATTTGCCATAGGATATGATTTACCTTGGAAACAAGGTGTTGCTCCTTCTCTGCTTTGTCGTGGATCTTCAAAAGTGTCAGCTTCTTTATTGATGAGATAGCTTGCTCTAAGAAAGGTGAGTGATCCAACTTTATAAGTGATAGGATCCTCCACATGTGGGATGAATGCCTAATTGATATCTTCAACTTGATCTTGTGACATATCAGATTGTAGTGCTTCTTCAAGAAGTGTTGATGCTTCGCTGTCTACACAAAAGTCTTCCTCATGACTCACTTCATAGGATGTTTCTGATTCATGACTTATGTACAAGCCTTCTTCATGATCCATTTCTGATATGTCTCTGCATTTCTCTATATCTTGATCATGTGTACCAATGTTAAGAGTAGGAGACTCTTGTTTCCCAGTAATGATTTCAAGAGTATGAGACTCTTATTTTGAATGAAGATCATCTATGTGTCCATCCAAAGAAAGCATCTCATTGGTAGATGGAGGAGTATGTCCTATGTGGATATGATCATCATTTGCAACATCTTGTATAGATAGGAGAGTGTCCATTATATCGTTGTAGTAGCTTGGAGATACAAATTCTCAATCTTGAGTGATTCTGGAATTGCTTTCAACATGCTTTGGGTCAAGTTCTTGACATGGGTCAATTTCAAAGGATGGATTTCTTTCTTGGATATCTTCATTAGGAAGTGGCTCAATATTCTCTTGAACTTTGAGTGGATTTGGATCAAGTGTAGTGTCAAAGATTTTTTCACTATTCTCAATCGTAAGGTCGAAGGATGTCAATATGCCTTGGGAGGGACCATTGCTAGGCCTTGATGGAATATTTTGATCATACTTTGGAATAAGTTCTTGAAATATGTCCTCTGACTCGTTAGGTGATGTAGAGACATTGTCAACATGATCATTGGAGGATGGATCTTGGTTTATGTCAATGGGATCAAATAATGTTAACACATCTTGAAATAGATCGCTAAAAAGTGGCTCTTGATGAACGATGATTTGATCAATGGATGGGGTAGACATATCTTCAATGTGTTCATTGATGGATTGATTTTGATCATTGTTTTCAACAATTTTGGTGGAGGGATTGTCATTGTTCTCAAACATAGGATCGAATGATGTTAATGTTTCTTGGATTTGATCATTGTTGGGTATCATCAGTGAGTTTTGATCGTGATTAAAAAGTGCCTCTTGGTGTATGTTGATTTGATCATTGGTCAAGGTTGAAACATCTTCAAAGTGCTTATTGATAGATTGATCTTGATTTTTGATTTCAATAATTATGGTGGGAATCTGTTGCAAGCTTTGTTGAGCGGGTAAGGCCTGTGTTTGTTGCTGAGCCAACAACGCTTGTTGTTCATCATGTTGTTTTTGTGCCAACAAGGCTTTTTGTTGGGCTCTTTGTTGTGCTACTTCTTCTTGGATTGATTGCAATAGTGCATAGAATTCTGCTTGCGCTTGTGCTTGTTGGGCTACTTGAGCCGCTTGTGCTTGCTGAGCAACTAGCTGTGTAGCTTGTTGGGCTTGGAGTGCCTTTTTACGGGAAGCTTCTTGAGCGGCTTGCAACATGATGGAGAATGAATTGGTCATGTTGTATTTTGGCAGTGGTGGTGGTGGTGGTGGAATGGGAATGGTGTTGATTGTTGGGGTCGTTTGGATGGTTTCCATCTGTTGTTGCGATATCGATGGCAAAATGGGATGATTTGGTATGATGTTTTGATTTGGCATGATGGATTGAAATTGAACATTGTTGTGGTTGGGAATCATATTTCCTTGATTTAGGTAACTTTGATTTTGCATGGTACTACCTTGACTTGAATCTACATATGGAGTTGCCAATATATTGCTAGGATTTTGAACAACATTAGGGGGATTTGCAAACATGTCGACCCCAAAGTTTACCAAGTGTGGATTTGAAATGGTCATGTTTGGTAAAGTTGCACTTGGTATGTATGGATTTGGTAGAATGAAGTTGTTTGGAAAACTCATGCATTGAGTGTTTGGTTGATAGATTTTCAGATTTGGACTTGGATTTAAATCTATCATTGGGAAAGGTGTTCCAAACTTCAGATTGGGTATGCTCATATTTTTTGTACCATTGATGTTTGTATGAGATAATGCTCCCATGTATGCATTGTACAAGCTTTGATAATCAAATGGTATTGCAAGGCTTGGATAGTTTGGTTGAATCGAATTGCTCATGATGGATGGATCAAATTTATATTCCATGCTCCTCTTGTGTTGAGATCGAGTTTGAACCATAAAATGAAGATCAATTTTCAAAAATGTAAGAGATGAACCTCTAATCCTTTAGATCGATCTAAACCTTAGGTTAAAGAAGTGAAGAACTAGGATAATTGAAGGATCAAAGTGATGATGAGGATGAGATAAATGGAATATGAGTGATATGGATGAATGGAACTCTTAAAGAAACTTTGAAGGGAATGCTAAACTTTTAGGACTTTGATTGATTGTGATTGGGTTGATGGATTGACTAGATGTGTTAAGTCAAACAAAATGTGATGAATGTAATCGTAAAACTCTAGGAAGTTGTGTTATCTAAGAGTGAACTCCTACAAGATGGTAGTTTGACTAAGTGCGTCAAGTCAAACGAGGTGATGATTTGATAATTTGGCTAGGTGTGTTAAGCCAAACAAGATGAACTCGTAAACCCTAGGAAGTTGTATTATCCAAGAGAGAACTCGTGTATAAGATGATGGTTTGACTAGATGTGTTAAGTCAAACAAAGAGGTTTTGATTTCACCTAAAAGTTTAGCATAAAAGATGTTTACAAAGTTTCCAAGAGTTGTTGGTGAGGTGGAAATTTGATTGATGTTGATGGTTGAGAGATGGATGAAAGTGATTGAATTTGATCCTAGACTTGACCTAGATGACACTTCTTTTTACAAGACCTCGGTGTTGAAGAACACGCTATATTTCCTATGAGAGGAAAGTAAACCTTTGAAACAATTCAGGATCTCAAGACGCTCCTCACTAGCTTTCACACTAAGCTTTTTGAACTTCGATTTTGGGATTTTGATCATGTTAGAAAACACATGTGTAATCAAATTTGTCTTTTATCTTGGTTAAATGAGGTTCTTTTTATCCAAGACACTTGCTTTCTTAGGTTTTCAAACTATATGTCTAATGTCCCATTCTCTTTCTCATTCCACAAGGTCCTTTATGTGAAAATCGAGGAAAATAGGGCAAAAGTTCCTTATGTTTATCCTTAGTGAAAACAAATGACGATAGAATTCAAACACTTAGAAACCTCTAGAGATATGATCCCTAGGGAAAGCAAGAGTGTCCAAGTTTGTCAAGAGTATTTGTTTCTCACAAGGGGTTTGAAATTTGAAGGTCTATGAATGTTTGTTTTCAAATGTTTCCAAGATCAAGCAATGTGTTCTTCCCAAACACTTTTACAATCCTAGGATGATGAGGCAATATCTTGTTGGGTTCCCACTTGGATAAATCCAGTTGCGCATATCTTGTGCGAATGGCTAAATGCTTGACCACACTGGCTCCCCTCCACGACACTCACTTATTCGGGTCAGCCAAGCATTAGTACCCATGAATCTCCCATGGCATACTTTCCATTTCCACAACAAGACTGCATGTTATGTGGGGCAGCTTCAAAGGACATGACCTTTTACACCAACAAGATAGATAAGGTTTTGGCCAATTTCTAAACAAGGGGTTCTAATTCGGGCATTCCGTTCGTGGGGGATTATCCAACATCGGCAAGAGTCCATTGCTGTCCATCTCATCAGAATAATCCTCGTGATATTGGCCTTTGTTCCAATATCCACACTTATATACCGGTTGGAAGTCGCTTGGCTTTAGTGTGTTCCCGGATGGGTCGTTCCCTTGGGTGATTACTTTTTCCCACAAGGCAGGCCCTCTAAGATAAACAATAGCGAGCTAACATATCCCATCGTTCACACAACCTTTGTTGAAAAACAAAGGGGAGAACCTCTGCAATATATCGTGCTCACACTCGCATGTTTTGTTCAATTTTAAAATGCCCAAATTGAAGTGTGGAGGCAATATTTTTGACAACTTAATATCAGAAAAAAGACTTTTGATTCTCAAGGTCGCCGTGAGGTGCGAGAGAAGCGCATACGTCTTTTTGATGATATTACTTTGTGAAAAATATTGCAAAATATGACAAACAGTTGTTCATTTTAAGTCCCAAAAGCAGTGATGAATTCGTTTTAAGCACCAAAATCCAAGTGTGAAGGTTGCCTTGTTCAATTTTAATCCCAAATTGAAATCTAGTAAGTGTCTAAGGTTTGATTTTAACCAACTTTGAAAAGATCAAGTCATTGATTGATTTTAAACCCAAATTGAAAAGTGAGTTAGCTAAAAACAGAAAAAAAAGGGTAGTAAATGGAAGCTCGAAGATTGTTTAAACAAGCATTAAAAAATGCTTTTATTATTTTTTCTTCAAATCTCCAAGTCCACTCTATTCACCTTCATTTTTTGCTTCAACCTTCAATTTCAATCGCCAATGTCAACCTTGATTTCAACTTTTAACACCTTGCTTTCAACTTTGATGTCAACACCATATGTTGGTGCTTGAATGGCTGCCGACACTTGGGAAAAGTTAGGCAACTTCAAGGTCAATCTTCACCAGTGCTTGTATCAACATAGACACGCCACTAGATACCTATACATGTGAATACTAGCAAAAAAAGAAGAAACAGCATGATTTGCAACTTAGCCTTTAGCCACCATATAATCAATAAATGTAAAGAAAACTGATAGTAAAGTATATGCTTTTTCTTACAAGTTCATCATTGTGTTTCCTCATCTACCTACCCACCTAAACAAATAATAATGCAAGGCACAAAATACGACACTGAAGAGCAACAGACCCAAACATGCATATCAGATCTTTCAAATACAAAGGCTAAATCATTGGCTCCTTAGTGCACTTATTCCAATCGCATTTACCCACACACATTAAAAAGACTTGACAGGGAGAGGTGTATTTGATTTCTACTACATTTAATTGACATTGAAGAAACAATGTGTGGCCTGCAACAAAGTCAATGGCATCATATCAGATCAAAAAGTAGGAGACGTGATCTCTACTCAAAATATCATGTCGTGCACCCTCTAAGATAGCCTCAGATTTTGACTGTTGATTTCTCCAAATTCGGTGAGCTGCTAACAGAAGTTTTTATTTAGATGGCTGCCAATCACTATAATCATAAATGTGTAACTTAAATGAAGGCGCCAGTTCTCACACCACTAGATTTCTGTCAGTGATAAAAATTAAAACAGTGATAAAAATCCAAATATGAAAACAATAAAGAATGCAGATTTTGTGGAATGTATTGCCTCAAGCACGGTATTCAGCCTGATGGGAAAATGCCCAATGATAAGACCGTCGGCGGTGGAGACGACACTTTCAATACATTTTTCAACGAGATCGGCACTGGCAAACATGTTCCTTGGGTTGTATTTTTAGATCTGGAATATACCATCAACTCTTTCACCTGGAGCAGCTTATCAGCACAGCTAATCAACTTTGCGCATGGACATTACCCCATTGACCTTTCAAGCATCACGGAAGAAAAAATTTAAGATGGCTACGAAATCATCATGAAGACTAAGACACGTATGCAAAAGTGGAATCATAGAACAGGTAAGCTTATTGTTTGATAGAAAACAATGACAAGAAGGGCATTCAGAAATGATTTTGTCAGTCAGTAGAGATCTTAAGAGAGATTTGCAGTCAGCAAAAATCACGGAATTAGCCTTGAATGGTCCATTGGTGGGAAGCGACCAGTTACAACAACCACAACTATATGACAAGCTCGTACTCTGAACACCTTTATCTTCATTTACTAATGCATTTTCTTTCCATAGCCTAAATCGATATTTTTGTAAGACTCTGTCGGCGTAATGAGCATTTCATTCTATCTAAATAGTTCCATAGTTTAGTCAAGCGAGGTTGAGTAGAGGAACTGATCATTATTAGTTAGCCGATCAATAAGGAATAAGGCCTTTCATTCCCTAGTGGGTCAACGCAGTGGACTGGCGAAGGATAAACTTGATCCAAATCCGAACCCGTACCCAACAGTAGTAGTTGAAGCAGTTGATTTAGTAGATTCTACTGAAATAGCACCGGATAAAGCACTTAGAGCAAAGACAAAGACTAGGGAGGCTGATAGGAACAGTTGCAAGTTTGGGTTAAGCAGTTTACAGAAATATGAAGCATCTGCGTGGCTTGGGGATAGTTTATAGAGATCTGAAGCAATGGAACGTGCTAAACAAATGGGAACATTATGGTCACAGATTTTGACCTCTTGAGCAGGCTCTCCCTAAGGCTATAGGAGCAGCAGGGTGACAAGGCTAACATTGGTGAAGAAATGCCCCATAAATGACGGACGTCTAGGTGGCTAGATTCATTCATGAGTTACCTAAAGAAGGCGATGTCCAGAAAAGCGTTGGCGGGCAAGGTCACGAGGTCAACCTCAACCTATGTCTCACCCACAATCAAGAAGGTGAAGGCTCAATTTTTCTATCAGATATTATAGTTGGAAAAGATCTAGTTGATATATACACAATGAGTGGATCACAGATTGTTTGGAAGATTAGCGCAAGGAGATGCCATCATGTGGGAAGCAATGGTTGCATGATATGCACACAGTGGATCGCAAATGAAGGTAACTATGTGTGGGAACGTGGCAGCATAGACAAGGCACTTAAAGTAATGGATAGGAGGCCCCAAAGAGAATCTGTTCCACCTCATGGAAGCCGCTCAGCCTGCCTATGTATGGGCTATGAAATGCTTGACAGCAAACTCTCTGCGAATAAGTGTGATCGGCAGGAATAAAAGTTGCATTTACAGACTTACATAAGTACAGTAATGCGTATTTTCTGCAATAGTAGATAGGATTTGTGCATAGTGCGTTATTTAAAAGGCTTTAGAAACTCTTTGGTATCACCCATCCATGGTGGTCGGAGGGAAGTGTGCAGGTCGGCCTGGGGATTAGAGAGCTATTGTGTGAGGCTTCCACACAAGCCACTATCCAAGTTGAATGCTACGTGGATGAGAAACATCCAAAAAAGCTATGCAGTTGTGTGGAGATGAGTGTGCGAGTTGAGATGATCTTCTTACCCAAATTTTGTGCCACAACCTCTTTTGCAAAGAGGCTGAAACCTTCTCAATATAGGGTAACGTAGAAAAAAAAAGAAAGAAGAGAAAGCACATATTCAAAAGTCGTGGATTCCAGCGTTGCTGGGATAGATGGCCATTGTATCTCCTTCTATGGCTTGGCAACAACATAGTCACATCCTGGCAACGACATTTCAAACAAGAGCTTTTCACAAATGGAAGATGACCTTAATCTAAAGGCTTTTTGCAGTGCTACTGATGAAAGTGTAGCTTCTAAAGTCACGAACAAACTTTCATAGCCAAAGGACTAAAGCGTGCCCTAGATAGATGTAGCTCTTTTTTTTTTTTTTTTTCTTACAAATGTTAGAAAAAGATTGCTTATCAATATGAATATTACAAACTACTGCTATTACATAGTATGTGAAAAATCTAATTTCTTTGTATTTTATGTTTTATCATCAAGAAATCAGAGCGATATGAATATAGATCTTTCAAAAGTATTAAGAAATCAGATTACTATGAAAATTTGTTTTTCTGTTATCCTATAAATGTCAAGATATCAAATTTGTCACACAATATCTATTAGCAGTATTTGTAAGAAAAAGGGGTAGAATCTATTCAGGATGCGTTCTAATCTCATGACCATAAAAGTGTACAGGTGCCTTATGAATACCAAAATATCAAGAAATAAGATTTGTTATATAATATTCAGTATCCGTTAATAGCATTATGGGCCTATGTATTTTAGAAAATTTTGACAGAAATTCTATAAGGACTGAAATACAGATATCCAAATCCCCATTTTTTTTTTTTCAAAAGCATTTAAAACCCCATATTTGAAAGCTATTTTGTTTAGAACCTTATATTCATTTAGAAAATCAATGTAAGATTAACAAAATGAAAAGAAAGCTTATTGAGGTGCCCTTCTTCTAGCGCCATTTGTAGGACATCAAAATCTGCAAGATAGACTTAAACCATTTCATGTTGTTAGCACAAAAGTCAGTTTAAATCAGCAAACTTAAACATCCCTATGAAATATGTAGAATCATGTCAAACCATACAAACAAAAACAATGCAAAAAAACATGAATCCCTCCTATCCCATAGTGGATTGGTGCTATCCTTTGTGTAGAAGGCAACCCTTTCCCAATCCCTTGATAAGCAAAACTACCAAAATAATAGTGATGAAGAGCAAGATATCCTCTCAAATGAAGAGAGTAACCTTGCAATCAGAAAATGAGTTGTTAAGCAAATGGTGTGGTGATGAGCAAGATTGATTCTCAAATGAAGAGAATAACCTTGCAATGAAAATGAGTTCTGTGTTGTTGAGTTGTTTTTCCTTGCATTTATAGATTCAAGGGTAGGAGTTTGAGAGATTTTGGATGAATGTGGGATAATTCACAAGCCAATAACAAGGTGTCACTTGTCAATTTGTGAGAGGATGAGGAATGTGCAAGTCTTGGCCAATGTGCCAATTTGAATTTGAATTTTGCATGACTTGACATGTTTTGGGGGGATGAAAGGTGCAATAAATGCTATGTTTGACTTGTGCAAATAGCATTTAAAACCTTGTTGGAAGGGACAAGTCCTTTTGGGGGGAAGATTCAAATTGGAAGAATATTCCATTTTGATTCCATTTTGAATGTAATTAGAGGAAATAATAAATCAAATAAATGATTTATTGGTGCAAGTGGGTGGGTTAGTTAGGAGTTTGGATTTGACTCTAGTTGAGTCAAAAGCTAGAGAATGCTAATCATGATTTAGAAGTCAATTAATTTAGATTAATTAACTTAGGGGATTTTAAGAAGTGACATTTGATAAATCAAATGAGAAGAACTTTAAGGATTTGATTAAATAATTTTGATTTATTTAATGAACCTTAGTGAATTAATCAATAAATTGCTTTAATTAATTAATAGCAGAATTTGATGTTAGTTAGAGTGAGATATATGATGTCAGTTTTGCATGTCTACAAATGGATATCTAATTTTATTGATGTTTCGAGTAAAATTGTAATGGGTTTCTATTAAGAATAAATATTCAATTATGAATAGATATATGAAGAGAATGATATGTATTCTCTAATGATAAAAGTGTTTATTTTTTTATTTTCTCATATTTCTATTGGTATTTTTTCACTATCATGGCCCAATGCATCAATGAGCTTTTGAGCTTGATGAATGGATATCTAACTTTAGAGACCACCATCACCCAATATTTCCCTTTGCAAGCCATGATTTTCTTAGGTTTATAGTTACATTTTAGTGATATTTTACAAAAAAATTAGGTACTTTTGAGCATTCTAATGATACAAATAAGGTTATGAGGATTAATCTAGTGTTTATTTTATATTTTTTTAATAAAATTAGAATAAATTTGTCTATTATTTAAATATAGTTAAATTGTAACAAACTATTATGTAAATTTTATTTTTAAAGGAAAAATATGTTTATTTAAATTAATTAGAATTAAGGTGGATTTCATAAATGTGTATTATTTTATTTTGGATGAATCTACACTTAATCAATCTAGAAACAACTCTAAAAATCCAATTCAAAATATGCATCAATAGCCACCTCAAAACTTTCTTCAAAGGGAAACTCAAAATTTAATTCAAAACCTACCTCAAACTAATGAGCAAAGATTGAGAGTGGATATATTAAAAACGTAAATGCATTGTAAACCAAAATTGATTTGTTTCAAACCAATCCTCATATGAACCCCATTAACATAGGTTCCCACATTTGAGCAAGTAATGGTATCTTTTGTTAAAACCATGGATTTGGATTTGGATTAAATGGAGGAAAGGAGGAAATTTTATTTGATTGGTTTGTCATATGAAGAAATAAATTATTTTCATATACAAACTAAATATTAGCACCATATTTCATCAACCCTTCAATCAATCTCTCGATCCTTTCAACAAAGGGAAAAAATTCAATCAAATGATGGTAAGTACAATGAAATTCTAACTAATTTTTGGGACCATTGGTGGATGGTCTTTGATCATAAACCATATGACAATCTTGAGGTGTTGGATTATATTTTTTGATAAATTATGGGCTAAAAGTTTGAGATGGGCTGGAAACTTAATCACATTCATATGACATCATTCTTGAAAGGAAGTTGGGTATGCAAAAGCAACTCCCTATACGAATCTAACATATGAGAGGGTTGATGTTACACCCCAATTGTGTAATTACTATTTAAAATTACTATGTAGGGTAAAATGTGAATGTAATGTGAATTCTAGAGATGAATAAATTGTTCTCATACCATCTTATTTCAATTGATGTTATTTCATGGGTAAATACTGAATATATGTGAATAGATGGTTATTGAATTATTATTCTAACTTTGGGGATGTTTATGTATGTTGCATATGTTGCGAATAATTGACTGCCATGTGCATGTGTTAGTGGATGCAGGTATGTGTTCCATTCCTCAAGGTGGAGGGGAAGTATCACTCGAGAGAAGATCTTGGCCGAGTAACTGGTAAAAGTAAGCTATTTGAGCATACACACACCACATTAGAATGATTGAGTTGATTCAGTTTGTGAGTAATAGGTAATTCATCCTTATCTAATATATTTGTATTTGAGAGTCTTGCTACTATAGCATGCATTATTGGGTAATGTTTATCTATATAGCTTTTGATATTTTTCTTTTACTATTACGATTATATTGACAAGCAGGATGTATGTGGAAGTATGTGTACATATATGCACGTGCATGTAAATAGGATCCAACAACATGTATAGATGTACCATGTACATAAACACTTATCAATATGATGGTAATCATGAATGACTATATGTGAATCAGATGTAAACATATATATATATATATAGTATATACACATATCCATATATATATGTATATCGATACATGTGTACGTTGGAAAATGGACATGCTCATATAGATGCATCGATATGATATAACTACATACACATGTACATAGAGGCATATACATATATATATATATATGCATACATTCATTATAATGTGTTTATTATATACTACATTTCCTGTACTCTTATATAGATATATACATATATATCAGATGTATGCTTACCCTATTAACTTACTATATATATATATATGTAAATATATGCTCTAGGAAAATTCATCGCTAGCAATTCACTGACAAAAAATTCACCGCTAGCAATTCACTGTGCTAGGGTGATCCCACAATAATGCGTTACACTTTTTGGCCTAACTTGATATTGAAATCAGAATTTTTCACCATATCTTCACTTTCTTACACCTATAGTAGCTAAACCATTAAGAATTTGAAGATGAATCAAACTACTGATTTGTGAGATTTTGTGTGTAGATTCTAATTATATTTTTTAAAAAATGAAAAAATAAATTGTGAATCATTTTATGTTATTTTTAATAACTTATTTTTCTACTAAAGAATTTTTTTAAAAAGTGATGTTTACTTTGGACCGCATAACCTTTTTAATAGAAAGGATTAAATTCTAATTTTTAAAATACAGATTTGTCACACCAATATCTAGTGCATGGATATTTTTTCATATTTTTTGGTTACATATATTGTTTTTAATTAATTTTCCAAGTCAACATAATTATAATTTTGACAAAGGTGTACTTTAGCCTGCATAAATTTTGTGTATGCATTTGAATTAACTTATTCTTTTTGTGTTGGAATAGGACATCAATACCTAGTGCACATATATTTTTAGAAAAAAAAATCTCTATTTTCCTATTTTTTCGTATGTGTGAAACAATGAACTTGATGTTCATTGAAAAACCTACATTCACAAGAAATAAAAAATAAATATAATAATCAAATTAAATATATTTAAAATTATACTTTTTGGGAAGCTTATAATAAGGGCTACATACAAAACATAAATTTTAAATGAATTTGTTTGATCGCCCGAAAGGTAAATCAAAAGTGGTTTTTTATCAACATTTTGATAGGTGTAGAGGAGACTCCATTATAGGTATGGTTTAAAACTAACAAGGGTCTATCCAAGGGGGTTCTATTCTTTGTAATGTAGAAAAAAGTATCCCTTGCTTGATTTGGGAATGTTTAGTGATAAACTGGACTTAGTGTCACCTTGGTCTAGTGTTGTGAGGTGTTTTACACATCCACATTAGGTCTTGGGCCCTTTTTAAGCTAAATAGACCCAATTTTTCCTTAATTTAATAAAGTGTATTTATTTATACTTTCACATTGGATTTTGGGCCCTATTGCTTTTATGACCTTTATATCATCATTAATAGGCCCCTATGACACCATATTGTGCATCCCAAGGCATATTCTAATAAAAAACTCGACAATATCAACATATAAACTTAATTTATTCACTCCCCAACATTCTAGTAGGAAAAATAGTCCTTGTGGGACCCATTCGCCCAGGATGGTGAATGAGTCCCATTTGAGCCATTTTTTGAGGTTTGAGAAGGAAAAACTAGGTTTTAAGTTTAAATTTATCCTATGTTGGCCTTGGGGACCAAATTAACAGTCATTTGAGTCACTTGCCTATATAAACAGGCTTCCAAATCATTATTTCACCTAAGCAATCCAAACAAAACAAGCCTACATGTAATCAAGTCAAGCAAACAAGGGTTAAGCATTCCAAGGTCCTCAAGATAGCTTTCAAGATCATTTCTACGTCATTCAAGGGCAATAATCTTCATCCATTGTTACATCAATTCAAGATCCATCATCATTTCAAGAATATCAAGCATCAATCATGTTATTGAGCCATTTTTGTGATGTAGCATTTAAGATCCAAGACCTAGCATTGTTATATTCTTATTCTCAAAGATCAAGATCTATATCTTTCATAGCCATTCATGTTGAGTTGCAGATTTACAAAGCATCATCTACAAGACATTATTCAAGGTATTATTATCCATGATTCATTTTATTTGTTTTATGTTTCATTCCTTCATTTCATTGTCTCATCATTTGGTTTAATTACCTAAGAGGGGTTTGACCAAGGCAAACCCCTATTCCCTAACAATCAACACTTTTTCTCTCTTTCTTTGTGTAATTATAGGTCTAGGTGCTCTGAATACTTGAAGACCATTCAAGATTAGTTTAAAAGCTTGTTGGATTTGTCTCCCCATATGCAAGGTCATAATCTTCACTAAAAGGTCATCTATAGCCCCGAAATCAGGGTTTCAGATCTAGACACCTAGAGAAGCAGAAAGAGAAGACTGAAAGGTGCAGATCAGAAATTTGAATTTCCAGAAAAGCCAAATTGAACTCATTCACCACAAGTGGTGAATGAGTCCCACTATAGGTGTTTTTTAGAGATCTTTGCATATACTTTGGATACCCATTTTCCTGAAACCTGCTCCTGTGCAAAAATCTAGAACTGGGACTGATTCGCCTAGAATGGTGAATGAGTCCTAGTAGGTCAAAAATTTAGGTTTTTCAAGATTTCATATCTCTCTTACATCTCCTTCAAGTTTCTAGGTGCACACTTTCTATTTTACAACTTTATGTTTTGCTTTGTTTGCATTTCTAAGTCATTTAGTAAAGCATTACATCAAACTAGGGTTTTGCATTTCATTGTCTTTTCCAAGTTCTTATTTGGTGGTGAACCCCTCATTAGATCATATTCAGCCCCTAGGACATCCCTCATGCAAGATCTCTTTCTCTTTTGAGATCTTAAGGGTTTGTCCTTGAATGTGGAGTATAGAAAGACTTGTTTCCCTAGGTCCTAAAACCCTTAGTGGTGACAATTTTCTATCCTACATTGTGATTTTCTAAGAAAGGTGACAACTTTGACTATTGCAACTTTCTCCTTTTTTTCTTTCCAAATGATCTTCAATCTAAAACCCGCAATCACACATCAAAGAGAGAAAAATGTTGTTTGTTAGGGAATAGGGGTTTTCCTTGGTCAAACCTCATTTTGGTAATTAAACCTTGAAATAAATTGAAACATGAAAAGAATGATGAATTAATAAAATGCAATGTCACAACTCACCACACCTTAGTTGAAACCTTGAATTTTAGATCTTGAAAATAGCATGAAGTGGCCTCAATGAATTTAGGTCTTGATCATGAACCTTGATGTGAAAAAATGCCTTTGATATGCTTGATAGATCTTGAATGCTACAAAACCAAATTAGCTCAACAACATGCATGATGCCCTAAATCTTTGACATGATGGAATGAATCTTGATTGCTGCAATAATATCCTATAATTCTACCCTTGAATTCCTTAGAAATTCTCTTGAATTTCTCTTGATCTAATAAACTTTCTATTAGGACTTTCTCATAAACATTTCTTAGTGAAACATAGTGAAATGGCCTCTTATTTATACATATATCTTAAGATTAATTCCTGAAATTAAATATCACAAGTCGACATTGAATTATAGATTTGAAATATTTAAAATACCATCAAAAACATATTTCAAGGAGGGTTCCTAGGTCTAAGTGACGACTCATTCGTCATGTGGTGAATGGGTCCTAGGTCACTCACCTAGGACACATTTTGAACAATTTGAAATTTTATGTAAAATAAAGGTCCTAGGACCTAGTAAGGACCCATTCTCCATGTGGAGAATGGGTCCTAGGTAACCTACTTAGGACACACAGCTTCTGAAATTAAGTGTTGTGTAATGGCATTTATGAATGTCAGGTTTTATCCCTTTGGAATTCGTATTTAATTAGGCTTGGATTTGAATTAAAGATGCCAATAATGATAGATTAAGCTCAATCAACTAATAAAGCCCTAGATTAGCGTGAAAGTGTAAATATATACTTTACAACACCTTAAATAAGGCACAATTAAGTCCAATTTATTAAAAAAGAGCTCTAAAGTTAATGTGAATGTGTAAAACACATTACAACACTAAATCAAGGCATAATTAAGCTCATTTTATTATTAATTATTCCCTAATTAAGGAAAAAGGGATACTTTTTTTGTTACTATAATAATTCCCTAGCTCTCTATATTTGTATCTCTACCTTTACCTCTATTTATCTATATATCCTTTCCCTCTCCCTCTATCTTGCTCTCTACTTTTCTATAAAGAGAGAGAGGGTGAGTGGAGATAAAGAGAAGTAGAGAAAGAAAGTTAAAGAGGTAGAGAGAAGAGAGAAAAGAGAGGTATAGATATATCTAAAGGGATAGACATGGCAAAAAGGGAGGGATGGAGTGAGAAGTACATAGAGAGAGAGAGAGCCAAAGAGAGGAATTAAAGAGAGGTAGAGAGGGAGGGAGGAAGTGAGAGGTAGAGATAGAGAGCTAGGGTGGGAGTGATATAGGAAAAGGTAGGTAGAAAGAGAGGGGGTTGGAGATGGGGGATAAAGAGAAGTGAAGATAGAGAGAGGGATAGGTAAGGCAAGAGGGATAGAGGGAAGGTGAGGGGATATATAGGGAATTATAGAGGGAAGGAGAGAGAGAGAGAGAGAGAGAGGAGGGGTAGAGTGAAATGTAGGGAGAGAGGGTGAGGGGAGGTAGGGAGTAGTAGAGAGGGAAGGAGATAGAGAGATATATAGAGAGGGAGAGGGAGAGGGGGAGAGGGAAGGAGATTTAGGTAATGAGAGAGGTATGTTGGGAGGGATAGAGGGATAAAAAGGTAGAGAGAGACGTAGATAGGAGAGGGTGAAAAGAGATATAGATAGGGATTGGTAGGGTGGGGGGTAGGGAGGGAGGGAGAGAGAGAAGGATATTGGTAGGGTTGAAGGGAGAGAGAAAGGAGATAGGGATTGGTAGGGTGGGATGGAGAGAGAGGGATATGTGGAGGGAGAGAGAGGGAAGGGGGGATATATGGAGTGGTAGGGTGGATGGGATAGAGGAAGGGAGAGAAAGAGGGAGATAGGGAGTGGTAGGATAGGAGGGATAGAAGGAGGGAGAGAAAGAGGGAGAGAAAGAGGGAGAGAAAGAGTGGTAGGATAGGAGGGATAGAAGGAGGGAGAGAAAGAGGGAGATAGGGAGTGGTAGGATAGGAGGGATAGAAGGAGGGAGAGAAAGAGGGAAGGAGTGAGAGAGAGATAAGGAGATATAGATTGGTAGGGTGTGAAGGAGAGAGAGGATATAGGGATTGGTAGGGTGGGAGGGGGAGAGAGAGAGACAAATAAATACTAAGATAGAGAGAGATAGAGATAGAGACAGAGATAGAGATGAAGATAGAGATAGAGATAGAGATAGAGATAGAGACTGAGACTGAGACTGAGACTGAGACTGGGAATGAGACTGAGACAGATACAGAGACAAAGATAGAGATAGAGACTTCTACTACATATTACCTTCTATGGAACATGATCCCAAAGCTTGTATCCCTTCATACCATAACTCTATCCAATGAAGACACATTTCATAGTCTTGTTCTCCAACTTTATTCACTTCTATTTTGGCACATGTGTGTATGCCTTGCAACCAAAATTTCTAAGATTTCTTAATGAAAGCTTGTGACTCAACCATGCCTCTATAGGAATCTTATCAATAAGAGATAATGTCAGAAACTTGTTAATCAGATAACAAACATTGGAAACAACTTCAACTCAAAACCTTTGTTTTAGATCAACACTACTCAACATGATCCTAGCCTTCTTCATTAGTGTTTTGTTCATTCTTTCTACAACTCCATTTTTTGTGGAGAATATGGAGTTGTCTATTGTCTATGAATAACACAATATTTATAAAATATATCAAAATCATTGGATAAAAATTCACTACCATTATCAATCCTTTAAAAAATTATTTTCTTTCCAATCTACAATTCAACCATTGCTTTAATTTCTTTAAATCGACTGAAAACTTCATATTTACTTTTTACAAAATATACTCATGTCCTAATATAATCATCAATAAATGAATCATCATATGTGGATTTTTAAATTGAAGGAACATCTATAGGACCAAACACATTAGAATGAATAAGATCCAATACACCACAATATTTATGAGAACTCAAGCAAAACTGAATATGGTTTTATTTTCCATAAATGTAATTCTCATAGAAATAAAACTCAAGATTATAGTTAGATAACCCTTCAAAAAGGTCTTTTTATTTTTCAAGGTCCTTAGACCCTTTTCTCCAATGTCACCAAATCTTTGGTGTATGTTACTTGAATTTTGGGTCCCTCTCTTAAAATCAACACCCTCATGTAAAAATTTGGTTAAGTCTTAGGTCGGCGGTGTTTGGTTAAGTGTCCCTAACTTGGGCGATATTTTCTCTAGTTCGTTTAACTTCTCATTTTACCACCCTTGCCTTTACTTCTCTCTTTTCTTAAACTAGTCAATGTTTTAGGGTGTTGTTATAACTTCCAAGATACTCTAAGTTAATCCTTCGAATGGTCAGCGGTCCATACTTTGACTTCACGAACTTGTTAAAACAAACACCAGAAATAAGTTTCAAAGTCTTTTAGACTGAGCAAGAATTAGAGTAGTTTCTAAAAGTCCAATGGTGATTTGTTAAGCTATGTGAACCCTCCATATTAACATTTAAGTATAGTCTCAAAGGAATTAAAGAAGTCACAGTGTATATTATTATATTTAGATGTATTCCAAATAAGTGATAAGCCATTTGTGCATAAACAAATAAATAGATGTCATTTAGACACAAAGAATTAAACCAAAGTCAAAGATAGAATTATTCATATAAAAGAGAGAGAGAAGTGAAATCGGAAGATATAAAATGATATATTTTATTTTATATATATATATATATATAGTGGTGGGATTACAAAAAGGTGCTAAATAGTATCAAAACGAAAAAAATTCTTCATGCACAAAGGGAAAACATTAGGACATGAATCGGTTCCACCACCAGCTGGAGGCACTCTATCTAGGCGGATGATAGAAGGTTCTCATGAGACAGTAGAAATTGGGAAAATAGTTCCATGTTGTTCCTCACTAGCCTCACATGGAGAAGGGTCACTGCTTCTTTAGTGACCTCATTTTGGGTTGTGGTCGTAATGCAAATGGTTTCGCCCACCAGTTCGCTTTGTGGGTAGTTACTAAGGCTAGAAATGGCTACATTCACTCGGTGGAGAAACTCTACGAAAACCAATCACTCTGCTGCCCTCATTCCCCAACCATGATTCCCGAAGGTGTGAATATGAGTGCACACAAAACACTCTAGGAGTGTTGTGTTGTGTACATGCACTTGGTTCATAAATGTCTCTCCGAGTATTTCGCACAATACCTCTTCTTCAATTTCACTCTAGACGACGAATACCTCTTTCAACTGGTCAGATAAACGCCCGAAGAGGGGGTCGCATTAAATCTCTTCAATTACAATGAATTCATTCATGAACACTATATCACTCTGAGAACTTGTTGGTTCTCAAAAATATAGGTTTTAACCATTAGAGTTTGCTAGACCCTTACAACATCCTTGGACAGCATACAAGGTCAATTATACAATAAAACCTTCTACTCTTTAGGTTCTGCAAGACCTAGGTGGGTGAACCTATGTGAAATGTGCAGATTTAAAATGATTTTCTTGCCAAATAGTCTACCCACATTGGCAAAAGGTAGTGAATAGACAAAAGTGCTACAACTAATGCCACTACATAAAAGAAAAGTTTTGAATATATTACTTAGGAATTTTATCCTCTAGGATATTGTTGATCAGTGCCTCCTATCTATTGGGAAATGGAGTAAAAAATAACAAGGATCCAGGGTGTTTCCCTATCCAATCTTAATTCAAATTATTGAGCATATTTAAAATATGAAATTCTATGACTGGCATATTATTTCACTCAATTTATGGCTTGCATAAATTACTCTTGAATATTTTCCTACCAAGTTCTTCTCCAAACAACCGACCTTAATTCCAAAATCACTATGACTTGATTTAAAGAATTTAATTCTGACCTTGCAGACACCAATGAATCAAACCACACAAAGTGATAACTGCACCATGATAAATCAGATATATACTTGTTGTCCTGATTCAAATGATTTAAGAAATTTTAATTGGAAGCAACCTGATATGAAATTCAGCAATTATGTCATTTTAACAAACAAACTCAAAAAATTTGCACCAGTTTAAAAATGTTTACTCCATTACATCCAGTTTCAAGAAGGACTCTTCATTGCTCTTATCCCAGTTCTATTATTATAGTGAAAAAAATCCCACCCTTCTCCAACCTCTGTGACTTATCTTTTCGCAAATATTTATATCACAGTTCAATAGTCACGACCTTTCATTTTACC
Organism: Sequoiadendron giganteum; assembly: GCA_007115665.2. Taxonomy (NCBI): domain Eukaryota; kingdom Viridiplantae; phylum Streptophyta; class Pinopsida; order Cupressales; family Cupressaceae; genus Sequoiadendron; species Sequoiadendron giganteum. The sequence continues at coordinate 15,096,790 of CM021110.1, read as the reverse complement.
CGCCATAACTGTTCTACATTCTGATAAAGATGAAATATTTAAATAGGTTGCCTTATCACCAATTTAAATATTTATGACTATAGTCGAGTGTTTTTTTTAAATTCTTGAATATTTCCCGTGGCCTTCATTACTTGTACCACTCTACCGCGGTCATCCCGTTGACCGACCATGGTATAGCAGTGACTGTTTTGATACTACCATACCGGTTATCTCATAAACTACCGTAGTCACCGCGGTCTATGTTTTAGCGGCTATGGTAATGCAGTGCCTCCTCTGTTGTTTACCATTTGCCATTGCCTTCACTGTTACCTCATTACCACAGTCTTCATTTTTAATGGCTACAGTATAGCGTTAACCGCTCACTGACCACCACCCTATCGCTTCGTTGTCACCTCCACTACTTAAAAACCATTTACCGCAGTCACCGTGGTCATTATTTTAGCGGCTACGATATCATGGTAACCACTACCCGTTAGCCACTTCTCTACCTCTTCGGTTGCTTACCCTATCACCGAAGTCACCGCGGTCTATTGGATGACTGTCCGCGGTAATGTGGTGGCTCCCCCTTTGTTGTCTGCTAACCGCTACCCATCAACCACAGCCACCACGGTCTGTGGTTTGACCGTGCGCAGTACCGCAGTAACCGTTACCTGCCATCACGTTAACTGCCTGCCTCCAACCGTTACCGCCATACCGCAAGCCCATTGTGGGAGGCCGCGATAAGGCGATAAACAACACATCAAATGATTTCCAAGGGAGTGGTAAGAATTTGAAATGCATGATAAAATGGACAGCAAATAAAATGAAGAATTTTATGAAAAGATAGGCAAATATGGGCTTAAATGGATAAAAAGGCTAAGAATTTTAATTGAAAATTTTTGGTTCTAATAGTGGCTCCTATTGGGGATGAGTGGTTTTGCAATCACTGAAAGAATCCAGAATACAACTGGGAGAGCAAACCAAGATATGAATGGTCCAGATTATGAAGGCAATGGAGTATGGAGGGAAAGTAAAAGTGAAGGAGATGGAAGATGGAAAGTGACCCTAATCAACTATACATGGAAAGAAAGCAAAGCTTAAAAAAAAAAGGGAGTTCCTGAGAGTGTCCATGTATTGGAAAACCTAGACCCATCAAAATTTCCTAAACTGTTGTGCATGGAAATAATATTTTAAAGAGGATTATTAAGAATTGTTCATGCACTAGCAATCCTTGACCCTCTACTGACCTTCAAGAAAAGAAATTCTTCAGTAACTGCCCATGTACAGGCAACTCCTGCTCCTCTCCAGACATATTCTGCAATAAATATGAATCTTCACCTCCTTTACCAGTTATCATAAAAGGCCCAAGCCATTAAGCTTCAAACTTTCCATGCTTCCCCTTATCCTGACATCGAGCATTCCACATCAACACCAAGTCATCTTTTTCAAATTTTCTCATCTTGGCCTTGTTACCTATTTTTCGCCACCAGCTCAAACAGGTAGAGCTGAATTGCAAATTCAGGCTAAAAAGTATACAAGATGTTTTAAAAATTTCTGCTGAAGTACTCATATTGTTCATTACTTCATTATAATGTATATTTCAATCATATTATGCAAAAACACTTCAAAATTACATCACAAGATTACATAAATTTTCTTGCTTTATTCATAATGTGCAAACCAGAATCCCACACAAGCCATGGGAGTAGCAGATTTTGATTGACATAATCAAACAATAGATACAAAAGCAGTGTGTATACTATACAACTGTTGACAAAATAAACATAGAAGGGAAAGTGGTTTCTCATTTCTTGTAATGATGAAACCCGTGATGTTTGATGTCTCTTATTGGCGTTGATGAAGCTTTCCAGGTTCCTCAACTTCACTCTCTTTGAGTTGTCCTGTAGCATGAATGGAAATGATGTTAGAGATTAACTCTATGCAATGACGAATCAAAATCAGTCCTATGCTTACATTGCCAGCAGAAATATAATTTACATCTATTCAGGCATCTATTAGATGATTACGAAAATTCAAACAATATAAAGAAAGAGGAAGCTTTCAGCTTCTTTTATTTTGCTAACATGTTTGTTCACTATGCAGGAACAAGTGCATTAGGTACGAGATCATCTTATCGGATATGTGGAGTAAAACGGGCTCCCACAAGGGTTGAGCCCGACATATCAAAAGGATACACTCTCAAGTGACATACGAGAGTTCATAAATATGTAGCAGTCATTAAGAGTTGTTGAAACCAGGAATATAATATAAGCAACCTTATTTCAAAGAGATTCAGGAACAACATTTTGAGCATACAACATATTTTTGTTACTTTTCAGGTCATAAAGGATCAAACAGTGTGAAGAACTCATCATTTTCATTGATATTATGTTCAGCTCTACTTTACATTTTCACATTATATCTAAGTAAAGTATTGAGCCTCTTTACATTGAAGAGAAACATAGTATTCTTACATTGGAGTGTTTTCACAGCTTCAAAAAGGCATATGACAATATGATGAATGAGTACAGCCAAAAAGCCAAAAAACATCAAAGAGAGACACTACAGAAATGCACAATGAGATCACCCAACAAAACAACATTTAGTGATAGCATGATAAGTTGTAAAACAAGGCAATTTACTGTCATCAAATGAGCAGCAAACTATTCTACGGGTGCAGAAAGTAATGAGATCAAAGGAGCAGCAAACTATCATGAAGAGATCCATCAAAAGAACAGTAAGTAATGCAAACAAACAAGCAACATAATGAGAGCTCAATACATTCAACATCAACAGAAAGGTCTTTCTTCAAGCCAAGGAAAGAAGGAGGTTAGCATTGTCAGTTATACCGAAGTTCATATTTTGATGTGCAACTTTCTTATTAGTACAAGGCAAATCAATGAAAATGATAGTGAGCAGCAGCTTCAACAATAATAAAAAAAAAAAATGCTCTTGGGTCGAGCCCAGAAATGTTGCAAGACACCCTTATATATTCACAGAAAAGAATAATCTCTTGTCAGTAACTATTAGGAGGAATGATAGTCACGGCCTGTCATGAAAAGAAGGCAAACATAGTGTTTACAAAACAGAACCAGAAGCCACGACCAAACAAAAGATGAAAATTCCAAGAAGTTTTTCAAGAATAGTCACAGCCATGGCTCATTGGAGCAACAAAGCAGATAGAGCATTTAGATGTAGGTTTTTTCTTCATGGTACCGAATACCCATATGAGTTTTTGCTTCAGAACTGTTAAATATATAAACAATCTCTTGGGTCGAGCCCAAAATTACAAGTTTCACAGTGGAGAAGAAATGATTGAAGAATTCAATAAGAGTTTGTGCCATTAGCAACATAACTTAAAATACGGGAAAAGAAATCAGGTATTCAAATCATAGCAACCAGAAATAGGGTTTTAATACATATTTCTATCATCTTTTGAGACTGCAGAGGCCGTGATATATATTTTGAAAAGTGGAAAACAAGCTCACATTCATGGCGGCAAGGAGTGACAAAGCCAAGACCAAAAGCTGGTTCCCATTTATTTTTCTGTTATTAATTGGTGTTTGCATGGAAAGGTAAAGAAAACCCTTGAGATTATACATAGAAAAATGAAGCAAATCCAAGCTTATTCATATAGGAGCCAAGTCTACTTTTCAAGAGAACACATCCATGGCGGCAACAAATAAGCTACAAAGTGTTTTCATTTTTATGTGAATAAAATGAAGTATACAAACATATATTTTAGCAACAGAACTTCAAATACAAGAAAGGAAAATGGTGGAGTTTCAAACACCTAATTTTCATTACCCAGAATGGTGAAAAGACAAAAGAGAGTGTGTATAGCTTGAGCAAGCTCTATGGCGGTGCAACAGAAAGCTTACCATTGTTTGTCTATCAAAAACTTGCAATCCACAACCAAAGTCTTCCCACAAGTTTTTAGCTCAGCTTCAAGGATTCTCCATGGCGGCCTCACAAACGCAAAACGAAGGGTGCACACAGAAAAGTGAGAAATTCATCATGAAAGCAATGTTGGTCGTGCCTTTGAAGCTGATTGTGCTTTCGAAATGGAGGAAGTAATAACGCAAGCATGACAAAATAAAGCTTATTTTTGTCTTCCTACAGGCCTGTGCATAGAGATTTGCCATAAACGAGCAGAAATGGTGTTGATACAGAGGTTGACCCCAAGCTTTCTTCATGACAGTAGCATGGCGACGCAACAGGAAATAGAAGGATGAAAGTGTAAAATGGTTAATGATTAGGGTTAGATCATCCTTATCTACCCTAATTCGACATAGGGTAATTTGCCTTATCCTTAAGGTTAATCACTTTCAAAATAAATTGCCCAATAATGCTAAATGGCCGAATATTATGTTAGGTATAAAAATATCATTGGATCAAAGATGTGTTGAGTTATGCGTGGAGCCCAAGAGGTGTGTATTAAGGTGATTAATAGAGTGATTTATCATGCATTTTTGTGATATACATATTCTAAGATTGCATTGATTAAATTCAATTAATTTAATGTAATTTTGTGCTTACTCATATAAAGTGGTATTAATTGAATGATAAAATTATAAATCATTTAAATAAATCCAATAATGCAAGCATAGAATAAGGCAAAGATGGAGTTTGATTTTGCATGGGTGGATTGACACAAACGAGGTAGCTTTTGCATGCTTTGGCCCAATTTTTTGGGATTTGCAGTTCAGTTAGAATCTCTGCATGTATCAGTTATGACTTGGGAGTGAGTTTGAGCTTAAGTGGACTTGTTTTTGCATGGATTTGGGCCTCCTTCAGATATATTTTCTTCTGCTCAGAATTGGCTTTGGAGTTATCACCATTTCTTGGAGTTGAGCTTTCCATTCTTTTTACATGCCTTTTGGAAAGGCTTTTGTATATATTGAAAAACTTATCTTTTTTTCAGTTAGTTATTATTTTTCTCCTTTGCACTCTGCAAAGTGAATTATTTGTAACTCAGCATTTATTTTTCAGATTAATACATAGCAGGTTTTACAAGTTACCTCGGTTTTAGCATGGAGTTTTTCCTCTTATCTTCTCAATAGTGTCAGGTTTTGCCTTCAAGCTTTCAGGCATCAGTGTTGTGATTGATTTTGATCGAACTATTTTGTGTTTCAGCATTGAAACCTTTATCTTTCCGTCTCAACCATAAATATATGTATGCATTCAAGTTTAACTCATAGGTCATGCACTGAGTTCATAATAAGATTATTTTCTTAATGGTGAGAACACTGTTCTTTTCCTCTACAAGAAAATAGTTTTATGAACCTTTGTATGAAATATTCATATAAGTTCAAACTGTTTAGATTTTGATGTGCAAGTTAGATATTCTGAGAATCAATTGTGAACCAAACTGCCTTTTAGATCATTATTTTCAGGTGTAAACATCACCTTTTTTAAAAGCTTCATAATTCTGCTTTCAGTTTAAATCTTCTTATCCTTTTTCCCAACATTTTACCAAAATATTAATCAAAAAAATCCATAGGAACCAACCTAGAATTTAGAGGTCTAATTCCTCATAGGATACCCATAGCCTGGAATTAGTTCTAATGTGTCATCAGATTGCTAAAATTCTATATTTCAGCATATGGGTGCAATCTGTTTGACAATAGGCCTTGGCACGCCCAGTGGGATAGAATTTTATTATTTCAAGTTGTTGTTTTGGTATGTACAGCAGGTTACCAGCTTCTTAGAGCAGTTTTTTCAAAGTAATTGGCGACTGTGATCAAATTTTAAAGCAAATCAGTAGCAAGCATATGATAAATATTCAGATGAGAAGAATCTCTTCTCTGTTTGAATACCTTCAGTTGTCTTCGCCAAAAACGAGAGGAAGGACAGCGAACAGAGTCTCTGAAAGGCCTTTAAGAAACGTGTCGATCTCTCCAAGTTTCAGAAGAGAAACAATTGTTTACACGTCAAGGAGAGGCAAATCAAACACAAGGCAGCAAGGCCCGCATTCAGCTTCACCAAGCTATAGACAATCTACCTCACTTGTACCAGTTTTGTAAGCTGCAAATTTAAGAACACCAGCAGCTCTGATGGCTAGAGCACATTCGTTCAGACCATTCAATGGGGGAAGCCCATTGAATTTGGTGCAACATGATGATATTCCTATTGCAGCATTAAAGAGTTTACCATTTTTCACTGGTGAAGATCAAACAACACCAGTCGAGCATATCAGAGATATGGCTTCTCTATGTGGAGTTCACCATGTTACACAAGAGAATGTTGCTTTGAGGTTGCTAGCAGCATCTTTCAAAGGCAAAGTGCTTCAATGGTTTCGTGGCTTACCAGTTAATACAATCACCACATGGGATGATCTAGGAGAAAATTTGAGCAAGCAATTTTCAGACAAATCCGATCATCTATCTCTAGTCGAACAAATGACGACTATCAAGAGAGCACCACAAGAACAGATGATGGATTTCAACTTCAGGTTTCAATGAACCTGGAATAGGATTTTGATAATGGTAAGACCTACTCCTAATCATGCATTTTTGTATTACCTTAGGTCATTAAACAATGACATAGCCTTAATGATCCAGTCAATGGGGGGTTTAACGTGGCCAACAACATATGAGATTGCTATTAGAGCAGAAAACAACCTTATTCAGGCTGGTAAAATTGCACCAAGGCCACTTATGCCTATATTTCTAGATATCCACCCCTTGATGCCAATTAATTTTCCACCAATTGTCACAATTCCTGTCGAACCAGCCTTAGGCTATCAGCCAGCTATCCAAAATAATGCCTTTCCAGTACAATCTGAGTTCCAAGAGTTAAAGGGTAATCAACAGGAGATGGCAAAGTTATTGCAGACTATTAGCAATGATTTAGTCAGTATCAAGAGGCAACAAAACCAAAATTACAGGCCTTACCAAGCACCCTTTCAGCCTAATAGACCTCCTTATTAGGCTGATAATCAAGGGCAGTGTAGGAATTTCAATTCTAGGCCATCATACAACTAGCTCATCAAAGGAGCTCGTTCCAGTTCAGAATAATCTAGCACATGATTACGTATGGTATTATCCATGTAATCAGCCTCATAATCAGGCTACTTGCATGAATGGCATCATTAATCAAGCTCTTATGGTACAGAGCACATACGCTGCAATAGAAAATTCAACAAAGGATGTCAATGATCAGAATGACATGGACGTCGCCATGATTAATTGGCAAGGCAACAAATTTTGTGGAGTAAATAAGTTACAAGGTAAAAACCATTCTAATACGTCTATTGCAGCAAACACAAGGTCCAAAAATAGAGCAACAGATTTGAGACAACAAGCTATTCCTGACAAATCGCAGCCAGAAAGTGATAAACAACAAGCCGATAAGGTCAAATAGCAAGTTGTTCAGCAAAAGGTTCAGGTTTCAGCAACTGATAAAGAGCAGTCACAACTTCTTTCCTCACAAAATGTTCACATTTTACCAAGGAAGCAAGTTGACACTGCTAAAGACCAGCAGAAACAAGGTGAACCAATTAAAGATACGAGAACTCAACCAAATCCAATGCTAAAAGAAGTTGTTCCAAAAGCCCAGCATAAGGTTAGTTCTCCTGCTTTTAATATTGTTGACCATATGAAGAAAGCAACAGTTAGCGTCACTATGTTGGATGCATTGCACTTACATGGGCAGAAAGAAGTTCTGCAAGAGGCGTTGTCCAAGATTTCCATTTCTGACGAAACAACCAAAGAACAAGCAAGGGTTCTTACAAACAACTCAGACAACAAAAAGGGACAGCCAACACAAGAGGTAAAACCACCACCTTTTTACATTAGTCTGATTATCGGAGATAGCATAGTGCATAACTGCATGATAGATTCAAGAGCTAGTAGCTCAATCATGCCTAAACAGCTTGTTGACAAGCTGGGTCTTGAATATGAACCATTGTCAAAAGGGGTAGCATAGTTAGACGGAACAACCATTAAGTCTGTAGGAGTTATAAGAAACCTGCCCCTTACATTGCATGCCTGTCCTAATTTTCAAGTACCACAAGACATTTACGTTATTAATCTCCCACCTTATTTTGCTGTTTGTCTGTCTAGAGATTTCACTGTAAATTTAGGTGGTTATTTGTCATCAGACTGGTCTCGCATGTTTTTCAGAACCAGATATGGTACCAGAGTTACCATTAAGTCAGAACCATTGGCCAAAGACCATATCGAGCCCTATGTGCCAAACCCTATAAACACAAATCTAGCTTTCCATGATCAGGAGGATCAATCCATGACCCTCGACCCCATTGTACCTATAGAAGGTATACCAGATATAAATTTGGACAAGTGGGCAGCCGAGAATCACGAGATTGACCCGTTCAGTCTCATGGATGAAGTAGGTTTGGGCGTTTATATGATTCAGGAGCCCGATATGACCATTCCAAATCTGGTCAAGGAGGAAAAAGAGTTAGAACAACAAACTGATCAGCTTTGGAAGCTATATTTTGATGGTTCTAGGAGTAAAATTGGTGTTGGTGGAGGAGGAGTGCTCATATCACCAAAAAATGACAGGTATTATTCAGCTTTCAGATTTGCTTTCAGTTGTTCAAATAATGTTGTTGAGTACGAGGCATTGATACATGGTTTAGAGTGGGCCAGAAAAAAGAAAAATTAAGTGTTTACAGGTATTTGGTGATTCTGAATTAATAGCAAATCAGGTAAGAAATCTGAATTTAACTAAAAATTATTTGCTGGAACTATATAAACATCATGTCTGGGACTTAATTGAAGAGTTCGATGTGTTTAATTTGCAATCGGTACCCAGAAATCAGAATAAGCATGTCGATAAGCTTGTTGTCATGGGATCACAATTTGACATCCCAGCTGAAGTTCAGAATGTGCAGGTATAGCAATATGTGAAGGTAGTTGTTAGACCTTCGATACCTGATAATAATGTAAGCTGGCAGATTTTTGACAATGATGAACAGATATGTCATTTTCTGATGGAGGAGGTAGAGTTTTCTGTTGGAAACCAGCGCAAGTTTGATCAGCAATATGGTGATCAAATCATGCAGTTAAAATCTAATAAACTACCAAAAGGTTTGGTTACTCTTGAGTCCATTTTCAACACTGATGACCAAGTTAGAAAAGATAAATCAGGCATCACAGTGAAGCAGGAACATTATCAACCGATAGAAATATTTAAGGATAAGCATCTCAAGCTTGGCAAAGTCTGTACGAAGGAGTAACAACAAAATTTTATCTTACTTTTTCAAGAATTCAGCGACATCTTCGCTTGGGAATATGGTGATCTGAAGGGTTTTAACCTTGAGTTAGCTCAGTATACAATTGAGCTGGAACCCAACGCAAAACCAGTCAGACAGAAGCAAAGGCCTTTGAATCCGAAACTAGAACACTTGATGAAAACAGAGTTGAACAAGCTGATTGAAGGAAGCATCATATTTCCAATCAAGCACACTTCTTGGGTATCCAATCTAGTGCCCGTCAGAAAGAAGAATGGAGAGATAAGACTATGCGTTGATTTTCGTGATCTAAATAGAGCTTCACTTAAGGATCACTATCTGCTGCCTTCAATGGAGTAGATATTGTAGGTTGTTTTAGGATCAGAAAGATTCTCATTGCTAGACGAGTATTCAGGTTATAACCAAATATTGGTTAAGGAAGAAGACCAGTACAAGACAGCCTTTACCACCAAGTGGGGTACTATGGCTTACAGGAAGATGTTGTTTGGACTATCAAACGCGGGAGCAACCTTTCAAAGAGAAATGAATATGGCTCTCTAAGGTTTGATTAATAAATTTGTTCTTGTTTACTTAGATGATATCACTGTTTTCTCACGAAAGGCAAATGAGCATTTTGGTCATCTTAGACAAATTTTCGAGAGATGCAGAGAATATGGAATATCTTTGAATCCAAAGAAAATTATTTTTTGTGTTCACGAAGGGAAGCCACTGGGTTATATTGTTTCAAAAGACAATATTTCTATTGACCCAAAATGCATTACAGTCATTCTGGCTTTACCACTTCATGCTCACAAAAAAGGTTTGCAGAGCTTTTTAGGAAGAATAAACTTTGTTAGAAGATTTATTCCTAACATTGCAGCATTGCTGCAACCTCTCACATCCATGTTGAAGAAAAACATGCAGTTGAGCTGGATTAAGGAAGGTAAGAGCAGTTTTGAGCAGATTAAAGAGGCACTTGCAGCAGCCCCGACAATAATAAATCCAAACTTTGATAAAGATTTCATATTATATGCATTTGGTAGTGTGGATACAATTTCTGCCATGATTTGTCAGCAAAATGACCAAGGACTTGAATAGCCTATTGCATTCTTTAGTCAAATTTTGCATGATTACGAAACAAGATATTCATTTGTTGAAAAGCATGTGCTTGCTTTAGTAAGAAGTCTTAAAAAGTTTAGACATATGTTGTCTAACAATAAAATACATTTGTTGGTAGCTCATCCAACAGTCAAAGAATTTATGTTAAATAAGGACATAAATGACAAGCACGCAGGATGGATAACCAAGGTCATGGAGTACGATATCAGCATAAAGGTTACCAAGCTTGTCCAAGGTAAAGGACTGTACGAACAGCTTGTAGAAAATGAACAGAACAACAATGAAAAGGTCATCACAGTTCTGAATAATGAAGGAGAACCTGTTGTTTCAACTGTTCCAGTTGACTGGATTCATCAAATGATCCATTACTTGCATACTGGAGATTGCCTAGAAGGTATGGACAAATCTAAACGAAGGTATTATAGATTGCAAGCAATTCCTTATGCAGTAATAAATGATGTTTTGTATAAAAAGGACTTCAATGGAGTATTTCTTAGATGCATAAGCCCTGATCAAATTGAAAGAATTTTAGAGGAATTCCATGATGGACCTGCTAGAGGTCACTTTGCACCACGCACTACAACTTTAAAAATAATGAAAGTAGGGTATTATTGGCCAGACCTTTTCAAGGATGCTAATGTTTATGTCAGAAAATGCTCTAAATGTTCATTGTTTGTAGGAAAACAAAATTTAGCAGCACTACCCTTGAATCCAATTTAGGTTGAGTAGCCATTTGGAAAGTGGGGACTTGATTTCATTGGTCCAATTAACCCACAATCAAGTGCAAGACACAAGTGGATTCTGACAGCAACGGATTACTTCACGAAATGGACATAAGCGATTGCTCTAAAGGATTCAAATGAAACATCATTTTTAATTTTTTATCAAGACATAGTTTCCAGGTTTGGTACACCTGAGTCCATTATTTCAGATATTGCTTTAGCCTTTGTTGGCTTAAAGGTTTCAAATTGGTCCGTAAAGAATCACATCTATTTGAACACTTCATCCAATTATTACCCCCAAGGTAATGGATAGGAAGAATCTACAAACAAGAATCTGATTAAGATCATTAAAAAGACAATTGAGGATAATCAGAGGTCATGGCACGACAAGCTAAAATTAGCCCTTTGGGCTAATAGAGTTACACCAAAGCGGTCAACAAGTTTTTCACCGTATGTTTTGGTTTATGGTAAAGAAGCCAAGCTGCCGATTTCAATAGAATTCCCAACTCTCAGCTACATATAGGAACTGGAATTACTCAAAGACCAGCCAATGCAAGTTAGGCTTGCTGAGTTAACAGAGTTGGATGAAACCAGAAAGGAAGCTTTTAGAAAGCTTCAGATTCATCATTCTCAGATGAAAAAGAAATTTGATAGGAAAGCAGTTGCAAGAGTCTTCAATGAAGGTGACTTGGTTTTCAAATGGGATGAGTTGAAGAGTAGGCCTGGAAAACATTATAAGTTTGATGCCATGTGGGATGGCCCATATATTATAACAGCAAAAAAGGAGCATAATTCTTTCCAACTTTCAAGATTGGACGGAGAAGTATTGCCAATTCCTGTTAACGGTATCCATCTCAAACAGTGCTGTTAAGCAGTTTTAATTGTTGTTGTATATAGTAGAATAAATTTTCAGTTTCAGTATGTTTTCAATAAGTGCTCATTGCACTTTAGTTTCATTCAGCATTGTTTCATTTTCAATAAGGTGCAGTCACTGCACTGGGTTTTCAGATTCTGTCATAAAAAAAATTGCAGTAGTTTCTTTCAGTTTTTTGCGTGATGCTGAGTTACAGAGTTTTTCAAAGAAGGTTAGGAGCAATAACTGACTCCATTCCCAATGGATAAGTTACATGAATGGTCTATGGTGTTTAGCAGGCAAACACTCCGCAGATGTTGCCAATTTGTTACCTATTTTTCGCCACCAGCTCAAACAGGTAGAGCTGAATTGCAAATTTAGGCTAAAAGGTATACAAGATGTTTTAAAAATTTCTGCTGAAGTACTCATATTGTGCATTACTTCATTACAATGTATATTTCAATGATATTATGCAAAAAAACTTCAAAATTACATCACAAGATTGCATAATTTTTCTTGCTTTATTCATAATGTGCAAACCAGAATCCCACACAAGCTGTGGGAGTAGCAGATTTTGATTGACATAATCAAACAATAGATACAAAAGCAGTTTGTATACTATACAACTGTTGAAAAAATAAACATAGAAGGGAAAGTGGTTCATCATTTCTTGTAATGATTAAACCCATGATGTTTGATGTCTCTTATTGGCATTGATGAAGCTTTCCAGGTTCCTCGACTTCGCTCTCTTTGAGTTATTCTGCAACATGAATGGAAATGATGTTAGAGATTAACTCTATGCAATGACGAATCAAAATCAGTCCTATGCTTACATTGCCAGCAGAAATATAATTTACATCTATTCAGGCATCTATTAGATGATTACGAAAATTCAAACAATATAAAGAAAGAGGAAGCTTTCAGCTTCTTTTATTTTGCTAACATGTTTGTTCACTGTGCAAGAATAGGTGAATTATGTACGAGATCATCTTATCGAATATGTGGAGTAAAACGGGATCCCACAAGGGTTGAGCCCGACATATCAAAAGGATACATTCTCAATTGACATACGAGAGTTCATAAATACGTAGTAGTCATAAAGAGTTGCTAAAACCAGGAATATAATATAAGCAACCTTATTTCAAAGAGATTCAGGAAAAGCATTTTGAGCATACAACATATTTTTGTTACTTTTCAGGTCATGAAGGATCAAATAGTGTGAAGAACTCATCATTTTTATTGATATTTTGTTCAGCTCTACTTTACATTTTCACATTATATCTAAGTAAAGTATTGAGCCTCTTTACATTGAAGAGAAACAGAGTATTCTTGCATTGGAGTGTTTTCACAGCTTCAAAAAGGCATATGACAGTATGATGAATGAGTACAGCCAAAAAGCCAAAAAACATCAAAGAGAGACACTACAGAAATGCATAATGAAATCACCCAACAAAACAACATTTAGTGACAACATGATAAGTCATAAAACCAGGCAATTTACTGTCATCAAATGAGCAGCAAACTATTCTACGGGTGCAAAACATAATGAGATCAAAGGAGCAGCAAACTATCATGAAGAGATCCATCAAAAGAACAGTAAGTAATGCAAAAGAACGAGCAGCATAATGAGAGCTCAATACATTCAGCATCAATAGAAAGGTCTTTCTTCAAGCCAAGGAAAGAAGGAGGTTAGCATTGTCAGTTATACCGAAGTTCATATTTTGATGTGCAACTTTCTTATTAGTACAAGGCAAATCAATGAAAATGATAGTGAGCAGCAGCTTCAACAATAATAAAAAAAAAAATGCTCTTGGGTCGAGCCAAGAAATGTTGCAAGACACCCTTATATATTCACAGAAAAGAATAATCTCTTGTCAGTAACTATTAGGAGGAATGATAGTCACGGCCTGTCATGAAAGGAAGGCAAACATAGTGTTTACAAAACAGAACCAGAAGCCACGACCAAACAAAAGATGAAAATTCCAAGAAGTTTTTCAAGAACAGTCATAGCCATGGCTCATTGGAGCAACAAAGCAGATAGAGCATTTAGATGTAGGTGTTTTCTTCATGGTACCGAATACCCATATGAGTTTTTGCTTCAGAACTGTTAAATATATAAACAATCTCTTGGGTCGAGCCCAAAATTACAACAAGTTTCACAGTAGAGAAGAAATGATTGAAGAATTCAATAAGAGTTCGTGCCATTAGCAACAGAACTTCAAATACGGGAAAAGAAATTAGGTATTCAAACCATAGCAACTAGAAACAGGGTTTTAATACATATTTCTATCATCTTTTGAGACTGCAGAGGCCGTGATATATATTTTGAAAAGTGGAAAACAAGCTCACATTCAAGGCGGCAAGGAGTGAAAAAGCCAAGAGCAAAAGCTAGTTCGCATTTATTTTTCTGTTATTAATTGGTGTTTGCATGGAAAGGAAAAGAAAACCCTTGAGATTATACATAGAAAAATGAAGCAAATCAAAGCTTATTCGTATAGGAGCCGAGTCTACTTTTCAGGAGAACACATCCATGGTGGCAACAAATAAGCTACAAAGTGTTTTCATTTTTATGTGAATAAAATGAAGTATATAGAGATATATTTTAGCAACAGAACTTCAAATACAGGAAAGGAAAATGGTGGAGTTTCAAACACCCAATTTTCATTACCCAGAATGGTGAAAAGACAAAAGAGAGTGTGTATAGCTTGAGCAAGCTCTATGGCGGTGCAATAGAAAGCTTACCATTGTTTGTCTATCAAAAAATTACAAGCCACAGCCAAAGTCTTCCCACAAGTTTTGAGCTTAGCTTCAAGGATTCTCCATGGCGGCCTCACAAACGCAAAATGAAGGGTGCACACAGAAAAGTGAGAAATTCATCATGAAAGCAATGTTGGTCGCGCCTTTGAAGCTGACTGTGCTTTCGAAATGGAGGAAGTAATAATGCAAGCATGACAAAATAAAGCTTATTTTTGTCTTCCTACAGGCCTGTGCGTAGAGATTTGCCATAAACGAACATAAATGGTGTTGATACAGAGGTCGACCCCAAGCTTTCTTCATGGCAGTAGCATGGCGACGCAACAGGAAATAGAAGGATGAAAGTGTAAAATGGTTAATGATTAGGGTTAGATCATCCTTATCTACCCTAATTCGACATAGGGTAATTTGCCTTATCCTTAAGGTTAATCACTTTCAAAATAAATTGCCCAATAATGCTAAATGGCCGAATATTATGTTAGGTATAAAAATTCCATTGGATCAAAGATGTGTTGAGTTATGCGTGGAGCCCAAGAGGTGTGTATTAAGGTGATTAATAGAGTGATTTGTCATGCATTTTTGTGATATACATATTCTAAGATTGCATTGATTAAATTCAATTAATTTAATGTAATTTTGTGCTTACTCATGTAAAGTGGTATTAATTAAATGATAAAATTATAAATCATTTAATTAATACAACTATTTTTAGGCAAAATAACATTGAATTAAATAAAACCAATAATGCAAGCATAGAATAAGGCAAAGATGGAGTTTCATTTTGCATGGGCGGATTGACACAAACGAGGTAGCTTTTGCATGCTTTGGCCCAATTTTTTGGGATTTGCAGTTCAGTTAGAATCTCCGCATGTATCAGTTATGACTTGGGAGTGAGTTTGAGCTTAAGTGGACTTGTTTTTGCATGGATTTGGGGCTCCTTTTCATTGATATTTTCTTTTGCTCGGAATTGGCTTTGGAGTTATCACCATTTCTTGGAGTTGAGCTTTCCATTCTTTTTACATGCCTTTTGGAAAGGCTTTTGTATATATTGAAAAACTTATATGTTTTTCAGTTAGTTCTTATTTTTCTCCTTTGCACTCTGCAAAGCGAATTATTTGTAACTCAGCATTTATTTTTCAGATTAATACATAGCAGGTTTTACAGGTTACCTCGGTTTTAGCATGGAGTTTTTCCTCTTATCTTCTCAATAGTGTTAGGTTTTGCCTTCAAGCTTTCAGGCATCAGTGTTGTGATTGATTTTGATTGAATTATTTTGTGTTTCAGCATTGAAACCTTTATCTTTCCATCTCAACCATAAATATATGTATGCATTCAATTTTAACTCATAGGTCATGCACTGAGTTCGTAATAAGATTATTTTCTTAATGGTGAGAACACTGTTCTTTTCCTCCACAAGAAAATAGTTTTATGAACCTTTGTATAAAATATTCATATAAGTTCAAACTGTTCAGATTTTGATGTGTAAGTTAGATATTCTAAGAATCAATTATGAACCAAACTGCCTTTTAGATCATTATTTTCAAGTGTAAACATCACCTTTTTTAAAAGCTTCATAATTATGCTTTTAGTTTAAATATTCTTATCCTTTTTCCCAACATTTTACCAAAATATTAATCAGAAATATCCATAGGAACTAGCCTAGAATCTGGATGTCTAATTCCTCATAGGATACCCACAACCTAGAATTAGTTCTAATGTGTCATCAGATTGCTAAAATTCTATATTTCAGCATACGGGTGCAATTTGTTTGACAATAGACCTTTTTATCAAAAAGGTACTTCATTTGTGACTGCAATTTTACATTCTATTTTTGAGCAACTCTTCTCACTTAATCAAGCTCTGTAAGTTGCTCCATTCTCTCCTCCATTGGATTAGAAATATCCAAGTCTTCTTGCAGAATAAAATTATAGACTGGAAAAAGGTTCTGCAATGGCATCCTAGCTTGTGTCCCATACACCGACTCAAATGGAGATTTTTCGGTTGCCCTTTTTATTGTAATTTTTTCTGCCCATACAGCCAATCTTAACTTTGAATCCCATGCCTTTTTTTTGTATCCAGCATCCTCCTTACTATGTTCAAAAGATTTCTATTACTTGACTCTGCCTGACCATTGGCTTGTGGATGATATGGGGCAGAATAAGAAATACTAATTCCATATGTTTTGCAAAAATCTTTAATTTCATCTGATCTAAAACACATCCCATTATCTACGATCAATTTGACTGGAGTGCCAAACCTAGTCATAACATTCTCCATCAGAAAATTCACTACCACTTTTCTCGTTGCTTGCCTAGTTGGAACAACCTCCACTCAC
Source organism: Sequoiadendron giganteum (assembly GCA_007115665.2). NCBI lineage: Eukaryota > Viridiplantae > Streptophyta > Pinopsida > Cupressales > Cupressaceae > Sequoiadendron > Sequoiadendron giganteum. The sequence continues at coordinate 15,079,829 of CM021110.1, read as the reverse complement.
TTAGTAAAATAATCAATGGCCACTAGTATCCATTTGTGCCCTCCACTTGATCTATCATGTATTTCTCCAATGAAATCAACTCCCCATTGGTGAAAAGGTGCTTCTACCTGCAAATTTCTAAGTGGCAATGCTCCGTGATACTTCAAATTTCCTGAAAAATTCTGACAAGCCTCACACTTCCTCACATACGCAAAGGAATCATTGAATACCCTAGGCCAATAATAACCAGCCCTGAGAATTTTGTGTGCAATAGTCTTAGCAGAATAATGGCCTCCACATACCCTTCATGCATTTCTTTCAAAAGATATTTTGCCTGGGATTCATCTAAACATAACAGCAATATACCATCCCTATTCTTCCAGAATAGATCTCCTTTTTAAAAAAACATATTTAGAAGCCTGCTACTTCAAGGCTCTCCTTTGATTATCATTCAACTGTTCAGGGCACTTCATATGTTTTAGATAATTCATTACATTTGCATACCATGGAGTATGCTCAATAATTGCTATGATTTCACCCTTACCTTCCACATTGCAGATCTGGTTTGCTTCAATATTTGTTTCTACCATCAGCCTGGCTAGACCCTGTCCTCTTACCAACTTGGTAATCTAAATCTCCATGTTAAATTCTTGAATTTTGTTAATCCACTTGCATCTCTTCCCTGTCACTTATGTCTGCACTAGAATATCCTTCACGGCTACATGTGGGACATAAGCAATGACCTTAGCTCCAACAAGGTAAGGTCTGAAAACCTTTGCTGCTTTGACCAGTGCATAAGCCTATTTTTCCATAATGTCATATTTCAATTCTGACCCCTGCAAAGATTTACTAAAGAAAGAAACAGGCTGCTCATGACCTTCATCATTTTTTTGTAACATGACAATACCTATGGTATGAAATGAAGCAAAAGAAAAAATCTAAAATGGCTTAGTAAAATTAGGGGACTTTAGGATAGGGGCTTCTTTAATAGCTCTTTTTATAGATATGAAGGCATCCATAGCTTCAGCAGTCCAGTCCAATTTTTCTCCTTTTTTCAACATTTTAGATATAGGTTTAATAATCTCAGCAAAATTGGACACGAACCTCCTAACAAAATTTATTTGGCCAAAGAATGATTGGATTGCTTTGACACCTTTAGGAATGCAAATTTTATCAATGGCCTCTACCCTTTCAGGATCTATCCTAACCCCATCTTTTGATACAATATGCCCCAAAAGTTTACCCTCTGTGACAGCAAAATGACATTTTTTAGGATTAAGACTTATACCATACTCCAAGGCTTTGATGAAGATCTTCTCCAAATCAGCAACATGATCCTCTGCCCTCTTGGAATAAGCAATGAGTTCATCTTGATATACAACCATTATAGCATTGATCAGATTTGCAAATGCCACATCCATGGCCCTTTGAAAGGTAGCTCCTGCATTTGTGAGACCAAATGGAATTCTTATATAAACATAAGTTCCCCATGGTGTAGTGAATGATGTCTTGTACTACTCAGATTCTTTGACTTTGACCTGTTTATAACCAGAAAATCCATCCATCATTGATAATAGCTCACACCCTATCACTTTGTGCAATATTGCCTCCATGTTTGGAAGAGGATAATTATCTTTCAAGGAAGCAACATTTAGATTTCTAAAGTCCACACACAATCTTATGTCCCCCTTTTTCTTCCTGACTGGGACCAAATTTGAGACCCATGTTGAATGCCTAATGGGTTTTATGATACCTCCATCTCTGAGCTTTGCTAGCTCCTCCTGCATCTTAGGTTCCAGAAATGGGTTGATAGGCCTCTGCTTCTATCTGAATGGCTTTGCATTAGGCTTAAGTGCAATCTCATGCTGAAAAAGATCTTCTCTATATGCCTTCAAATCCTCATAAGACCAAGCAAACACATGCTTTTATTTTCTCAACAATGTAATCAACATTCTTCTAATGGTTGGGCTTATTTTCTTTCCAATATAAACTCTTTTTGGTGCTAATTCAGTTCCCAAATTTATTTCGTCAATATCTTCTTTCTTAACTGGTGTTTGCTTTATGAGGGAATGATCACTCCCATCATACACTCTCTCCAATGCCACAAGCCCTTTTGGAAGCTTGTTAGCTTTTAGGTGCAAAACTTCCTTCCCAAATACAGTCTGTTTCCCATCCACTTATTCCACAAAAGCATTGAAATCAATCTCTTGTGCGTCATACCTATCTATACAATGAAGAAACTTCAAAAGGTCAGTATCATCATCAAAAACTTGCCAACTATATATATTTTCAGGGACTGTTGGTATTGTTTTAAATTCAACCTGAGACACTCCTGCCAAAGTGATATCATCTTTCTTCAAGGCTACATTAGCCAAAAAATCAGCCATCAAGTTTTCATATCTATCTATCTAGTCAATTGAAAATGCATCAAATAGTTCAACTATATCCCACATAGAATTTCTATATTGTTTCAGCCTCTTGTTCTTTGCAACATATTTTGATCTAACTTGTGACATAACTAACTCAGAATCTCCCAAAATAGACAACAATTTAATCTTATGCTTTACAGCCATGTTCAAACCAATCAACAAAGCTTCATACTCGGCCACATTATTTGTACATTCAAAAGCCAACAAAAATGAATGTTTAAATGTTGTACCTTCAGGTGATATGAAAACTACCCCAAATCCATTACCTTCTTGACTACATGCCCCATCAAAATACATTTTCCACACACCCTGCTGATTTCTAGAGACAAGCTTATCAATTGGGTTAGTATTCACTAGTTCTCGCTGAGATAATTCTACTCTAGAACTCCTCAAATCTAAATCACAGAAGCAATTAAGTTGTTCTTGAGGAACACACTCAACAATTTGATTCACCCTTGGTTCTCTACATAGTTTTACCTCTTCACCATTAACTGGTATTGTGGCATATGATAAGTCAAATTGCACATTACCTCCAACTGTTGTAGTCCACTATCTTGACAAAAGCATTCCAAATTGAGGAGGTGTATCAATCATAGTTATATCGATGTTATAAGTTGATTGTGGGTAGGCTGCTAATTTTACTTCCACATCTTTCATAATCCCCACAACTGGGACATGCCTACTATCCATAGCATAATATTTACCACCCTCAATATCTATCCACATGCCAAGTTGTTCCATTACCCCTACTGGCATAATATTCATAGAAGCACCTGAATCTATCATGCAATTTTTTACCAATTTACCATTTACGAGTAAGGTAGTGAAAAATGGATCAATTTGTGGTGTGTTCATCAATGCATCATTTAAGCCAATTTCTGAAATTTGTATCCTTCCTTTCTTATCAGCAATTGCAAGATACTCATTTTGTTCAAAGTTCACAACTTGATTCCTCCCACCAGACATCAATTTAATAGCACTCTCCCTATACTCTTTAATCTTCATCATTTAAAGTAACGGGACAAATATTTTTACCTTGGATGAAGCTTGCACAAAATCAAAAGATGCACCTTCAGCTCTTATCAACTTCTTTTGCTCTGCTGGTTCACCTTTGTACTCCTCTTTATCCCTCTTTGATGTCTGATCCATTTTTTGTTTATCCTTGGGGAATTCTTTATTTTATTCTTTAGAAACATGTACTTATGTTCCTTGTTATGAGTGGGCTGAACATTTGTCTTTTTTGATATTTCATGGGACATCTTTTTATCTTTCAAAAATATTCCTTTTGGAACACCTTCATTCTCATTCACTGTTCTATTCCTCAACCGATACTTGTTTTTAGCCAGCTCAACTGATGCAATAGTCAATCTTTTAATTTCTTCCTCAGTTGGTCTCTTCATATTTCCCTTATTAGTTTGATATGCTGCAGTAGGGAAACCTTGTTCATCATCACTTTTTCGCAATAAATTTTTTTTTGTTGCTCTGCCATGTGAACATTATATTTTTGATGATCAACATCATATTCATATCCTCCCTCTTCTGAAGATGAATATCCTTGCTCTGCCATGTGAACATTATATTTTTGATGATCAACATCATATTCATATCCTCCCTCTTCTGAAGATGAATATCCTTGCTCTGCTGAGTGAAGAATATGAGAATTCAAATAAATTTTATTATCTTTCTTCATTATTGTTTTCTGCCATATATTTTCCTGGCACTGACTAATCTACAACACAATGTTCTGAAGAATGTGGCAAGTCACAAACTGGGCACCAAGGACCATTACCAACCATGTATGTCCCCATTTTCTTCAAAGGGTTAGGTGTCTCTTTATTTCTTGGCCCATCCATCACTGGCTTTCCATTTCTTCAATTTGTATTATAAGCCATGTCATGTAGTCTTGGCCTCTCATTCCTATATGTGTTTTCTTGTTTATTTGGAGGAGCATATTGGGGAACCCTTGGGTTATCCCTCTTGGCAATCATTCCTACAACTTTCCTATTATTTTCAATGGTGAGTGTTATCCTTTCAGCTTCAGCCAAATTCCTAGGACCCTTGTTCCTAAGCTCATAACCTGTCTTAGGATCAAAATCTTTTAGGTAAATACTCAATGCAGTAGGATCAACCAATTTAGATCTAAGAGGTATCTTATTATGCAATTTAGAAAATCTCTGGTTGAAATTATAAGATGATTCATTTTGATGCTTTTGAACAGTCACCAATTCATGCAATGCAAATTTAGGCGTATATTGATTCCCATACTGCTCAAGAAATTGTTCATAAAACACATGAATAGAATTAACAGAAGTTGTTGGCAGACTATTAAACCAATCCTTGGCATCTTCGGTAAGTGACATCATAAATAGTCTCATTTGTATATCTTCATACTGCATATCTAAATCTTGCATAAAAGAATTAAAACTCCTTAAATGCTCTTCAGCTGCAGTAGCACTACTCCTTGTGAATTTTGGGACCGAAATTCTCCAACTGTTGTCCATAGGGTAAGGGCATATTTGTAGTCCAGCCAAGTCAAACTGCCTAATCATGGTTACATATTGTGGAGGAGGATTTTGGTAATACTGACACTGGTACAATGGATTATTATTTGCCACATATTGCTGACCTTGTGGGGGTACATGTTACTGACAAGGAGGTGGCCAAACACCTTGATTTTGTGGTAGAACATTTTGATATCTACCTTGATTCCTTAGCTGATTCTGGTAGGCTTGTGAGGAATTTGGTGGGCCTGCATTATTGTTCCCTTGCCTATGAGGTGGCACATATTTTTGCAAATTAGCCATTTGAGTACTGATCTGCACTTTCCTCAATTTCAATTCTTCAAGTTCTCTAATTGCTTGGAGCCTCTAATCATATTCTATTCTTGCCCTTTCCACCTCTTGTCTCTCATGTTCCAGTCTTGCATTTATTTCATCCCTGGCCATAAGTTCATAATTCTCCTCAGAGGCTACTTCATAGCCAAATCCATCCTGATTCTCTTCAAGAAATGCCATTTTCTGATCATATTCCTGTTGTCTTCTTTCTCTTTCAGCTTCACATTCAGCCATGAATTCTTCAACCTTCTTAGGATTTGGTTGATAAAATGGATTCCTCTATTCCTTAGGAGTGCAAGGTTCTTTGGAAGGGTAGTCTTCATTTGCTAGTGTGCCATATGAATTGTCTATCTCCAGTGATGCTTTCGATGTTTTATTTTTGTCTAATGGTCCCATGTCATCGGTCACCTTTTTACCTTTATCATTCTTCTCTGTCCATTTATTTTTGGCATTAGGACCATCACCATCTTTGTACAAAGACCTCCTTCCTTGCATTTTGGGAGCAATTATGATGGTCTGAACTCTAGGAAGATTTCTTTTTGATATATATTTCAATTTATCAGTCTCAATATATTTGTTCATTTAGAGTCGACACTCAATTTCCAAAAGTGAGAAAATATGCAATTCTTTATTCCTAGTGGAGTCTTCTACAAGATATTGACTCTATGACAAGACTTATTTTCAGATTATGTTCCCAGCAGAGTCACAAAACTGTTGGTTCTCAAAAATGCGGGTTTTAACCATAAGATTTTTGCAGACCCTTACAACATACAAGGCCAATTATACAATAAAACCTTCTACTCTTTAGGTTCTGCAAGACCTAGGTAGGTGAACCTATGTGAAATGTGCAGATTTAAAATGAATTTCCTACCAAACAGTCTACCACAATGGCAAAAGGTAGTGAATAGACAAAAGTGCTACAACTAATCCCACTACATAAATTTTTTTTTTTGAATATATTACTTGTTAGGAATTTTATCCTCTGGGATATTGTTGTACAGTGCCTCCTATCTGTTGGGCAATGGAGTCAAAAATAACAAGGATCTAGGGTGTTTCCCTATCCAACCTTAATTCAAATTATTGAGCATATCTAAAATATGTGATGGGGATTCCTTATCCTCAAGAGCACTCTTGCTCTTCCCAAGACCTATTCTGTGGTCTTCCTAGGGTATTCTTCTCTACCCTACTTAGGGATCACTTCTAAACCCCTCTCACCACCTAAAACTCTCCACCAATTTCAAATTCTTCACCATTAATCCCATTCCACCATTGAGCTTCCTTGGGCTCCACACTGATCCATCTCATTGGATTCTTTCACCTTTTACCCATTGCTTCCTTGAAAAGCCCAATTTTAGGCCTTGTAGCCTTTTGCCCCAATTAGGCCTCCTAGAACCCGTTTTCTTGACTTTTCTCTCAAACAGTCTTAACAACCCCCAAATGTTTTTGTAGATTCTTTCTAGTGTCCTCCAAGGCTCCAATATTTACCAAGTCTTAATTCTTAATAGGGTCCATACATATGATTGTCCTCAAACCCCCTATTTTCAAGGGTTTCTAGGGTTTTTGGCTTTGTTTCCTCCTTTGAAGGCTTCAACGACCTCCTCAACTCTCCTCCTTGCACACACATGTCTGAGATACATGTTCCCACACTTCCATACTCCTGATTGGCACAAACCAATCCATCTAGCCACTTTATTTATTGATGTCCTCTCCAAGCCACTAGCTAGAGCACTTGCACTCACCTAGTGCTTGATGAATTCATCACCTTCCATGCAAACCGAGACTCATAACTCTATATTTACACTGTAAAAATATTCCCCTACTTGATTCCAAGTGGCCATGGTAGCTTTTCCATGGGAATTCAATTAGGGATCATTTTTTTACAAAACTGGCCTCAATCGGCAGTGAGACCAAGAACACCAAAACACTTGCAAAAAGATAACTAGTTGAATTAAATGAATAATCTAATGCTTCACACAATAATTAAGTGACACAAATGAAAGACTCAAAGCATCAAATAATTCCTTTCAATCCATTCTTGACTGGATGAAGGCTCAAACACAAAAATTCAATGAAAACTTGCTCTTTTCCAAGTCACAAAATCTCCTTCTCAAATCTCAATTCATACAATAAATCCTTCAACATGGGTGTTAGGGTTTTTTTTACCTTATATCCCTTTCTCCCACATGCTAGGACCCTTGGGTTGGGCTTAGAGCATCATTTATGCCATTTTCCAACTTTTAGGACAAAAAGCCAAGACAAACATTGTCTAGTTTTGCCTAATCTCCTCATTGAGACTTTCCCAAACCTCAAGGCTCTAAAATAACCTAGCTTTCCACTACACAATCAAAAATTCAACCTTGTAAATTTATCAATTATTCCTTAGTACCTTGGTGGTTGGCTAGAACCAGCTACAAGCCAGAATTGCAAGATCTCTCCAAAAGACCTTGAGGTGCTCCTGCACCATTCTCCCCCTGCAACAAAGAAGTTAAGGAACCTGTGGTGTCAAGAGATCCTAACTAATTCCATGCTTCTTAAAGTCACTTTCTGCTATCCAAGTAGCTTCTGACTCTGGTTGATGTCTCCACTTCACTAGGTAATCCATGTATGTCTTGTGCCTAGTCTTCTTCTTCATCCTTGAATCTATAATCATGTCAACCTATGGTTTGATCTAATCAAGTACCTTGAGTCCTTCCACATCCTTATTGACCTCAACACTATACTGTTCCTCATCCATTTTTGGTCCTTTATACTTCACCAAGTCCTTCACATTGAAGATAGGCGAAATAGACATCTCCTTGGGTAACTCCACCTTGTATGCATTGGATCCATAATTAGCCAACACTTTACATGGCCCTATCCTCTTCATCTGTAGCTTACTTGGTATTCCTTTCTTTATTCTTGCCTTATTCAAGTATACCATTACCATATCACCTATTTCAAATTGTAGATCTCTCTTCCTTTCATCTCTTTTAGCCTTCAAATTTTGGTTAGCCTCCATTAATGTCTTCTTTACCTACTCATGAACCTCTCTCATTGACTGAGAAAAATCATCAGCATGTCCACTGATTCCTTCATAAAATTTTAGATCTCTAAGCTCAAGTACACCCCTTGGATGTAATCCATTTACTATCTCAAATGGACTCTTACCTGTAGATCGTTTTGTGCTATCATTGTAAGCAAATTTTGCTTGTGGAATCACTTGTTCCCATCCTTGTCCATACTCCTTAGTTAAGCATCTCAACAAGTTACCAAGTACCCTATTGATCACCTACGTTTTTCCATCCATTTGAGGATGATATGTTGAGCTATGAGACAAGTTGGTTCCTAACCTCCTCCAAAGAGTTTTCCAAAGATGCCCCATAAACTTCACATCTTTGTCTGCAACTATGCTCTTTGGCAACCCATGTATCCTCACTATCTCCTTGAATAATAGATGTGCAATTTGACTTGCATCATGTGTTGTTTTGCATGGGATGAAATGACTCATCTTGTTGAATCTGACCACTACCACAAACACAGTGTCAAAACCAGTCGGTGTCCTAGGTAGCCCTACTATGAAGTCCATGCTTATGCATTCCCTTGGTCTACTTGGGATGGATAATGGCTGATAAAGACCTGTATTTTTTGATGTTCCCTTTGCCTTTTGACATACTCCACATTGCTCCACATATCTTCCTACATCTCTTTGCATCTTAGGCCACCAATAGAACCTCTCCACTAATTCTAGTGTCTTGTTCAAACCAAAGTCACCACTCAAACTGCCATTATTCTTTTCTTGGATTAGATTCTCCCTCATGGAACCTCTAGGAACACATAATTGCTTCCCCCTAAACAATAGACCATTCTGCAAGGTGTAATCTGCATATTCACTGTGAAAATGGTTCTCAAAATCAGTACATACCTTGTAGATCACTAAGAAATCAGAATCTCCTTCATATAGATCTTTGAATCCTTCAACCCCTGTGCTTTGTAGCTGTATCTCTTGGACAGTAAGCAACCTCCTGCTAAGAGCATCAACAACCTTTTTTTTAACCCCCTTCTTATGGTTGATGGTAAAGGTGTATGACTGCAAAAACTCCATCCATTTGATATGCCTCAAACTGAGCTTCTCTTGAGTATTTATGTAGCTTAAGGCCTGATTGTCGGTGTATACCACAAATTCCTTAGGTAATAGATAGTGCCTCCACTTCTTGAGAGCCTGCACCAAAGCATACAACTCTAAGTCATAGGATGAGTACCTAGACTTTGCTTCATTTAGCCTTTCACTAAATAATGCCACTGGCTTGCCTTCTTGGCTTAGGAAAACACCCACTGCTATGTTACTTGCATCACATTCCACTATGAATGGTTTGTCAAAACTTGGTAAAACTAGGATAGGTTGGGTAGCTATCTCCCTCTTCAATCTTTCAAATCGTTCATTGGCTTCTTTAGTCCACACAAACTTAGTTTTCAGTCCTCCTTTGATGGTGTCAAGGACCGGTGCACATATTTCACTAAACCTTCTAATAAACTTCCTATAGAATTGAGCTAATCCATGGAAATTCCTAACTTCAGTCCCTGTCTTGGGAGTAGGCCAACTAAGAATGGCTTCAACCTTGCTCTTCTCCATCTTCAAGTTCCCTTGAGATACTACAAATCCTAGGTAAACTAACTCTTTCTTCATGAACTCACTTTTCTCAAGATTTATGGTGAGCTTCTCCTCTTGAAGTTTCTTCAACACAAGTTCTAGGTGCCTCATATGTTCTTCTTTTGTTTTGCTAAAGATGATAATATTATCTAGGTAGACAACCACAAAGACTCCTATAAAGCCCTTCAAGACCTCATTCATCACCCTCATAAAAGTGCTAGGTGCATTTGTAAGCCTGAATGGCATCACTAACCATTCATACAACCCTTATGTGGTTTTTAAATGCTAACTTCCATTCATCTCCCTCTTTCATCCTAATCTGATAATAGCCACTTTTCAAATCAATTTTGGAATAGTACTTAGCACCCCCTAAACATTCCATTAAGTCTTCTATCCTAGGAATAGGAAACCTATACCTAATGGTTATCCTATTTATTGCCCTAGAATCAGTACACATTCTCCACTTATCTCCCTTCTTAAGTGCCAACGCCACTGGAACAGCACATGGGCTTATGCTCTTTTTTATCAGCCCTTGATCCAAAAGTTCTTGAACTTGCCTTGCTATCTCCTTTTTCTGCTCCAGTGTCATCTTGTATGCAGCCTTGTTAGGCAATGTTGCTCCTGGTACAAAGTCTATTTGATGATTGATTGCTCTCTTAGGTGGTAGTGTAGCTGGTGTGCCTTCACAAATAATATCCATGAACTTATCCAATAGTTGTTTCACTTCTGCTATCATAGGTAGCCGACTAGGTGACTCCTCCTCCTTTGGTTTCAACATAATTGCATAGACCATTCCTTCTTCCTCCTTCATGTCTCTTAGGAATTCCTTTCCACTCATCAAAAGTACACTGGTTTCTACCTTTTCCACTATGCATTCTTCCAACAAAGACTAAATTTTATAAGTCACTCCATCCTTCTTCAATGAGTACTTGTTCTCCTTGCCATAGTGTACTACCTCCTTGTCATATTGTCATGGTCTTCCAAGCAATCGATGGCATGCATCCATTGGTAACACATCACATAGTATCCTATCATGATACTTTCCTATAGAAAACTCAACCCACACTTGTTCATTGACCAATATATTCTGCCCCTTATTCAACCAAGTAACCTTATAAGGACACACATGGGGTATCTTGTTGAGGTTTAACTTCTATACTACCTCCTCTAATATGACATTATCAGTAGATCCCGATTCAATGATGACCTTGAAAACCTTTCCTAGTATCTTGCACTTGACTCTAAAAATATCTCTCCTTTGTTTGTACTCATCCTCGGTAGGTGCTTTGATCAAGATCCTTCTCAACATGAGATTCTCACCTTTCTCTGAATCTAAACTCACCTCTGAATGGTTGGAGCAGTCCTCTTCTTGAACATATTTTATCTTCCTCTCACTTTGTGAATATGTTGGCTTGTCAGGACACCTATAAGCCAGATGACCCAAGTGCCCACAATTGTAACACTTCATGGAAGCAAAATGTGAACTTCTTCCAAATCCTCCTGATTTGCCTCTTCCACCATTGCTAGAGCTTCTACCTCTATATACCCCTCTACTATTTGACTCATGGGATTTTTCACCAACCTTGGCATCACCTTGGCTTCTATTCTCATTGCTCCTTCCACCAAAACTACCTCTATGTCCACCTCTAGAGTCTCTACCTCTCCCTTTACCCCTGGTATTGGAATCTTGTTTCTTTTTCAGTTTCTCTTCCACTTTAATAGCCATTTGATAGCATCTATGGAGATTAGTAAGTTTAAATAGACTCAAATCTTTTGTATGTTCCATCTAAGGCCGTTCAAATACCTAGCAACCTTAATGCTTTCAATTTATTGCACTCTAGACCTAAGGCTTATTTTTTGGAACTCCTCTATATAGGCAGCTACATCTAGGTCTCTTTGTCTAAGATTTTGCCTCTTCTTATGCAATTGGATGTCATAATCCTTAGGTAGAGTGTTCTCCTTCACCTTAGCCACCATTATCTTCCAATTTCCTATTGGCTTCTTGCCTTCCATCTCTCTTCTTGCAAGAACTTCCACCAAGTTAATTCTTGTCCTCTTAACCTTGATTTGGCTATCTTCACCTTTTGTGCCTCTATAATCCCATAACATTCAAAGTGATTCTCTATTCCCTCTATCCATTCCATAACTAAATCTGCATTCATTCTTCCAGTGAAAATAGGGACACCTTCTAGTGCCTTGCCACTTAATGCCTTCAATGCTTTGAGGAAGCGTTCCTCTGCTAATGGAGGGTCAGGTTCTGGTTCTATGTCTTCCTCAACGTAGTCCTTACCCTTGTCTTTGTCGTCTACTAACTGCACTTTCAACTTGCCTATAGTCTCTGCAACCTCTTCTAGTTTTTATTTCATTTCTTCCACAACTACTTCAAGTCATCTATTCTTTTCTTGTTGCTCTGTCAGATCTCTTTCCAACTCTGCATTGGTAACCATCATGTTTTCTCCTATGGATTCACTACTCTTTGACATTCACTTCTCAATTCCCAAGCCTTTTAATGGCTTTGATACCAATTTTATGGGGAGTCCTAATCCTCAATAGCACTCTTTCTCTTCCCAAGACCTATTCTCTGGTCTTCCTAGGGTATTTCTCTCTACCCCACTCAGGGATCACTCCTAAACCCCTCTCACCACCTAAGAATCTCCACCAATTTCAAATTCTTCACCATTACTCCCATTCCACCACTAATCTTCTTTGGGCTCCACACTGATCCATCTCATTGGATTCTTTCACTTTTTACCCATCGCTTCCTTGAAAAACCCAATTTTAGGCCTTGTAGCCTTTTGCCCCAATTAGGCCTCCTAGAACCCGTTTTCTTGACTTTTCTCTCAAACTGTCTTAACAACCCCCAAATTTTTTTGTAGATTCTTTCTAGTGTCCTCCAAGGCTCCAATATTTACCAGGTCTTAAGTCTTAATAGGGTCCATACATATGACTATCCTCAAACCCCCTATTTTCAAGGGTTTCTAGAGTTTTTGGCTTTGTTTCCTCCTTTGAAGGCTTCAACGGCCTCCTCAACTCTCCTCCTTGCACACACATTTCTAAGATACATTTTCCCACACTTGCATACTCCTGATTGGCACAAACCAATCCATCTAGCCACTTTCTTTGCTGATGTCCTCTCCAAGCCACTAGCCAAAATGCACTTGCACTCGCCTAGTGCTTGATGAATTCATCACCTTCCCTGCAAACCAAGAATCCTAACTCTATATTTACATTGTAAAAATAGTCCCCTAATTGATTCCAAGTGGCCATGGTAGCTTTTCCATAGGAATTCAAGTGGGGATCATTGTTTTACAAAACTGGCCTGAATCGGCAGTGAGACCAAGAACACCAAAAAACTTGCAAAAAGATAACCAGTTGAATTAAATGACTAATATAATGCTTCAAATAGTAAGTAAGTGACACAAATGAAAGACTCAAAGCATCAAATAAGTCCTTTCAATCCATTCTTGACTGGATGAAGGCTCAAACATAGAAATTCAATGAAAACTTGCTCTTTTCCAAGTCACAAAATCTCCTTCTCAAATCTCAATTTATACAAACAATCCTTCAACATAGGTATTAGGGTTTTTTTGACCTTATATACCTTTCTCCCATGTGCTAGGACCCTTTGGTCAGGCTTAGAGCATCATTTATGCCATTTGCCAACCTATAGGACAAAAAGCCAAGACAAACATTGTCTAGTTTTGCCTAATCTCCTCATTGAGACTTTCCCAAACCTCAAGGCTCTAAACTAACCTAGCTTTCCACTACACAATCAACAATTCAACCTTGGGACTTTATCAATTATTCCTTATTACCTTGGTGGTTGGATAGAACCACCTACAAGCCAAAATTGCAAGATCTCTCCAAAAGACCTTGACGTGCTCCTGCACCAATATGAAATTCTATGACTAGCATATTATTTCACTCAATTTATGGCTTGCATAAATTACTCTTGAATATTTTCCTACCAGGTTCTTCTTCAAACAACCAACCTAAATTCCAAAATCACTATGACTTGATTTAAAGAATTTTATTCTTACCTTGCAGACACCTATGAATCAAACCACACAAAGTGATAACTGCACCATGATAAATCAGATATATACTTGTTTTCCTGATTTAAATGATTTAAGAAATTTTAATTGGAAACAACCTGATATGAAAGTCAGCAATTATGTCATTTTAACAAACAAACTCAGAAAATTTGCACCAGTTTAAAAATGTTTACTCCATTACATCTAGTTTCAAGAAAGACTCTTCATTGCTCTTATCCCAGTACTATTATTATAGTGAAAAAAATCCCACCCTTCTCCAACTTCCGTGACTGATTTTTTCTCAAATATTTATGTCACAGTTCAACAGTCACGACCTTTCATTTTACCCACCATAATCGTTCTACATTCTCATAAAGATGAAATATTTAAATAGGTTGCCTTATCGGCAATTTAAATATTTCTAACTATAGTCATGTTTTTTTTTTCACTTTAATATTTCCGGTGGCCTTCATTACTTGTACCGCTCTACCACAGTCATCCCATTGACTGACTACGATATAAAGGTCACTATTTTGATACTACCATACCGGTTATCTCGTAAACTACTGCAGTCACTGCAGTCTATGTTTTAGTGGCTACGATAATGCGGTGCCTCCTTTGTTGCTGACCATTTGTCATTGCCTTCACTGTTACCGCGGTCTTCATTTTAATGGCTATAGTATAGCGGTAACCGCTCACTGACCACCACCCTATCGCTCCGTTGTCACCTCCACTGCTTATTAGCCATTTACCGTAGTCACGCGGTCATTATTTTAGAGGCTATGGTATCGCGGTAACCGCTACCCGTTAGCCACTTCGCTACCTTGTTGGTTTCTTACCCTATCACCGCAATCACCATAGTCTATCGAATGACTGTCTACGGTAATGCGGTGGCTCCCCATTTTCCATCTACTAACCGCTACCCGTCAACCGTAGCCACCGCGGTCTGTGGTTTGACCGCGCACGGTACCGCAGTAACTGTTACCTGCCATCACGTTAACTGCCTACCTCTGACCATTACCGCTATACCGCGAGCCCATTGTGGGAGGCCGCAGTAAGGCGGTAAAAAACACATGAAATGATTTCCAAGGGAGCGGTAAGGATTTGAAATGCACGATAAAATGGACAGCAAATAAAATGAAGAATTTTATGAAAAGATAGGCAAATATCAGCTTAAATGGATAAGAAGGCTAAGGATTTTAATTGAAAAAATGTTGGTTCTAACAGAACCCACCATATTTGATACTTCAGGTTGGCGCAGAGAGGTGGTTCATGTTGAATTTATAGAAGGTTGTCGAGATAATATTTGAGCTAAAGATGATCGAGGTGATAGGATGACAATGCAGTTGAGATTAATTATTGATATGACTTGAATTTAAGCTATATTCCCAATTGATCATATTTATAGACACCTTGCATGTGCATCCCTATTGCACCTCTATGACATTCATTTAATGTTTAATTTTCAAAGCATGCAAACCGCTCAAGAATTGATGGCCACAGGGTAGGATTTTAATCAAAAAATGCTCAAAAATCGGTTGAAGTATTATCATTATCAATGTAATAATTTTGGATATTTATTATTTCTCAGTCATCTATTTCCAAGATGGACAGTTAGGTAGAAAGAAAGCATTACCAAAACTGATCGATAATCATGAAAGAGAGGAATATGATCCCTATAGCTGGGTAAATAACCTTTCAATAAGGGTTTGATTCCTAGAGAATACACCGTGTTGTAGTCGAGGGAGGAACATTATATTTTCTTTGAGATTCATTTACTTTTTTATTACAATAACTCACAATTTGTGAGTTGAATGTAATGTTGATCATACTGACCTGTGAGTCATGTGCATAAATAGAATATATTCTCTATGTAAAATCTATTTGACTGCATTTATTTCATCTATTGCAATTATGAAGTCTCTCTTTTCTATTTACGTTTGCATTCATCATTAATCAATATAGTCTATGAGCTAGTTGATTGATGATCTTTAGAATTTATTTTGCTTTTGCAGCATTTTTATGGGCTAATGTTTTTTGCCTTAACTATTTTCCAGTTAAAAGCACATTTATCACCTATTTAAATCATACGAGGGAATTTTACCTCTCAATTCATAGGAAAGCCACAAATGCAATTGTGGCCTTTCCAGATTTGTTAGCAACTTGGCATCAGTGCTTATTGAGTAGGAGAGTTATTTATTATAGGAATCTTTATCAGGGGCCAATTCTTTCACTAATAGTTTCATAACATAGTTTTCTCTACAATTAACTTTTATTCTGAAGATAGAGTACCCTTGGATACCTAGAAGACATAACTATCCACTAAAGATGAAACCCTTGCCTCTTCCAACAAAGTAGTCATAGACTTTCTTTTCACAAAATTACTATCGCACTCAATAGTGCATGTATCAATCTTATATAATGTGCCATATCTAACACCTCTAGCAATCACCATATCACCTCTAATCATCTTACATCTTGTGTTAGAAAATACTACCTACACACCCATATCTATTAGTCTTATCACGATAACAAATTTCATACTAATCCAAGGATATGCATGTTAAACAACCAAAATAATGAGAGGGGGGTGAACCAATATTCTATATAACCAATTAATCACAAACCATCCAATTAAAAAATTATATCTAATTGCAACAATGAATGAAAGCATGAAAGAGATCACAAGATCACATAACACATAAACACCAAGATTTTTACGTGGAAAACCTAAAAAGGAAAAAACCACAGTGAGGATTAGCTCACAATATATTATAATGAGTTATAATATATTACAAAGGCTCACTACCAAGACACACTATCCAATAAGGCTCACAGCCAAAGATAGATATAGAAACAAAAATGGCTACATATCCAAAATGTGAATTGATACAAAGTACATCTTCTTTGTGTTGAATTCAGTTCCTTTGAAGTTCTAAATATGAAACTTTTCTCTGTGTTGTAGTCGCTCAACATTCACAGCAATTTTTCTATCATTCAGATCACATAAATATAAATTCACATGTTCGCATAATATCACATATCATTTATCATATAATCATACCCCACAACTCAAAAAATATCTCACATATATACCCAATTACATTTGCATACATCAATTAGGTCGGCCTAATTAGATGTATCCCTATTTTAATTCAAAATTACCTTGTTGGCTCCATACTTGATTCAAAATCATCTTTGCACTTAGACCAAAACATGCAACACTTAATTTAGGTTGGCATGGATCTAAAATAGATCCCCTTAATATTCACAATACTTAATTAATCTCCACAGCATATGTCAAGCATTAGGTCGGCCAAGAATTAGACCTAATGACAAAATAAGCCAACTGATCACACACCAACGATTCGTCTAATCATATAAATTCTCACCATCTGGAATATATAATTTACTAAATTATGTAAACCATCTCCCAAAATTATAAAGTTAGATTCCAATTATCGAAGGAATGCGGACCAGATTACTCATACCCATTTATACTATGTAAAGCCAAAGACTGTATGTCGAACTTTTGTTACTTGTAACTCTCATCTTGTTCAATCAAGATCACTAAAATATTGATCATAGATACACAAAATAGCCAAAAATAACACACTATAACGCCATAAGTCAATCTTATTACATGAACAATTCTGGACCAAATTACCAGATAAAGATGTCTCCATTATGTTCACCAGATTAGAGAAATTGTCAACAATTAATGTTGGCATCAATGGAAACACATTAAAAGGGTTCCTTCTTCATTCTTTCAAAAATCTCGCCCTTTGTCATTAATGGCAACATGTGCTAAAAATGAATCTCCAAAACTAAAAACATACATCATCAAAATTGTCTTCAAACTTGCATGATCTCCCCCTTTCAAAACATACATCGAACTTCTCCCAAAAACATCAACATTCTCCATCACCAAAAATTCTACCCAATTCTTCTCCCCCTTTGACATCAAGGACAAAGGTGTTGGCCCCATGGTTTTTGTTGCACCAAAATATTGACCTGTTAATGCCCAATACAACCGCCAGAGTTAACAGATCCACGGGAAGCGGTTAGTCCATGTCACGAATCCCGAGGGGTGCACTAACCATTTTCCAACAATATCCCCCCTAGCACAAGCTGAGGGGATTCAAACCTGGCACCTTTGGCTCTAATACCAATTGTTGGATTGTCGGTGCACCAAAAGATCGACCTATTAGTGCTTGATACAACCACCAAAGTTATCGGATCCACAGGAAGTAGTTAGTCCATGTCACGAATCCCAAGGGGAGCATTGACCATTTTCCAACAAAATGGTGTTTCGGTAATGCACATGTAAGCTCTAAAACTTTATGCATATGTACAACACCAACTGAAATATATTGGCTCCCCCTCAAGGAGTTATCCCAAAAAAATGAATCCAAACATATGTACACGTGAAAAACTAAAAACAACTGAAATAATGAAGGAATATTACATGAAAAACGTTCATCTGGAGGAGGAGGCACCTTCTAACTCCTCAAGGGTTTCTTTCCAAGAAATTTTTTCTTCATTCCAGATCTTTTTGGTTGTAGCAAGTGATTTGTACATAGACTCGAGTTCTACTAAGCTCTCCTCTCCTTCTTCTAGAGTACTTGGATTTGGATTTATCTTTGCAAACATTTCTACATAAGCAAGGGTGTTGGATATCGGTATGTCCTTGGTCTTCACCAAGTCCCCAAGCTGTCCAAATCTCCTTATTATATCTTCTTTCTATCGCTGAAGAGTGAAAAAGTTGTTTTGTAGACCAGAATTGGTAGTCCAAGAGATGTAATCTCTATCTTGTGCAAGGTCAAAATTATCAAAGGCATTATATATTTGTGAGTTTATTGAGTCCATTAAGTCCTTAATAACTTGAGTGGCATCTGACCACCTCATGTAATACAAGAATAAGGTCTTGGCTTCATCTTCACATTCTTGCACTTCTTTTAGACATTTTTTACTCTCCCATGTGCAGATGCACATCTATACTACAACTCAATTATCCTCTTCTCAACAAATCTTGAATCAACTTCCTTTCCAGTCTACTCCTTCAAACTGGAGGCATACTCCTTGAGTGAATCAACTAAAAAAAAAAAAATTTCAATAGGTTTTAATGAATTATGAATTATGGCACTGGGAGTAGCATCTTGTAGAGACTTGATGGCATCATTAATAAATTGTGTCCCCTTTTGATGAGTCTCTATGATATCTTTTCTTCTATAGGCATGGAAGATGTCTTCGAGCTCCAAATTCTGAATCGGTGAGATCTTATTCAGATCTACACTGCCTTGGTGCAACATGAGTTGTATCAACTAGGGAGGAATAGCCGGTTGGAACCTCATGTACCTTGTCAAAAGACCATTGAAAGTATTACCATAGGATTCTTCGAATGGATTTGTTAGCTCCATAGTCTTTTGTGACTCTTCTTCATTCTTTCCAACTTTTATCTCTTCTTTATTCTTCTCTTTCTCTTCTTCATCTTCTTTGCTGGAGGGATTTTCCTTTTGTTTATCTTTGTTTCATCCTCCTTCTCTTCCTTATCATCTTTCATATTATTGTTCTTTTATTCTTGACCTTCTTCTTCTTCTCCATTTTGATTTCATTCATTTCTAACATCCTCATTTTTCTTGTCAAGGTGGTCATCAATACCATCATTAGAATCATTCTTATCATGTTCTTGTTCTTGCTCTTCATTCTAGTTTTCATTATTGACACTGATGGAATTTTGAGTATCTTTCAAAGGAGCAGATTTCTCTGATGAAGCATTTGTATCATCGACTGGTGGTGGTTAGGACACCACATTCCCTAAAACATCAAATGATGGAGTCTCCTTTGCAGTATGATCATTCACTTCTTCTAAGACCTCTTTGAAAACAAGAAAATTAGTATTAGGAGGAATATTTTCCTCTGCATCAATAGCCTTATTTTTATCAAGCTCCTTACCTTGATTTTTTCTAGATGATGAAGCAACAATCATCCCAAATTTCTCTATGATATCTCTCACAGTATTCATTGTGTCTTTCTTTAGCTTGTCTACTTTATCCTTTTGTCTACCCATAAGTATGGTGACCCTTTTTTTTTACTCTTAATTATTTTGTATACACCTGAATCAGTGTAGCTTTATTATTCTTAGATAGAGAGGATATAATTTCCTCTAAATCATCATATTTCATCTTATCATTGGCCTCAATTGCTTCACACCTTTCCACCAAGGCCTCCCACACAATACTAGGAACCTTCTTCCTAATGTTATTCGTGTCCGCATCTAAAATAATGTTATATTATATGATGACCTCTATTATTTTTTTCTTGTATTCCTCATCCACTTCATCATACAATTTTGTAGTTCCTTCTAATAAATCATCATTCTCTAACATGTTACTGACCAAAACATGCAGCTTTATTGGGGAATTAGCTCTTACTGGAGGAGTTTTTATTTTCTTCTTCTTCTTTTGTTCTAGAGAGCCTTCCTTTGATATTTTTTTCCTTCTTCTTCTCAGGCTTCTTGTTCATGTGCACTATGAAAGCTTGCTTTTATTTTTCTATCTCCTCTTCCTCAGAAGTGTCCACAATGTTAACCTTAGGTTTCTTTTTTCCAGTGCTAGCCTCTTGTGAGATACCTTCAACACTTGTGGTGGCACTACTCCTCCTTTTCCTAGTAAGTTGTTGTTCTTCCAATCTGAGTTTGACTTCTTCCACAACAACACTCAAATTTTTCTCTCTAGATGATTTTTTCTTCTTCCTCTTTCCAAAGGTAGTAGGGGGTGCTACCAGAGGTACGTTCTTTCTTTTAGTAGTTTGGGTGCTAGGTCCAGAGAATGCAAGTACTTCTCCAAATGTTGGAGCACTAGGCTCCACCTTCTTCCCTTTAACAACAAAAGTACCAAAGGTTTTGGCAATGCAGAGGAAGGGGTGGAAGTAGTTCTTCCTAATCTTTTTGGTCTAAAGGACTCACTAGTTGCTTTAGCATCTCTTTCTAGAACAATTTCCCTTAATCTATGTACTTCTTTTAAAATTCCATGTTACATGAAGTACTAATTTACTTTTTTTTTTACTCTTTTATTCCTTGCAGGTGTTGATGTTTCCAACTATACTTCAGATGATTTTTCCGCATATATGTCATATCTTGGCAGAGAGGGGTCCTTAGGACTCTTTAACAATAAATCAACATATCCCTCAACATCTTTCTTAGTAACCTCATATCCGAGGGGATCAATAAATATTGTCCTAGGTTCAACAACCTCTATTATGCATTCATCAACAGATACAAGGAAAGTGATTCCATTTGCACACTTCTCCACTAGGTTTCGGGTAAAGATAAAAATTGTCCTCTGGTGAAAACCACTATGGTGGCGCTTTGGAAAAGCGCCATGATGAAAACTTGGAAAACAAGCATCAAGAGTAGAATCGAGCATCTGCATGTGCCATTTTAGGTAGAAGCATCTCATCCTATCCATAATAAATCCAACATTTCATCCAGCATCCATCTATCTTATCCATAATAAATCCATGAACCATTCATCCAATCCATTTTCATCCAAATCCAACTTATCTTGATCTTGATAAATATTTGGTGTACACTTTACACTTGCTTATAGAAAAAATCTTGACATGGGTCACTATCATTGATCATATCCTATCCAGCATTATCTGAGCAATGAGGCATTATCCAAAGGGTCGTACTCTATCCCAAAAAATTATCCTATCACAAGATAATCCATCACATACATTGCTAGACACTGGGGGAGAGTACTTACATCTTGCTTTAAAATAAATCTTCATCTATGTTTTCTAGTTCACGTCGTGATCTAGGCATTGTCCAAACAATTCAACCAAACCATATCAGTTGCATCTTGTTTAGGCTTCATCATGGTATCAAAAAATTCAACAATCTTGTTCCTAGCCTAACTAAAAAATCTCGATCAATCATTATTCGATAAATCAATCATCATCTTGGGATGAATCCTCCCAATCCTTGTGGTGTTCTTATCTTGACAACACTTATTTTGCATTGTTGTGTATCCTCAACAAGGTTATTATTATCAAAAATTACTCAATCAGATCAATTGATTTTAGCTCAGTTATCAATAGGAACTTAAAAGACTATTGATACCCCTAAATACTAATATCTCAAAATTCAAAACATCGAGAAAACCAAATAAAAAAGCCAAAAACAACGAAAAACAAACAAAATTCAAAAAAAAGTTATAAAACATAAAAAATCTCAAAAACATTGTAGGCTTGTCACTAAATGAGTTGCATCGACTCAAACAGTCAAACTACGTGGTCTTTGCATGTATAACATAGGCAAGGCTAATATTTGATTAGCCCCAAGGCCCTAGGTTAGTCCCCTTAGGTGTCCCTTTTAGTCTTTAAACTTGGTCAAAAAATCCAACAAAAATATTCAAATATCTTGGAAACACCAAAGACAACATCAAATAACATCTAATGGCACAAAAAAATTCAAAAAATATCAAAAATATTATTTCCAGTGTCACCTATCTGCAATAAAACACCTTCCATAATAAACAAATCGTCATCCTCACCCTTTGACAAAATAGACAAACAAACAAAGCAACATCAAAAGCTAGAACTTCCAAGAAAACAATCACAAAGATTTTACCGCAAATAGACTAAAACAATTCCAAAGTGTTAACCACTTATCTATTGGCAATTCACCATCAACATCCTGAGATATGTCTTAATGGATAGATCGTCCCTACAATAGACATCATCAATACCAGATAACAACCAGAAACCTCAAAACAAATATGGCAAGTGATGCAATAGAATTGTTTATATTTTTTTGATCTTATCTTTCTGATTTATATTTTTCACTCATTCCTAGGATCTCTCGAGGATGTCCATCATGGATTTAGAGAGGAAGGAATGGGGGCAATTGAGCATCATTTTTGTTTGCTCTGTTTGTTGGATATTTTTGTAATACTACCATGGCGAATACTTTCTTTGTTCTATGTGTGGAAGTTTTTTCAAGGTATTTTATGTAGTGGTTGTGTGTTAGGTACTCCATACCTCTCGTGTAGTTGGTTTGAAATATTTTAAAGCTTCTCACCCATACACTCTAACAGGGTTTCCATATTTCTAGTATGAGCAAGAATACTCCTTGTTTGTCGAGTCAAAGTCACACAATGAATACAATGCCACCTTCGTCATCAATACCCTAGTGCATCATGTCTATTTGCTACATCAATAAGGATTTCTAAAAGATACAAAGCCTCCATGCAAGCAAAAGAAAACTCATCAATGACTGACAACATCAACTATTCTTCACTTCTTATTTAACATTTTCTTTTGTTACTCCTTGCACTTAAATGCATCACATTAGCTTATGGGAAAATTTGGTTCATTATCCAAAATTTTCACCAAATTTCCCAAGGGGGCACCATGCTATCCTATTTGGGGCATACTGGGGCAACACCTAGGCAAAAAAAATTAAATTTTCTTTGACACAACGCTCAAAATTACATTGTATCAAAGAGGGAAAAAATGTAGACATCTAAAAAAATTCTATCGTGCGAACTAGAATTTTAACACTAGTGTTCATCATTTGCATCAAAAACCCTAATTTCCTCTATTAATTGAATAGTATTACATTATTTAATTAATTCACTTTTTCATCATTTTCAACTAGTTAAATAAAATTTATTTATTTAATAAAGTCCTAATCTAACATTATTTCTCCCAATTAATTGAACAACATCAATTATTTAATTATGTCACTAACTTACTCTATTCCCTTAAGTCAATTATACTTAATAATTTAACTATATTAATTTCCCCTGTTGATTATCAAGGTGAAGAAAGATTGTAATATGAACTTAAATAAGTGTATGCAAAATATGAAATATGTAGATTAACCTTTATCCTTAGTGAGAAGAAACAATGAGAGAGAGAGAGAGAGATAGAAGAATCATAGCACATGCAATAACAAATTTACGTGGAGAAACCCTGAAGGGAAAAAACTCCACCACAGAAAGAGAGGCAAGTATATTACTGATAATCTGAAATATTAGATGCATTAATAGACTTCTCTTATCAAACTTTGTAAAATTCGGCAGCACCTTGTTACCCTGCAAACCTGCAAAACTGAATTCAATAACTCTAGGTCAAGGCCCCAATTTATAGAAATTTGTGAGGATGAAAACCACCACGGTTTCACCAAACAATAGGCAGAAATACCACCTATAAAAACCCATGCCTCCCTCCTTGAAAATGGTCAAAATAACCAAAAATAAACCTCTTACAGATGCTCTTTCAAATTTCATAAGGCATCTCTCATGCATGGGTGCTTGGGGTCCAAGAATGGCATATTTTCTCATAGGGAATCTGTCATACTGTCATACCATCTTACAAAAACTGACATACATGTCATAGATGCTCTTACAACACCCTATTTTGACCCAAAAACCCCATTCTAGAAGATTCCAAAGTGGGACATCTAGCTATTTTTTCCTTTTTCCAAAAGGACAAACGGTAACGGTAACACTACATTTACATTGTCTCTTTCACCACCGTTGGTCAAACAGTTTCACCTCTTATGGATAAATGTACAAAACACTTTAGGAGAATAATTAATTAAAGGATTTACAAGGTTGATGGAACCTAAATCCTAACATTCTCCCACTTAACATCATACATTGTAAATTACACCGATAGAGATACAATTACATAGAATCAGACACAATGATCAAGGCCCATGGCCTTCTTGTGTCAAGAGAGCTTATCTATGGTGACTGGCTTTGTAAGAGAATCTGCAACATTATCCAAAGTGTCAACTTTTTCAATCAAGACCTATCCACTCCCAACCATTTCTCACACAAAGTGATATTGAACATCAACATGCTTAGTACGAGCATGATACATAGGATTTTTAGCCAAACATATGACACTCTAACTATCACATCCGATCCTCACTATCCTCCGATCAAAACCAATACCATTACCAAGTATTTGTACTCAAATCGCCTCCTCAAAGGCATGTGTAGCAGACATATACTCTACTTCAGTGGTAGGCAAAGCAATTTTAGGTTGTCTTTTACTCATCCAACTCAGTGCACCTCCAAACAAAGTAGACACATAGCCACTAGTGGACCTTCAACTATCCAAGTCACCTGCCCAATCTACATCAACAAAACCCTATATGTTCAATGACTTATCAAAATTGTTTGTACCATGATAAGCCAAATAGTAATCAGAAGTGCCTCGTAAATATCTAAATACCCTTTTAACAAAAGTACAATGTTCTTTACCAGGGTTAGACATAAACTTGTTTAGAATTCCCATCTGCTTGGGCTATATCTAGTCTAGTACAAACCATTACATGCATTGAACTACCGATAGCACTAGAATAAGGAAGATTAGACATTTCATCAATATCATCATCTAATTTAGGAAACATGTCTAAACTTAACTTAGTACTAATAGTAAATAGAATATTTACTCGTTTACAGTCCTGCATATTGAACCTCTGCAAAATAGTGTTAACATACTTACTCTAACTTAACCAAATCTTTATGTGAACTTGATCCCTAATTATTTCCATCCCAAGAATATATTATGAACCCCTAAATATTTCATATCAAATATTCCAAAAAGCTAAGTTTTGAGTTCCCTAATCATTGCCTTATTTTTACCAATGAACAACATATCATCCACATATAAGACAATAATCAATATCTAATCATCAATAAATTTATAATAAACACAGTGATCCTCTTCACTTCTAACAAAACCCAACGTTAATACAAAGGCATCAAACTTCTGGTACCACATCCTAGGTGACTATTTTAAACCATATATAGATCATTTTAACCTGCAAACCAAGTGTTATTTTCCTTTCACAACAAAACCGTTAAGTTGTTGCATATAAATTTCTTCCTCAAGATCCCCATGCAATAAAGTAGTTTTAACATCCATTTGTTCTATTTCTAAATCATAAGCAGTAGGAATGGATAAAAGGAATCTAATAGAAGTTAACTTAGCAACAGGAGAGAATATTTAACCAAATTCAACTCCCTCTCTCTAGGAGTAGCCCTTGGCCACTAATCTAGCCTTGTACCATTCCAACTTACCATTTGCACAAAACTTCTTTTTATATACCCACTTACGACCAATAGTCTTTCTTCCTTTGTGCAGACTAACAAGATACCAAGTGTCACAATTTTTCAAAGACGTCATCTCATCGTACATGGCCTGCATCCAAGACTCACATTATTCAGAAGAGAGAGCCTTCCTAAAAGATCTAGGTTCATCATCAGTACTTAACAAAGAAAATTTATAACGAAAATTGGGTGGGCTATACCTATTAACTGGATTTTGTTGTCTTGTGGACCTTCTCAAAGGTGGTGTAAGAGGTTCCTCCTCATGTTTATCCTCATTGTTTTCAGCTTCTTCTGTTACAACAAATTCTTCAGAACTTTCACTTGTTCTCTCTTCTTCTTCTCCATCTTCTTGTCCATCTATTTTTTCTTCCACATTTGCATCTTCTTGCTTAGTTTCAAAATGCACTATCTTTGAATTTTCCTTTGGTTTCTTATCTTCAGAGTTAGCTCTATATTCCTTGAAAATTACATCTCTAAAAAATATCATCTTTCGTGTTAGTGGATTCCAATGTTTATAACATTTAACATTTTCACCATAACCGACAAAGATGCATTTCTAAGATTTGGGATCCAATTTAGACCGCTTCTCTTGAGGCACATGAACAAAAGCCTCACAACCAAAGACCCTTAAATGTGAAACTAAAGGATTTTTACCCAGCTACATTTCATAAGGTATTTTATCAACAAGATCTTTACAAGGAGATCTATTAATTAAATAACAACTAGTACCAACAGCTTCTGCCCAAAAGAATTTATCTAACTTAGCACTACTTAACATGCTCCTAGCTCTTCCCATTAATGTATGGTCCATCCTTTTTTCTACCCCATTTTGTTGGGGTGGGTAAGGTGTAGTCTTTTGCCTAACAATTCCTGCATGTTTCCAAAACTCATCAAATTCCTTAAAACAATATTCACCCCCATTGACAGATCTCAATACTTTTATCTTACAATCCATTTGATTTTCAACCAATGCCTTAAATTCCTTAAATTTTGTAAAAACTTTAGATTTTGTATACATAAAATAAATCTAAGTATATCTTGAGAAATCATCAATGAAGGAAACATAGTAACGAGATCTACCCAAAGAATTTGTATCCACTGGACCACATACATCCGAATGAATTAGTTATAACAATCCATTAGCTTTATTAGTTCCTTTAGGAAATGATGACCTATTTTGTTTACCAAACACACAACCCTCACATAAATCATTTTTACCAACAAAATAATCAGAAATACTATCTACTAGTTTCTTATCGAGTATGGTCCTAAGACCTTTTTAACCAATGTGACCCAATCTATGGTGCCACAACATACATGCATTTCCAATGCTAGTTATAAAAGAGGAATTACAAAAAGTAGAGGCATGTAGCCTAAAAAAATTCCATGTCTGAGATCCTTTAGCAGCCACCAAACTTCCCCTTACTGACAATCTTTTGTGAGTTTTTGTCACCCATGAATACCTCTCCTCCATCATATTCTTTGTATGTAGAAAACCACTCCTTATGAAAGGAAACACCTAAATTAATAAGCCAAGCATCATTAAAAATTGTGTTAGTTGAAATAATCAAAGCATTAGAATCGTCGTTATCAAAGGACTTTTCCATGGAGGAACCTACATTCTTTTTCTTGTTTCTACATTCCTTCTTCACATGTCCCCGTTTACCATAGTTCCAACACTTCACTCTTCTCTTTCTGAGGGTCTTAGATCATCCTTTAGATTTATCCTTCTTCTTATCCCCTTTAGGCCCTTTCTCCTTGGACCTGCCTCACAAATGCAAGGCATCTTGGGAGCCACTGTGCATGGTCTTTCTCCTCATCTCCTTTGAAAGAAGTATGGGAATAATAGTATCCATCCTAGGTTCTACACCACCACTTTTTATAGCAACAATTAAATTTTTCCAATATTCCGGCAAAGAGCAAATCAATAAAATGCATTTATCCTCATCTTCTATTTTAACATCAATAGATGCAAGCTAGCTTATAATCAAATTAAAAGCATTCAAATATTCAGCAATAGAATCACCATCCTTCATCTTTAATGAATATAAACATCTCTTGAAATACAACTTGTTAGACAAACTCTTAGTTTTGTAGATTTTACCTATCTTCCTCCAAAGCTTGTATGTTGTGTCTTCTAAAGAGACATTCAGGAGAACAGAGTCTGTGAGACACAATCGAATGGTTCCTCGAGCCTTATTGTCTAACTTATTCCAATCTTCATTCAACAAGGATTAAGTAGATGGATTCGTATCAACTGAAACTGGTAACCACTTACCTCTCTCCTCGAGGAGATCCAACACTTTCAACTTCCACATCTCGTAACCAGTGCCATTGAAATTCTCAATATCTTGATGAGAGGTGGAGAGAATGATATGCAATCTTTCATAAATATTCAAAAACGGTTGTAGACATCTAAATTTGACCACTTCCACATGGTCAAAATCATCTACCATCTTCATCTATTTCGTTAATAATGATTAAATAATTTATTTAATCAATATTTCATTTTCTGCCTAAGGTTCCTAAAGTATGTAATTAAATAATTAAATACTTTACCTTACACCTTTTCTTCTCTAAATTAAATATGGAAATTTATTTAATTTAGTCACTTGACCTTTTTGATTAAAATGAATTTTTAATTCCCCATTTTCTCTCTCCTTGTCACATTCTCCATAATCCTCTTTTAATCTGGATTAAATTAATCAATCCATGATTAGGATGTGCACCACTTAATCAAGATTAGTGTCACATCCTCCATAATCTCCTACTTGCATCTAATATTTCATTAATTATTCTAATCATGAGTTTGCACAACCTTAATCAAGGTTATTAGCCACATTTAGCATGTCTTTCTTAGTCAACCTTTTCATTTGTCTTTCTTAGCCTTGGCCCTCTTTCCCATGTGAATTTTTAATTAAAATTTATTAACCCTAGGTCTCTCTCTTCCCCATGTGAATTTTTAATTCACATTTTATCCTTCTAAGGCTTACCTTATCCCCATGCAAGTTCTAGAACATGTGACTTGTCACTTCACATGCGCCAAAGACTTCTAGAACATTGGACTTGTCACATCACTCGCATGTGGCGAATTCCCACCCTTTTGGAAACCCTCTCTTATCCATTAGATTCTCTCAAAAATATGAATTTTTAATTCACATTTATTTCTCCAGCTACTTTCTCATTCCCCATGGAGATTTTTGAGGAATTTTAAAATCCTTCAAATGTCTTTTTCACTCTCATTTGGGAACAAGAAAATGTTTTTTGAGGAAAATTTATCATCCCCCAAAGTATTTTTCCTTCCTCCACATCATGTACCTTTTTTCCACCTCACTTCCACATCATCTCATCCTAAGCCATCACACATTCCACATGTCAAGATGTGAGGGGTTGTGAGTCCTCAACTCACTATAGCCCTCCATCTTGGCCTTGTTGGTTTAATCTCAACCGTTGAATTCTCTAGAGAATTAAAATTTCTCTATAAATACCTCCCTCTTTTCTCTCATTTACAATACTTAGCCATTTTCACCCTTATGCTACCAAATTGCTCACTCAATTTGCAAGCATCATATTAGCCATTTAGTCATTAGCACTTGCATTTATGTCATTGTTCATCTTCCATACACCATTTCCATAGCCATCCAAAGAGCACACAAGCTTTCAAACATCAAGGGTCAACCAAGGGATTCAACGACAAAGAAGGTATAATTGTTTATTGTCTTCATTCCATCTTATTTCTTTGTGTTATCATTCCTTAGGCTAATCTTGAGGTGTATCTATTGTGTTCTTCCATTAGTCCATAATAGTTGTTTTGCATTTTAGAATAGGATAAACATTTAGGGATCATGTTTCTAGCACGCCCAGTGGGACCCATAAACGGGTCCCTTTATTTCACGTTTGTTGTTGTTGAGCTTGTTTGAAGGTCCAGGTCGCAGAGGGGTGGACTTGCCCTCTAGTGTGCTACAGAGGGGCGGATTTGCCCTGTTGGTTCACTATTTTATGACATTCTACTGCAAATGGGCGGATTTGCAATGTTGGTTCACTATTTTCTGATATTTTCACTGCAGAGGGAAGGATTTTCCCTACTGGTTCACTGTTTTATAATATTTTCACTGCAGAGGGGCGGATTTGCCCTATTGGTTCACTTTTTTTTAATATTTTCACTATAGAGGGGTGGATTTGCCCTCCTTGTTCACTATTTTCTAACATTTTCACTGCAAAGGGGTGGATTTGCCCTGTTGGTTCAGTATTTTCTGATATTTTCACTGCAAAGGGGTGAATTTGCCCTGTTGATTTACTATTTTCTGATATTTTCATTGCAGAGGGGTGGATTTTCCCTCCTGGTTCACTGTTTTCTAACATTTTCACTACACAGGGGCAGATTTGCCCTACTGGTTCACTATTTTCGGATATTTTCATTGCAGAGGGATGGATTTGCCCTCTCGATTCACTATTTTCTAACATTTTCATTGAAGAGGGGTGGATTTGCCCTGTTGGTTCACTATTTTCTAATATTTTCATTGTAGAGGGGCAGATTTGCCTTCTTGGTTCACTATTTTCTAACATTTTCATCGCAGAGGGGTGGATTTTCCCTGCTGGTTCACTATTTTTTGATATTTTCACTATAGAGGGGCGGACTTGCCCTGCTGGTTCACTATTTTTTGACATTCTACTGCAGAAGGGTGGATTTCCCCTGTTAGTTCACTATTTTTGACATTTTACTATAGAGGGGTGGATTTGCCCTGTTATTTACACTTTTTTTTATGATATCTGACTGCAGAGGGGCGGATTTTCCCTGTTGGTTCACTATTTTCTGATATTTTTACTGTAGAGGGGTGGATTTTCCCTATTGTTCCCATTTTTTTGACTATAGAGGGGTGGATTTTCCCTAAACAATGCGTTTTAGAAGGTAAAAAGGGGCATTTTAGCTACGTTTTTGTCTCAATTTTTTTTTGTTTTGAGGTTCTAACCCCCTAACCTTGTTTGTTTGAGAGTATAGTTGGATTTCTTGCCAATATTTTGTAGCATACTTTCATAATTGACAAAGAATGAAGGATAAAACAACTAACATTTATTTGCAGGGCCATCCGTTTGTTCAAATTTTAAGACTTTTCCTTGTTTTTTACATCTAGGCACATAGCTTAATTAGGGGGAATTAAAATTTATTGCTTGGTGTGTCTATTTTTGTGTCATC
Organism: Sequoiadendron giganteum; assembly: GCA_007115665.2. Lineage (NCBI taxonomy): Eukaryota > Viridiplantae > Streptophyta > Pinopsida > Cupressales > Cupressaceae > Sequoiadendron > Sequoiadendron giganteum. Next base: position 15,048,598 of record CM021110.1, on the reverse strand, counting down.
CAAGGGGGCACTATTTTGTTTTTGCTTTCCCCTTGCACTTCATGTCATCCTAGGGAGTAGTTGCAAGTGATCAATGCCTTCTTTTTAGAGGGACTTGCTTGGGGATTTCATCACCCCAAGGGACGATCCCAACCACGCATACCGACAGGGTATAGAAAAGGGGGAGAGACAAATTTGTACCCCAATCCAATCATGTCGTGTTTGGCGAAGTGTTGAAGCTAAGGTGATACCTAGATAGACATGAAGAGTTGGTATGAGTCCTTCAGTATCTCATTGGGGTTCGCAACTCACACTTGTGATGGGCTAGTTTTCACGGTCTCGGCCTTAGGTACAGAGAGTATATCGAGGAATCCATAGAAACCTTGTGCATCCTATATTAAGACCTTTATTGTCCATACCCTTAACACTAATCATAGGATTGTGCTTATTTAAAATATCTTCTTGTGAGAAATCAGTAAATTTTTGACAAGTCAACCTCATTGTTGTCATTTCAAGTCCTTTCCATAGTCATTTTCATCCAAACCAAGTCCCTATTTTCCGCAGAAAGGTGGATACACCCTCCAATTTACTGCAGTGTGGTGGATTTGCCCTGCAAATTATTGTAGAGGGGCAGATACACCCCCTAAACAGTCAATGTTTCTTCATTTAACCAATCCAAGCCTCCGTTTGACCGTTTAACCATTCCAAACATCCATTTAACCATTTCAAATATCTGCTTGACCACTTCAAGCCTCCATTTAACCCTTCTATACTTTCATTTTTCACTCACATTATTCATTTTGCAACTTGAGGAACCCGCTCCACCATTTTACCACATGTGGCCTAAACATTTGCACTTTCCAAAAAGATCACTTCAACATCACCCCCATCATATAAAAACCATCAAGACATCTTTAGTTTCCATTCTTCATCATCTTTCAACATAAAATCCCTTAATCCTTGTTTTAGGAGTTATCTCCCGAATTGATCAAGGCGTTAGGTTTGATCGTCACCCTACATATCAATCATTTTGTTCAACCTAATCAATCCACTTCTATCCTGAGGCGGATTTGTGTTCAAAGTCAGCAACATTGGCCCAAATCAATCCCCTTCCATCTCAAGGCGTATTCGGTGTCGTGATCATTGGTTCAACCCTTTTAATTCGATCAACCAACGTATTAAGTCACCTAAGGTTATTTTCGAATTGGGTTTTAGGATCCCTTCCATCAAAAAATCGTAATCCATCATCCAATCCAAAACAAACTTATCCAATTGATCCAAACAATCCTATCCAATCTATCCAAATCCAATATCATCCAATCAAAATCCCATCATCCAATCAAAATTTAATCATCTAATTAGAATCTAATAAAATCCAATCATTATCCAATCATCAGATTAATTGATACATCATCAATTGATCTATCATCCTATCAATCATCCACTCCAATCCTGCAATCTTAATCCAATCCAAATCATCATTTGGAAGTTGCATCTCCAAATCACTTAGTTGTTTTGCACATTCATGCCTGTTCAAACCTGTTCACAAACAAAAAAGAAAATGGAAAACCAAAAAAACCAAGCTTCCCAACCAAATATCCCTTAAGATCCCAATAACGTTCTAAGCAATCCACACGATCCCTATAATGGCGCCTCATCCCAATCAAATACCGACATCCAGAATATCACACCACTCAGTGACGAGAACATGGTCAATCAACCCAAAGTCACCGTTGATGAATACCTCAGTAATCCTACCAATGTCCAAATGATAGACATCTCCTCAATGAATGTGGGGATAAGATCCTCACCACCCTACTCATGAAGGGAGTTAAACCACGATCTAACTTTGATGCATCACCATATGTCCTTCCAACATCTTCTAATCCGCAAACTTCACAAAATGCTCCAGGAAATTCCTATGTCTTCGAGAGTGCACCCATGGAAAACTGGTACCACCCCAAATTTGGAAATGTTTTCATCCATCAAGTCCAATATTATCCTTAACTTTTGACCATAACATCTATTATCCCACCACCATATCCTAATGATCCCTATGCCTATGGCACACCATCATATATCCCATCTACTCCACCACTTCCTCCCCTATATCCTAATACTGGGGGCACACCTATACTTACCAATTTTCCACCTCTTGCATTTCAGTAGTCTCCAGTTAATTCACACCAATCCACCACATTGCAAGCACCACCACAACATCCGAAACACACTATCACTATCCCACAACAAAAAAAATTGATCCCTCAGAAACACACTACCATTCCTACACAACCATCACATCAAGTAGTACAAACTACCTCGCAACCACAACAACCACCGCATGGCCCTTTCGTGGCCATCCCCCAACAACAACCTATCTCATCTCACCCCCCTCACCAACAATAGCCACATCAGTGACCCCCACAACAACATGTACATATCCCTACACAAACACACAATAATCCACTTACCAAGTACCTCTATCATCCCTTTAGCACATACACTATTCCATCTCACCTCAATACAAATCCTCATCATAATTCTTAAAACCAAACACGGACCCAACCACCACCTAAAACCAATCCTCCTTGGTCATAAAATCATCCTCACCAGCAACCATCAAATCCACTCCCATATGTCACGTAACAACCCACTATTGCACAAAAATACCAACCTTATCCATCCTACCTTCAACAACCACAACAAACCTACCAGTAGGGTGCACTTTCCATCCCTTGTTACCAACAACCATCATCACATCAACAAAGATGTCCTACCTCCATGTATTACCAAAATTCTACACAACAGCAAGACGTGTCCCCCACTTCTTAGTATCAATAACAGTCACCTTACCAACAGGTGGCTCCCACTCATCATAATTTGTCATCCAACTGTATATCCACTAATAATCAACAAACACACTCGTATCCAGCTCAACCTGCCTATGATCTGACAGTGGCAGGGACATCCTCATCATACCCGCAATATTATCCATACAATCAACCCACTCTAACTCCCACAGTACCCGTCAATAAGGACTTGGAATAAATAAAAGCAACATTAAAGGATCTACAAGCTGAAATGGGAAAATAGACATTCAATTTTGAGGACATCTGACCTTATCCTTTTGATCCCTCCATCTCCTTGGTTCCTTTTCCCAAGCATTTTGAGATACCAAAATTCGATAAATATAAAGGAACCAGGGACCCTAGAGCCCACCTTCAAGAATTTTATACCCATTACGAAGAGGTCATGCATAACGACAATTATCTTATCTAACTTTTCACTAAGAGTCTACAAGGAGTTTCCCTTAACTGGTTTATGGGCCTTGAAAAAGGATCTATCAAAACCTTTGCACAACTATCCAATCAATTTGTTTCCCACTTTTCCTTCAATCTGGAGAAGGACATTGACACGCTTGATCTCCTAAAGGAAAAACAACATGATGGGGAGACCTTCGCAAGCTATCTGCAATGATGGTGTGCCTTGGCCAGTCAGATGAATTCCCCACTGTCAGAAAAGGACATGCTCACATTGTTCATCCAAATATGGCTCACAATTTCTATCTCCACTGCATCACCACTTTTGCAGAACTTGTGGAAAAGGGTCCCATCCTAGAATGATCTCTGGTTGCTAAAGGCAAGTAAAGCTTTTCAATTCCGAGAAAGAAAAATCCTTTAGGGATAAACCTCGTGATTGGAATAAAAATAAAAAAAAAATTAATGATGGTGTCACTGACACCAAACACGTTTAGGTGGCTAACATGTCGCAAAAATATCCACCTCAACAACAATAGTAATCAATACCAAACACCATATTCGTGCCCCGAGGAGCACCTCAACAATAGTCAAACCAAAACAACCAAGGGAGAAACAAATGATAGTTCACTCGGTTGGAACAACTCCTTAGCATTGTGTTCAATAAAATTCTACAAGACAACTACCCCATTACTTATCCTGTCTCCGAACCCCTCGATGAGCCCAAGCCCAAGCCAACTTGGTTCAAAGATAACAAATACTGTGAATTCCACAAGATCAAAGGGCACGCATTGGATAAGTGTTGAGGACTAAAAACCTATGTTTAAGGTCTAATAGATCAGGGTGAGATCCATGTGGATGCTAACATGACGTATTCGTCCAATGCTCAACTCCAAATATACGAAAATGCCTTTCATAAACACAATCAGGGTCCTCATACTTCCAACTCTAAGCCTGGACCTAACAACAATAACAACCAAAATAACAGCACCAATAACATCAGCTATAAAAATGTGCCATACATTTACCAAGGTGTGGTCACATATGTCGAGCAAGTAGAGCCATGTGTATCCATGATACGCGTCAAGGGAAAAGATCCACAATGTGTTGTTACCACTCGTTGAACCTGCATCACAGTCTCACTAGCTCCTACATCTACCCAACTGCCATCTGTCAGTTCATAATATAACATCCTTGACCACCTAGGCAAGACTGCAGCTCAGATATCCATCCTAGATCTAATTAAGTCATCTCTCGTGTATCAATACATCTTGACTAAGGCTTTACAAAGCACACAAGTGCTCGATGATATTGACCCCACCCAATTCCAAGCATTGGTGGTAAATCTCTCATCAACCTATCAATTAGCCTTCAACCAAAAGGATATGTCAAGCCTTGACTCAAGCCATAACTGCCCCCTCCATCTCAAGGTTTGTGTAAATTTTGAAAAAGTGAAAAGGGTATTGGTAGATAATGGTTTAGCCCTAAATCTTTGTACACTAAATTTTATAGAATAGGTAGGATACACCCAAGCTAACCTAAATAATCAAGTGGTCACTATTAAGGTATATGACAATGCAAAACGAGATTCTGAAGGCACAATTTGTCTTCCTATTCAGGTGGGTCCCATTGTACAGTATACTATGTATCATGTTTTGGACCTGGAACTTCCATACAACAATCTCCTTGGTCGTATGTGGATTCATTCTATGCAAGCCATCCCATCCACCTATCATCAATTTTTGAAGTTCCCATTTCAAGGAATGTAAGTCACCATACAGACTGATCCCCAACCTTTTGAATATTGTCATGCCTTAGAATCTTCCTTTCTGCATTCACATTACTACCCAGGAGTCAAAATGGGGGCATCCCAAATATCTAATTCTCATCCATCCACCAATACACTAAACACCTCATCACCCCTTCATCCACACCATCATCCACACCTAGTTCCACCATCACCAAGGTCCAAATCATTGACAAGGGATGTGGCGAATATTAAATGTGAACCGCACTAAATGTGGAAGCCATGTCACCCTCGCCATGAACATATGGGCAACCATCTCCATCAGTTCCAAAGGAAGAAGAAAAAACACTCACACTCACTTCCAAAAACATGGGCTCAACCACATTCAACGATCCAGGTTCCCTTCAGGATCAAATGGAAGCTAATTGATGTAGAGCAAAGATGATTAACAACTCAACATTCCATTTACTTCACAACTTTCATAGAATTATTCATCTCAAATAATTATTAAGTGCATTCTAGATCACATTAGAAACATAGCCATGGTAGCCCACAATTTAATGCAATGAAGAGTCATTAATAACTTCTACAAAATAAATAATAAAGCCAATCGCTTCAGTGGGCTTTAAGATAACATAATTACAGACATCCCTTCCAATTTTTATAAAGATCCAATGGTTGAAAATAAAGTTATTGTATTTTTCCCAAAACTGCAAACCCTAGGCAGTGTTCAAACCTGCCCTCACCAAAATAATCATGTCTTCCACAAAACTCAATAAAATTTAATGAGACAAAAAGAATTGGAAACTAGAAATAGAGACCTTTCCATCCATATATGATACTCTATTATTTGAATCCATACCAGTCCGTACAAATCACAACTTCAACCTGAAAACAATGTAGAAAACATAAAATGCACACCAAACTTGAGGTTGCCATTCATCAAACTCCAAAATAATGTCTCCAACCTCCCTATTCGAGTTTTGGAGGGTGTACTTATAGATTCCCAACCAAAACCAACTATTTTCAACCAAATTTTAATTAGTTTGTTGACAAAAAACCTTAATGACACTTTTGACAAGTTGCTTGACAACTTTCTTGAGCAACTTTTACAATTTTTACAATTTGGAACAACTTTAAACATTATTTGACAAATGACTTCAAATATTACTTCCTAAGACTCAAACACCTATAAAATGGCTTGATAAACCTTATTATAAGACCCAATACATAAAATAGACCAACTATTTACAAATGGCCTCATGGAGGCTTGAAAGCAACTTGGTGCTCTTGCACCACTAATATCAACCAATGGTTTTATAGAAAAGAACCTGAGCCACCATGTCCCCTCATAAAATACTTCTAGGAAGTCTATCCATGTGCCTCCAAGTTCATTGAAAAGTGAAATTACCAAGGTAGAGACCTTGGTGTGGAAGAACAAGGAAAACACCAGCCCATTGAAGCAACTACCATCCGGCCAAGAAATTTGGGATTGGGTTATTATACTAAATAGAAAGGTCTTGCAACATCCTCTAGGACTTCTATCAATGTTAGTGTCGATGATGGTTCCCTCGAAGACATATCAAAAGAAAAGTCCATCATACGCACGTACGATGATTTGGATCACGTTGATCTCCCTGACATGTTTGAATTCTTATCTATTTGTAGCATAACCTTATCCCTCAAACATCCTAAACTTATAGATCATGACCTAAAAGGTAGTGCACCCATTGAAACATTTCCCTCAGTGGATACCTGCATAAGGTTTCATCGAAAATTGGGGTCAAATGAGTTAGTTCCCTCTCTCCCACTCTATCTTTCTCCCACTTTCACCCTCTCTCCCTCCCTCTCTATTTCCCACTCTCCCCTCCTTTCCCTCCCACTCTCTCTTTCTCCCACTCTCCCCTTCTCCCACTCTCCCCCACTCTCTCCCACTCTCTCTATCTCCCACTCTCCCCTTCTCCCACTCTCCCCCACTCTATCTTTCTCCCACTCTCACCCTCTCTCCCTCCCTCTCTATCTCCCACTCTCCCCTCTCTCCCTCCCACTCTCTCTTTCTCCCACTCTCCCCCACTCTATCTTTCTTCCACTCTCACCATCTCTCCCTCCCTCTCTATCTCCCACTCTCCACTTCTCCCCTTCTCCCACTCTCTCCCACTCTCCCCCTCTCTCCCTCCCTCTCTATCTCCCTCTCTATATCCCTCTCTCCAACTCTCCCCCTCTCTCCCTCTCTATATACTAAGAAAACCAAATTTCACATAATTCGCTCATGTTATAACGTGAGCGCATTTTTTCTCCACTAAAATGGTAAAAAACTCTATATACCCACGACTTGAAGGCCCACAGTCTGCATATTCCCCTGGTTCTGTGCGTGCTCCAACAAAAAATAGCTTTTTGATGATGTTGTGAAGTGTGCAAGCATCTTTTTTACATTTCATCACCTTTTCCATGATATTTTTACCAAGGGAACAAGCTTTTGAACAAGTCAAATTGTTGTGGATTTTGAAGAAAGAAGAAGCTAAGGCTACATAATTGGGTTGAAATCCTCCATTTGAAAGTCTGGTTTTTAAGGTATGTGAAGTCTTTACACATTTTCTTTCATTCTATTATGGCTTGCTTCATTTTTGTTTGTCATTATAACCTTAGGTTGTCAATGCACATTTTAAATTACCATTATATACACAATTATTTACACTTGCCAATTACCATTTTAATCTTGATGTAGAGCATCTACCAGGATCCACAAATCATCAAGGGTACTTCTGACCCTAACTTAAATTGAAGAAGATCAACAAAAAAAATCAATCATCTTTTCATCAAAACGTTAGAACTTAGTTTCAACTCTTTTTCAGACTCAAAAAAATAGATTAACCATCATAAAATTGATTGTAACATAGCATAAAGCTGATTAGAAACTCAGAACCATTCACGAAAATTCATCCTTTAAGACAACTCCAAGCCTCTCCCATTCCTCTGAAGGGTCCAAACACCTTCCAATACCTCTGCACAAATTGATGCAATACAAAGGAAGAAATCAACACCTTTCTTGACACACTTATTCAACTATATTTCCCCTCACAAAATATTTGATTCGTATAATCAAATTAGCATTAAGAGTTCCCAATTCCTTAAGGACCTTCAAAACACCTTGAAAATATTGAAAATAACTTATTAAAATCAACTAGGTTCCTCAAAACATCAACCAATGATTATGTCATTCACAAGTTATCTTAAATCTTCCATAATGGCACCATTGTTTACAAACACAAACTATAATTCTTAAGGCACAACCAAACCATTATTTGCTTAATAAATCATTGTTTGAGTTAGTACAACAAAAATGAAACCTTTCAGAAGTCTAACCTTACACACAAACTTAGTTCCTTTGTTCACTGTCCACAATACTAGTAGCCAAGCATCTGCAAACTATCACATGTATCTCCCAAGCCATGCACACACTTCAAACTGTGATACTCATTTTTTATGCAGAGTTAGAGGACCCAAAACCATTGAAGATGTCAAATTTCCTTCAAGAGGCATCTAAGAAGATTAAAAAGGCATAATGGACCAATCCCAACACTCCTCCAAGCTAGACAACAAACAGAAACATTATTTCCCACATTCACCCTTGGAATCTAATTACTGTGCAAAACCAGTTTTGGGCCCTTAACTCCAAAACTTTCCAAAACACTAGGAAAATAAAAAAATGATTGTAGCAAAAATTTCAGAGTTGCGAGACATACCTTAACCCATCACATGACTCCTTTGGGACAACTTTAAGAAAACTGATCTTTTCACTATTTTAGGCCTCCAAGTAGGCCAATTTTACAAAGGAAATACCCTTAGATCTTCACACTAGACTTCCAAACCCAAAAATAGTCTTTGATTAGGTCTCAAAACAAGATAATTTCTAGGTCTTAAGACCTTACCCGCTCAACTAGGCTTCCAATACAAAAACCCCCATTTTTTAATGCAAAGAGGGAGGGTTTATAGAAACTCCTATACCTAGGCTTTCCCAGACCATTCCAAAACATAAAACATCTTCAAAATACCATGCACAAGGTTAAAATTTCATTACATAGACCATTCCTTCAACACTTTTTCAAAATCACTCCTTGGTTCCTCAAATTCTCATGGAAAAATGCTTGTTTGAGCTAAGAACCCCATCCTATTGTCATTAGTTTCATTCCAAGGCATGTTCAACAATAAAATACCCTAATCTAACAATTTACATGCCATCCCACTGAGAAACAAGTCATAACAGTAGGTGGGATGGTCATTTCATAATTAAATCCTACTCAAACCCTTGACTGGCTTGAAATGAGCAGTTTCAGAAAATTGTCAATTGCTCCCTTCAAACGTAATGTTAAGCCCTTAGAACTGATGCATTAGAGATTTAAGACATGTTCCTACAATATTATATTAGTTTTCTATCAAGGGGAGGCTGTATAGATGCGTACAAGTGCATGAAAGTGCAAAAAAACCAGTGAATTTTTGCAAAAGAGCATTTTTTTATGAAAAAAATGGATTTCAAAATGAACAAAAATCCTGCCTTCGAGCCAATGGAGGTTTTTTAAACCTTTTTCAATGACAAACAACTCCCCCCAATTCCTATAAGTAACAAACAACCACCTTTGAAATCTCATATAACCGATACATGGAAAATGTATTTAGTGACCCTCTTACAACATGAAGATACCCAAAATTGAATCAAATTTCAAAATGGAAGCTTAGATTGTCAAGGTGCTCCTACACCACAAACTTATCAAACACTCACAACGCCATTGCACTCATTAGTTTTTAGAATCACCATCATGGTTATTCACTTTTAGTTAGGAATGTGCTCTGGCCAGCCTAGTGCTTCCATAATTTGTACACATTTGTCTACATTCTAGGTTAACTTTTGTACACGATGATTGTAAGTATTATTCAAATGAAGCCTTCAATAACATATATTTTTCAGTTAACTTCAATGGATACATTTCTCAGGAACTAATATTCGTCTCATTACCATGGTACAGATAAAATTATCCGCCATGTGGAAGAAAAAGACAAAGAGGAAACTAACAGACGAAGAGAAGGAAACCTTGAAAGAAAAGGAGAGATTCTGGGTGGTGACATATCATGAAAAGAATAAATTGGAAACGATTGATGAAAACAACCCAGTTGTAGAGGAACCTCAACCGTCAAAAAGAGAATGAGAATTGGTAGCACAACAGGCACGAATTTGAAAGCATCGTCGTAAGATAGATTCAGATACCGTAGTTAGAGACACACCCTCTATGACAAGTGAATATGAAGGGACACCATTAAGCACAAGCTAATATGGAGGGACACCATCTAACACAAGTGAATATGGATGGACACCATCTACTGCAAGTGAATATGGAGGGACACCATGTACCGCAAGTTAATATTGTTGGACACCACCCAACACATCTCAAGTTGACAGTACATCATCACTCAGAATTGACAAAGAAGGTATTCCATCATCCCCATGTGAACCTCAAGGTATGTATTCTTCTCCACCCTCGATCGAAGGTACGCAATCTAGCCCACCTCAATTATATATTGATGAAATTCCTAATGTTGAGATGTATGTACCTAGGAGAACACCACCTACATTTTTTTATAGAAAGCCAAAGTATTTGATTAATATTGATGATGAGATTTTGCAGCACATGGAAGGTAAGATTTCAAGACGCACCTGTAGAAGATATGTTGATAAGATTTGGGAACAATTCTTTGAAAGGTTAAATGAGACTACAAGATGTCAACTATTTGTTGAAATGATGCGGGGTGTAAAGTATAGGAACATCATGAAGACTCTTGGGTTGAGAACATCGAATCCATCGAGTGAAGACACTATTGTAAAGAATCTAATGGATGCTTATGAGAGTGTGGGTAAGACCTCACGCTCAAAGGATAGTAATGTCACCCGACGTGTCATTACATCAACTTTGGTAAGTTGTCAAACAAAGAGAGCTCGTCTAATTATAAATACTAGTGAACAAACGAGAATTAGTAGAAAAACTTTATCAAGAGCCATTCAAAGGCGACAAAGAATTGAGGGCAATGATACAAATGAATTATGGGCATTCTCAGGGAGACTATCACGAAAAGATAAATAAGTTGTCCAAGCCTTGAGAACACTAATTGAAGACTATTGGAAGAATAACACAAGGTTGTCTCTGAATCAAAGGGATGTGGTAAGAAGGAGAATCGGTAGTCGAAATCGTGAGCCACATCCAAAGAATTTTTTAGATACGACTCAAACCCAATTTTTTTCAGAAATTTGAAAATCATTATCCTCAAATTAGTATTTCTCAAATATTTTTTGAAATGCTTAAACGTTTTTATGTCAAGATAAATCACACATGCACTAATTGTTGTTGTAGACTACATATTGAGTTTCCTAACCATTATGATGTTTATCATTCTATATGTTTAGATTTGTTTACTAATGATGTTTTGCAGGATTGTGGCATAGAAGCCCCACCAAAATCTTCAAGAGAGTTCTTATCAAAAAAATTATGTGAAATAGAGGATGGCCAAATATTCTATAGGACAAAATGCTTGGATGGTTCATGCGAGCATTGCGGTGGCTTCCAGCGTATGCCAGTATGTCAACATATGGAAAGCACAAATGAGGTGGGACAAAAACTAGTAGAGTTCAGGACATATAAAATAGTGGCATATGCTACAAAAGATGGGTCTTAAGCAAAAAGGTGTGATTTGGTTATTGAGAAGATTCCAGTGTACCAATTTATGACCACATTTCGTGACAGTATACTGTCTGAGTATGCAATGCATACCCATAGAGCCTGATGGTTGGACACACAGTTCAAGCTATGCAAGGACACCTTTCCAGTTGGAAGCATAGTATCCATGGTTGACTTTGCAGAGAACTACACTCTATAGCCACAACATGAGGTGCAGTCATAGTATTAAAACTCCACACAAGTTTCGATATTTGTGTACATAGCATTTGTTCATGCATCTGATAGTACAAATGAGCAAAGGAAGGTATTGAGGGAGTACCACTTTTACATTAGTGATGATCACACACATTCTCTAGAGTTTGTGCAAGGTTGCTTCCAGATGTTCTACAATGGTTTGGCTCAAAGGGGCATAGAATACGATCAACATATAATATGGTCTGATAACTGTGCAACACAGTTCAAGAACTCACGCATGTTCTACTAGTTGTGCAAGATGTATGTCATTACATGTGGTCAACATATGTGGAACTTTTGTGAGGTTGGACATGGAAAGGGGGAGGATGATGGTGCAGGAGCATGCGTGAAAAGAGCATTAGCACGAGAAGAGTTAAAGTATAAAGACAGTACAAAGTTGATAGATGCAAAATCAATCGTCGAGTGGTGTAATGCTTTGATGGGTCCAGGTAATGAAGGTGCATCTTCAATTCATAGATTTTTTGGTTGATGGATGATAATAACATTGCACCATATGAAGACTGTTGTACACTAACAAGATCGAGTGAGGTACACTCTTTCCTTAGCTCAAATTCAAGTTCATGGAGTATCGATACACGAAAGATGGCATGCTTTTTTTCTTCATGTAAAATGCAAGCCTAGAATGATTGTGAGTTAGGGGAATGGGTTGAAAAATGGTTCACAAGTTATCTTAGCCCACTTCACACATATTGTCCTCTGATGACATTGGAATTGACACAGATGGAATCATCGGTCGACTTTGACCACGTATCAAATCTAGTTCAACCAAGTGATATATCTACTTTCTTAGTTGTTGAAATTCCATATCGTTATCTTACTTTGTATTGTATTCATAATATTGACAAATTTCAAGAGATTTTTTGCACATATCAATGCAGGGCATGTTTATGCAATTATTGCAAATGAAGACAATGAAGAGGGAACAAACTATTGCTTGTGTCGCTCTGTTGAGACCAAAAAAAATTTGAAGGCCCCAGTTATAGATGGAGAAAACACCGAATACCCTACACGCTCAATTGTTGTTACTGGAACATGGCTTAGAAGGTACCCACATTCAAGTGTTAAACATTGGCTATTTCGGGACTTTGACATGCATCGTAAGATTCTTCATTACTCGAACCTTGTCGTGGCATCGAATGTTCATTTGACCAAATATTGGGGTAGACCTTTGAACAAGATGTTATGGAAGGTTTGTGAGTCTGACCATGAGGCAATACTTGACACAATAAAGAGTAGAGCAGACCCGGATGTTTCATTGGATTAATTTGTAAGTATATGCACATTGGTTCTTATTAATTTATACCTGTATACACATCAATTTTTTTGATGCCAATGCTATCATCTTCTTTTATAGTGATTGGTGTCTGCTTACAAAAAAAGTAGATATATGAGCCATCCAAGAGAATGTCAGCTAGAAAAGCAATGTAACATCCTTATTTTGATGCCTACATGCAACATCTGTAAGTGCCTTCCATCTATTTTTATTTCATTTCCATTTTGGATGCTCTTTCTTTTTCTCTTTTACTTTGCGTATTTGTAAGTAAACTACTAAAAATTGATTGATATTTTGTTGCAAAAAATGTTGATTTAAGAGCCATCAAAGAGAATCTCAGCCAAAAAAGCAATGCAACATACTTATTTTGATGATTTTGACAAATCTCAATTTTGATTTCAATCCATTATAAGAGAGCGTGTGAAGCTTAGTGAGGGAATATCAAGTTACTCATTTGAAGTTAACCTGATAATGAGCACCTATGATGTAGACATTTAAAGAGAATTTTGAATGTATGAGTGACATTGTAAAAGATCTGAGAGAATGAAGTGCTTGAGGCATTGTAATAATATTTAATTAAATAATGAGATATACTCAAATATTGTATGGTTGGAGTTCATGTTTGGTGTAGTAGCACCTTGTTCTGTAAATGCCTTGAGTAGGAAAATTTGCAAACTTTGAATTTTAAAATGTAAATAATGTGAAAAAGGTCATATAAAGGTCATGTAAACAATTTGTACATATTTTTCTACAACTCGTGTGACCAAACGGACTATTCCAACACGTCCAAATAGGTATGTTTATGCTAGGCATGGTCCTCTTTCGCACCAAAACACATAGAATCGCTCTGAGCTATGTTCCACCAAATCGATCCCTTAAGGGTCCAAAGTGCAAAATGGCTACAAACTTCAGCATGCTATTATTCGGATATCGTGACACTTAGAAACTTCTCGTCTAATCCTAAAAAAAGGCGTTGGGCCCCTCTAGAAAAACCTCTTTCAGTTTTGGCTATCTTGGAGTTTTTTTCTCATGGGGGCGGATTTTCACTTGATGGAAAAAACATCAAATTCAAGCAGTGCAAAGTTGCAAAGTGGTGCAACTTCCATTCTACAACTTGTGTGACCAAGCGAACTATTCCAATATGTCCGAATAGGTATTTTTACACTAGGCATGGTCCTCTTTCGCACCGAAACACGTGGAATCGCTCTAAGCTATGTTCCACCAGATCGATCCCTGAAGGGTCTAAAGTGCAAAATGGCTGCAAAATTCAGCATGCTATTACTTGGATACCGTTATACTTACAAACTTCTCATTTGATCCTACAGAAAGAAGTTGGGGCCCTCTAGAAAAACCTCTCTCGGTTTTGGCTATCTTGGAGTGGTTTTCTTGTGGCGGTGGATTTTCACTTGATGGAAAAAGCATCATATTCAAGCAGTGCAAAGTTGCAAAGTGGTGCAACTTCCATTCTGCAACTTGTGTGACCAAGTGGACCATTCCAACACATCTGAATAGGTATTTTTACACTATACATGGTCCTCTTTCGCACCGAAACATGTGGAATTGCTTTGAGCTATGTTCCACTAGATCGATCCCTGAAGGGTCCAAATTGCAAAATGGCTGCAAACTTCAGCATGCTATTACTTGGATACCATTACACTTATAAAATTCTAATCTAATCTTATAGAAATACATTGGGCCCCTCTAGAAAAACCTCTCTCACTTTTGGCTATCTTGGAGTGGCTTTCTCGTGGCAGTGGATTTTCACTTGATGGAAAAAGCATCAAATTCAAGCAGTGCAAAGTTGCAAAGTGGTGCAACTTCCGTTCTGCAACTTGTGTGACCAAGCAAACTATTCCAACACGTTCGAATAGTTATTTTTACACTAGGAATGCTCCTCTTTTGCACTGAAACACTTGAAATCGCTCTGAGCTATGTTCCATTGGATCGATCCCTGAAGGGTCGAAAGTGCAAAATGGCTGCAAACTTCAGCATGCTATTACTTGGATACCGTTACACTTAGAAACTTCTCATCTGATCCTACAAGAAGATGTTGGACCCCTCTAGAAAAACCTCTCTCGATTTTGGCTATCTTGGAGTGGTTTTCTCGTGGCTTGTGGCGGCAGATTTTCACTTGATGGAAAGAGTATCAAATTCAAGTAGTGTAAAGTTGCAAAGTGGTGCAACTTCCACTCTGCAACTTGTGTGACCAAGTAGACTGTTTGAACACATCTGAATAGGTATTTTTATGGTATTCATGGTCTTTTTTGGCACTGAAACATGTGGAATCGCTCTAAGCTACGTTCCACCGAATCGATACCTTAAGGGTCCAAAGTGCAAAATGGTTGCAAACTTCAACATGTTATTACTCAAATACTGTAACACTTAGAAACTTCTCATCTAATCCTATAGGATTGCATTGAGCCCCTCTACAAAAACCTCTCTCGGTTTTGGCTATCTTGGATTTATTTTCCTGTGGTGGTGGATTTTCACTTGATGGAAAAAGCATCAAATGCAAGCAGTGCAAAGTTGCAAAGTGGTGCAACTTCCGTTCTACAACTTGTGTGACCAAGTGGACTATTCCAACACATCTAAATAGGTATATTTACACTAGGCATGGTCCTCTTTTGCACTGAAACATGTGGAATCACTTTGAGCTATGTTCCACCAAATCGATCCCTTAAGGGTCCAAAGTGCAAAATGGCTACAAACTTTAGCATGCTATTACGTGGATACCATGATACTTAGAAACTTCTCGTCTGATCCTATAGAAAGGAATTGGGCCCCTCTAGAAAAACCTCTCTCAGTTTTGGCTATCTTGGAGTGGTTTTCTCGTGGCGGCGGATTTTCACTTGATGGAAAAAGGGTCAAATTCAAGTAGTGCAAAGTTGCAAAGTGGTGCCACTTTCACTCTACAACTCATGTGACCAAGCGGACTGTTCCAACACGTCCAAATAGGTATGTTTACATTAGGCATGGTCATATTTCACACCGAAACATGTGGAATCACTTCGAGCTATGTTTCACCAGATCGATCCCTTAAGGGTCTAAAGTGCAAAATGGCTGCAAACTTCAGCATGCTATTACTTAGATATCGTGATTCTTATAAATTTCTCATTTGATCCTATAGGATAAAGTTGAGCTTGTCTACAAAAACCTCTCTTGGTTTTGGCTATCTCAGAGTGGTTTTCTAATGGTGGCAGATTTTCACTTGATGGAAAAAGCATCAAATGCAAGCAGTGCAAAGTGGTGCAACTTTCGTTCTGCAACTTGTGTGACCAACCGAAATGTTCCAACACGTCCAAATAGGTATTTTTACGCTAGGAATGGTCCTTTTTTGCACTGAAACATGTGGAATCGCTCTGATTTATGTTCCACCGAATCGATCCCTTAGGTTGGAGGAGTCTAAAGTTGAAAATTTGTAAGTTGCTTAAAGAAACAAATTTGAAATGATATTGAATGGCCTAGTTAGCACTCATTACATATAGGTGATCCTCATAGAGGTGAGGCACTAGGCCTTCTCGGGAGGTCACCCATTCCAGTATACTCTAGCTCAAGTGCTTAACCACAAAGTTTTTTCCCCAAGGTTAAGCCCACTTAGCTTGCAACCCCACTTGCAAAACCTTCAGCAAGTGTTGTGCCTTATGAAACATTCATTATAGAGCCCCTTTAGCTCATTAATTGTTAAGTAGGAGGTATTTTCTACAATGTGTCAAATTCTGATATTGCTATCAGGATTCCATTGAGCAGTCATTTGTAGTATTAAATATAGCTCTAGCTTCTACAGTATTGCACATGATTGCAGACAGTTTCAAAGATCTAGATGACATCAATAGTTCACATTACTCAAGAAGGATGAACATCTTAAAGACTTTGCGGAAATCAGGACAATTAACCTTCTTGTGGACTTAGGGTTGCAATATTTGATCTACAACATGTTCCACCATTTCTTCAGTAGGATCAAGAACACACATGTAATGAAGGTGTGTTTGTAGCCATGAAAGAATATGATTCAAACTATCTAGAAGAGTGATGTTTTATCTCGACCAACCATATCTATACCATGTTTTGTTTGGAAAAAAGGATGGGTTCTCTCTTCATCGACATATACATTATTCCTCAATGTGTTCACACCAGTGTTACAAGACTAGGACTCACCTTGGACTTGACAAGCCATTTTTTGACTTGGACTCGGGCTCAGAGCCCAGACTCGACAAATAGAAAAACCTTAGAAATTCAAAGATTTTTAAGGATTTAAAACTTGTTTCATGCACCCTTTAATAAATAAACCTTATATACACAATAGCATCATCAAATAGAAATTACTATGATCCCATACACAAACATACATCAATCACATAAGTATAAGCACAAATTTTAGCTGAAGGAAATAACACATTTAGATATATAAATATTGTGATATTGCTATTAGGATTCAATCATGTAGTTTTACAAGTCAAACTCATTGACCCATGATTCATCACTAGTTGTTCACAAGAACCCATCTCTCATGATAATGAATGGTTCATAAGGAGGAAGATAAATATTCATACATTTCTTCTATCACAAATGAGATAAGTGCTTGGTTTCATGAAGTTCATGAGACAACCATTAATGGGGAGTGGATACATGAAGAACTGAAGGAGAATGATAATGGCTTCAGACCTGCTATAAAGGAAAAAAAAAATCATTTCACAAGAGGTTTTTGGTTTCACTACCAAAATGAGCCTATGAAGAATGCATGTGAAACTCCTTTTGACCTTGAGGGTGTTCTTACTCCATCTCAAGGATCATAGATTGAGGATGACATAGATCAATGCTAGGGCTAACCAATTAATAATTATACACATGAATAAGTCAAACATGTACATGTCAATAAGGGAAGTACAAGTACTCAAAAACACGTAAGCCTCAAAAAGTATACACATGAATACATAGTATACACAAATTAAAACAAAGTATATGCATGAAAACATGTAAGCCACAAAGTATACATTCAAATGCATGTAAGTCACAAAGTATACATGTAAGTTGTAAAGTATACACTTGAATACACGTAACTCATATCTATTGAACCATCAATTTAGAATGCAAATATGGGCAGGCATCGATAAAAGATATTTGTATTAACCAAATAGCCATGTAGGCATACATCAATATATGTCGATATAAGTATGAAATATATGTACAAAATAGCCATATAGGCTTACGACAATGCCATCTAGGCATACAATGTCAAATATGTCCAATAAAAAATATGTACAAAAGTGCCATGCAGGAATACAACAAAGGACTCTAGAATCAAAAGTCATTGCTCTCCATGCCCTGGAAATAAAATCTTTCCCTTTCATTTTCGCTTGCATGGTGATAGGTCTGTCACTCATTTTTGCTGCGCTCATGGAGTGCTCCTGCTACTCCTCTTAGGGTTTAGTTCATTGTGAAGTTTTAACTGTTACAATAAGAAGTAAAGACATGAATATATAGAAATTACATTATAAAAAATGATATATTTGACAAAATAATCACTTACACCCATCTCACGATCTCTCTCCATGAGGGAAATATTCTCACACCCATGCTCAGGCGTGCTCAACCCTGTATAAACCATACAAATAAAAATTAAACTACATGAATCAATAATGGTTTGATTTTTCACTAACTAACATCTATAACAACAAATGTAAATTAAAATTTACTAATTTGCCTCATACCTCTTCTATCAGAGCCATCAAGGATTGTATAGCAGATTTCACACCAATATCCATTGCCCTCGTCACATTCAGAGGTATATCATCTCGCAACAACTGAAAATAAAACAATAAATTATTCAACGTAATCAATGATGTGCATGTGTAAACTACACAAATCTATTAAGTATTTGATTCATTACTTAAACTCTTTATTATATTACCTGCGTGAAGGTTTGAGTAAATCCACCACTACTGGGAAGTGTTCCATCAAAACCTCCAATATTAGTTTGTTCAACATCAAAAATTTCATATTAAAATACCATTCATAAAACAATGCCATTAACTTGCAATAAATTTATAAATGTTTACTAGTTGCATACCCTAGTGATAGGTGTACTACAGAAATAGGTTGGTGGGGGACCGATGTATCCAGTCTCAACACTATGACCCTGCAATTTTATTAAAATCATAAAACATTTTTAGTTAATATTGCATTTCAAAATCAAAATTTAATAAATTAAATTTAAAGAAAACATGCACTAACTTTTACCTGACTATCAATGCCATATGCCTCATCCAAAATTTTAGTTGCCCTCTCCATCTCCATAGCTGCAGATGGATCCTACATACCAGTCTCTTGAGGGTCAGTGGGGTCATGTAAACAAGTAGCCCCGCAAGATTGACAAACATGTGTTCGAAGGCCACCATTCGAAGACTCCCCTGGATGGCATTGTAGAATAGGGCTAGTATGATGGATGACACTCTGGGTCAAAGTTTTGATTGCCTGCAATGTCTCTACGTCAGTACTTTCCTTCACGACGAAAGGCATAATAATGTGCTCACGAGGTGGCCTAGTGAGAGCTCGTCTACCTTGTCGCGTAGGATCCGGTTGTGCACCAGGTCTATCCTAAGCTGACCCCCCACCTCTCCCCTTGAAATCCCTCATATCAAAATAATTTGGGATTTTGTTCAATATGAACTCACTGTATAGTTTCCTAAGGAAATATTGCGGGACCTCGCAATTGTTGCACGGTGGGTAATCGAAGACCATGTACCACCTATCATAAAATCGATCCCTAATCTATCGGTGGTGGCACCAATGGATAGGAAACCTCTTCGCATTGAGGGTAAGATTTTGATTTGTGCATGGGTTGGTGAATAATGAACACAAATCACCTTTTGTAATTTTTAAATCCTTCACATCCTTGTATGATAGTTTATTTGCATAATAGTCCCTAGCCGTCTGCCTCCTATCTTCCCATCTAGTTATTTGTTTGCTAATTGAATCTACGTTTTCTAACATATCTTTCAATGAATTTGCTAGGGTGATTCTTTCTGTGGTCGAACCATTTGGATCACTCAACCTATTGATCAAATCCTCAATTTCTTTTTTGTTCTTCTCAATTTCACTCATTAAATTTTGTTGATTGCCAGGAGGGGGTTGAGTGATTGGTGGAGGAGGTTGATGTTGTGGTTGATTTTGATCTTGAGGATTTGGTTGGTCTTCTTGTTGAGGATTTTGAGGATTTTTAGGTTGATTTGCATCTCTCGAAAATTCAAAAAAATAGATATCAAATTCAACCTAAAACTAACAAATTCAAAACAAAAACCATAGAATCCTTACCTCTCACACCTCGTTGTCATCGTGGCGCCATCGTTGTGAAGAAATACAATTTTTTGGTGAAGCGATTCTCCTCCTAGAACGCGAGCGCAATATAGTGGGGTTTTTGGCCGCAGGTAAAACAAAAAAACCAATCGAAATGCAAATGAGAGATTTGCATTTGTTTTTTTTCTTTTAACAGTAAATAACGCGAGCATGTTATAATGCACTTGCATTATTTCTTTGTAGTTGTCAAGGCCTAGCCTAGGCTTAACAAAGACATAACGCGAGTGCATTACAACGCGCTCATGTTATGGTTTTCAAACTTTTTTTTTGAGGGTGTCCATGGAATTGCTACCCATTTCCATGCACCCGCCCTATAGTGCTAAAGAAAATTCCTCCTTCAACCTTGTCATTCTTCTATGGGTTAATGAGTGAGGACTCGGATATATTTCTCTTTCAATTTGATGTCCTATGCAAAATTTGTGGCTATACTTTTGATGCTCATAAGCTCAAAATATTCCCTACAACTCTAAAAGATGCAACCCTAAGATGGTTCATAGGATTAGGTAGGGATGTTATTCCTGACTAGGATACTATGAAGACATTGTTCCTTAAAAAGTATCAAGACTACTGTAGGGGACCTAATAGGAGGAAGGATGATATTTTTAGAATGTCATAAAAGGATGATGAGCCATTAGAAGATTATTTGGAGAGATTTCAATTTTCTCTAAAGAAAAACCCATAGAATAAGTTGTCAGAAGAATCCCTCAAGTTATTCTTTTTGAGGGGAGTCAATGATGAATGCATGGATGCACTAAACCTCATTGGTCAAGGAGATATTTATCAGCTACAATTTTCAGACATTTTTAAGTTCTGCAAGAATTATTCCAGGACCTTCACAAAAAGGCCAAGAGGAGATAGGACATGTACTATTGATAAATTATCTACTTGAGTTTCAAAAAGTGAGTTAAGAAATATGTTATCAAACATGAAGGAGGATATCATCAACCATTTGGCAGCTCAATTGGATACTCTCGACATTAAGAAGAAGTAGGAGGAAGTTGAGGCTATGCTCACTTAATATTATCCAAGCTATAGGCAAAGAAAAGAAAATTGCAAATGCAAAAGTGGGAAGTATTGAGCAAGATAAAGTTGAGAGACCTAATTTTCAGCCATTTGAAGGAGATGATGGATAGCTCTTTTATATAGCACAAAGGAGGCCATGGAAACAAAAGAAAGGTATGCCACAAGACCCCCTTAGCTTTAATTCATCCTTTCTTATTGGGAATCAAATTTTTTTTGCTTGAAACTCTCGGCCCTGGCAAGTAAACCAAAACTAGTGGCAGAACCGTCAACAATGGCCACAAGCTCACCCAAATTGGAACTAGTAGCCAAACCCTTGGCCATAGCAAAAAATTTAGGGTTTTAATTATAATCTATAATGGCCAACCCAACAGAATCAATGGTAGCCTCAATGGCAGAAAGGCTAGCAATGAAAGCAACAAAATATGAACTATCAACAACCTATGCTCCCTCCTCCACCACAACAGCAAGCTTTAATGCCTCCATAAAATCCTACAAATCAGCCACCCTTGAGCAACCAAAAATACCTTCCCAACTTGCACCTAAACCTAACATTAAGCATGTTCAACAGGGTTATACTAACGAAGATACGCTTGATACCCCACCTATGGGGTAGAGGTGATTGATGTCCACCTCAGATCAAGGAAACAACTTTCTTGACCTTCATCCCCCCAAATTACAAAAATGGAGGATGAGGAACCTGTAGTTGAGGCTTCAAGCAAATCACCTTTGGAATGTAAGTCAAATCATGTACACCAAACTATCTCAAATCCCAAGCCACCTTTTCTTGAATGCCTAGTTGTTCAAAAGCATCACACATAGGCTAACACAGATCTCTTAGGTCAATTGAAAGATGTGAACATCAAGATTCCACTTATCCAAGCTATTAAAGACATCCCTATCTATACCAAAACTGTCAAAGATTTATGTCTCAAGAAACCAGGTAGGAAAAGAAAGGATCCTCAGACATTCCATGTCTTGGGAAACCTTTCAAATATCATGTTAGGGAAAATTATTGTCCCTAAGTATATTGATCCTGGTAGTCTAGTAGTGGACATAAAGATCAATGGAACCCTCATTAAGAATACTTTGATAAACTTGGGGGTAGAAATTAATTTCATGGCAAAAGAAACAATGTAGTTGCTTCAGTTAGCCAACCTCAGGCCCACACAAACTATTTTATAGCTAGTTGATAGGTCCATGATCAAGCCTGAGGGAATTATTGAAGACTTAGTGGTTGTATTGGATTCTTGGGAATACCCTACTGACTTCATAGTGTTAAAACCAAAAGTTAATTTTACAGGTTACCCACTCATCCTAGGCAGGCCTTGATTAGCTACATCTAATGCATTTATAGGTTGTAGGTCTGGAAAAATGATAATATCCAATGGGATGGTTACTAAGAACTTGGTTCTTTATCCACCAGCCCGGCCTTATGTTGAACTTGAGAAAACTATTTGGCCCAATTTGGATGAGCAAGATAACTATTCTCTGCAGACATTGATGACTATAGAGCACAAACCCTTATTGGATGACCAAGATGAAGATGAGATTATTGCTCACATAATCCAAAATGACTATGGTAAGAGCCCGCAACAATAAGACTGAATCATATTCCTACAAGACCCCTTGCAAATTATTATACCCACCAATTCTATAAAAGAAATATCTCAGATATTTCATTCATTACTACCTCAAAAATGTCTACCGATAATAGCAAGTCTGGATCTCATATGTTCAAGATTCATCCAAGGAATTGGAAAGTATGTCAAGAAGGAAGTTGAACATCAATAATTCCTTAACAAAAGAGCAGGAGAACTCTCTACAAATAGTGTTGCAAGCACACTCAGCAGCATATGCATGGGATTACCATGATATGAAAGGCATATATCCTTATTTATATATTTACATGATTTATATTAATGATGGCTATAGAGCCATTCAGAAACCATAGAGACATATGAATCCTTCCTTGAGGGAGATACTGAAAGCAAAGCTCCAAAATCTCCTTGATGTAGGTTTTATCTACCCAATATTAGATAGTGAATGGATCTCACCTTTGGTAATTGTTCCAAAGAAAGGTGGGAAATGGAGAGTTTGTGTAGACTATAGGGAATTGAATACAACCACTAGGAAATACCACTTTCCTATGTCCTTCATAGATCAAGTACTTGATTATCTAGTTGGTAAGAAGTGCTTTTATTTTCTTAATGGCTTCAGTGGTTATAACCAAATTAAAATTTCTCTAGAGGATCAAGACAAGACTACATTCACTTGTCCTTGGGGGACTTATGCTTACTCGCTTCTACCCTTTGGATTATGCAATGCTCCAACTACCTTTCAAAGAGCAATACTAAGCATATTTTCTAATTATGCACATGATTGCATGGATATTTACATGGATGAATTCGCTACTTATGGTGAAAGTTATGAGGAAGCTCTCAATAATTTGGAAAAAGTGTTGAAAAGGTGTAAAGAACACAACCTATCACTCAACAATGAAAAGTGTTTTGAGATGATGGCACAAGGGATTGTATTAGGCCACTTTATATCCAATGCAAGAATTTACGCTGACCCACACAAAATAGAAATAATATCTACCTTACATGTTCCTCAAAAATAAAGAGATATTAGGAGTTTCCTTGGTCATGTAGGTTACTATAGGTGGTTTATCAAAGATTTTAGTAATATTATTGCATCGTTGTTTGTTTTTTTGAGTAAGGACATTGAATTTGAATGGAAATCCGAGTGCCAACACTCATTTTAAGAGTTGAAGAAAGCCTTTACTTAAGCACCTATTTTGAGAGGACCTAATTGGACTCTACCTTTTCATATACATACAGATGCTTCAGATTTTTCCATTGGCACAATCTTGGGTCAGAGGGAAGACAACAAAGAGTATGCAATTTATCATATCATAAAAAATCTTCAAGGGGTAGATTTGAACTATACTATAACAAAACATAGATGTTTGTTGTGGTATATGCTATTAATAAGTTCAGGCACTATATTATTGGTTATTCATTCTTTGTCCATATAGACCACACAACAATTAGGTATTTGATGAACTAGTCAGTAGTTAGGGGTAGATTGGTAAGATGGCTACTTCTTTTACAAGAGTTTGACATTACTATATAGTTGAAAAACTTGGTAAAGCAAATGTACTGGTAGATTTCCTACCAAGATTGCCAATACAATCCACTGAAGGCATGGTAGATGGTTCATTCCTAGATGAACAATTATTTTCTCTACAAGTATAAGTGCCCTGGTATGTAGATATTGCCAATTATTTGGTCATGGAGCAGATTCCACCATACTTTTCTCCAAGAGAGAAGAGGCAGTTGGTTCACAAATGTTTCTCATAATCATGGATATCTGGTTATCTATTTTATACTAGGCCTGATAACATCGTGAGAAGGTGTATCAAAGAGGATGAGATCTTTGACACCATGAAGGCATGTCATGATGATACATGTGGAGGCCATTTTGTAGCAAAAAGAACAGCCTTTAAGATCATCACCACTTGCTATTATTGGCCTACTATGCATAAAGATTTAGTTAGATACATAAGGAGCTATGATAGGTGTCAAAGAATGGGAAGACCAACCAAAAGTGATGAGATTCCATTACAACCTCAATTAAAATTGGCACCTTTTGATAAATGGGGTTTAGAATTCATTGGATCAATCTCATCTACATCCAACAACAAGGAGTACATCCTTGTTTGCACTTATTATTTGACCAAATGGGTGGAAGTAAAAGCCATACAATTTTCAGAGATGGTAATGTGTCTAAGTTCTTATATGAAGATATATTTACTAAGTATGGGGTACCTAGAGAAATAGTCACTGATAAAGGCCCAAAATTTACTTTGATCTCATCACCAAGCTAGTTGAGGAATACCAAGTCAAGCATAAAAAATCAACACCCTACCACCCCCAGAATATGGTCAAGTGGAAGTCACTAATAGGGAGATAGAAGGTATTCTCACCAAGACAATGTAGCTACATAGGAAATATTGGGTTGCAAGGTTTCCTGAAGCAGTATGGGCTTACATGACAACATGGAAAACCACCACTGGTTTTACCCCTTATGAGTTAGTCTATGGTAAGATAACAATCCTTCCTATTGAATTTTAATATAAGACATTGAGGACAATAGTAGACTTAGAAATGGATTTAATAGAAGCACAAAATGAAAGGCTACATACTTTAAATGGGTTGGATGAGATAATAATCAAAGCAATACATCGCATAGAGGTAGTTCATCAACAAAGGGCCAAGTGGCATGATCGATGTATTAAAACCAAGTTCATTGTGGGGGATTGGGCACTGTTATATGATTCATGGTATAAAGACTTCAAGGGAAAATTCCAGTCCAGATAGTTGGGCCCCTATGAAATTAGTCAAGTATATCCTAATGGGGAAGTATCGTTACACATCATTGATGCAGTTAGATTTTCACTTCTTGTAAATGGCCATAGGTTGAAACTTTACAAGAAGCCATTACAGAAGGATGATTTTATATTTTCATTGTTTCAACAAATGGTTTTCACAATGAACCCAATAAAGAATCTAACACATAGAGTGATGAATCAACAATACTTGATATACCCAGCACTTTTGGTGACCTAGAGATTGAGCTGCATAGCTTAGTCTATGAGCTCACTCGGGATTAATTTTTCATTTTCTCTCACAAGCACACACTGCACGTTATAATAATATTCACAATATCTTTAGAGGGACCTATTTATTAGTATTCACAAGGGTCCCGATGCCATAGGGACCTGTAGCTTAAAGTTGTCAACATTCAGAATGAGTCTTGACACTACATGTACCATAGCCTCATCTGGCAGTCAAAAATAAAATTCAGATCAGTTGCAAAAAATTTCACTATAAGATCACACGTATTCATTTCACAATATCCACATATTAGCTTCATTGTTTCACAATAACTACCCATGGCATAATTATTTTATTTCCCACTCGCATTTAAATGCTCGAGCTATCAAATCATCAACTCATATCTATAATACTCATCCCATCATTTAGCCTCACCACCCACTATTCATTACCTTGTAGTTAATATCCATCACATCAAATCAACGAACAAATATATTCTTTCTAGTTCCACATGTGACGAATGGTTATTTCTTCAAGGCGATACTTCAAGTACGCTATCATGATTATTATAGTTTTCTTTACACTTCCATTATATTTGTCATACTACTTCATGCATGTGAAATATTATATCACTAATTACCATCATTTCACATTTAAACCACCTCTAAGTAATAAACATGAAGTGAGGTCACTTCACCAATTAAGTTGTGGGGGAGGGTACAACCTAGTTAGTCCTTTAAGACTTTTCACAATCTACCACCCAAATTAAAATCAATGGATAAAAACAACATGCAAAACCTTCTAAATTATATTTCATTTTCGCTCTCATTTTTGCTGCCATTTCCCAATTTGCTAAATTTTACACTCACAGAACTTGAGCTTAAGTTTAAACCAGAGTTGTGAGTCGAACTTAGAACCTATCTATGAGCTTGAATTAATTTGGTATTGTGAAGGGGAATCTACTGTAGGGTATGCCAATAAAGATATATGAGAGAACGAAAGGAAAGGGAAAGGTCTTGAAGGTGGTAGGAAATATTGAGTTAAATTTTAAAGAAAGATAGAGTGAATTGAAGTGGAGAAGTGAGCCAGAATGGGAGGAGATTTCATAAGAAGGGAGCCATCAACTCACTAGAAAATTTTGTAGGATGCGTCAGTCCTACCTATTTTTACAAGGGTTGGTTGGCTTGACTACTTCTTAAAGTTGATAGAATTTAGTGATGACCTGACAAGGAGGTTTGTATCTACCCTTCAGTATGATGAAGCCATGGTAAAAGGAATTTCAGCAGATGTATCTGAGA
Organism: Sequoiadendron giganteum; assembly: GCA_007115665.2. NCBI lineage: Eukaryota > Viridiplantae > Streptophyta > Pinopsida > Cupressales > Cupressaceae > Sequoiadendron > Sequoiadendron giganteum. The sequence goes on along the minus strand of CM021110.1, from coordinate 15,021,072 downwards.
CTCTCATCACATAGGTCACAAGGTTACCAAGAATAGGGATGGAATTTCCAACACGAGCCGATGTAGTTGTAGCTAGGGAAGAGTTATGCATACGAGGAGAGGAATTAGATTCCTCATCATAAGGTACGAAGAGACTTTCTCTCCCCTGGGTATGGGAAAATTGTGCCTCTTATATTATCAGATACATCAACTGTGATGGTAGGCAGAACTTTTTATACATAGTCCATTTTAAATTACTCAGTCATCTCAGGCATACTAGGTTATCAAATGTACCAAAAAAATTATATAATTTGTTAGAACAAATAGCCTCAGAATACCAAAGAAAATAAAGTGATACTTCTCTTTCTCATCATTGTTTAATTACTTTGCTGATAAAAATGAGTTTAAGAATTCAATACCCACAAGTGAAGTGGGAATATTTCAAGGAATACATAGAAATTAATAATCTATTGGATTCATCAGTAGTACTTGAGGATCCGGTAAATTGCTCATGGAAAATTCATTTATGGTCTTCACAGGTATTCATCTATTTATCTTTGCAAAACCGTTACCTTTACTGGCAAGGTTATTAAGGGATAAGTGTTTGCTTCTGCATGGAAGTTGAAGATTTTCTTTATTATTTTTCCCTCAGTCAGAACTAATGATTTCACATGCTTAGAATTACATTTCAATAGTGTTACCATATCAGATTTAAAGAATGGTATTTTTGGGTTGTGGGTAATCATGAAGCTTGAAGAATCTTCTCAATTTCACACTTTGATTCATTGGTAATTATAATTGAATGCATCTGTTTATGATTTTGGTTTCACTACTTTGAGATGCTAGTTACTTTAATATAGCAGGAGTTTCAGTGGCTATGGTTTATGGTTTATTTAGATCTTCTATTGTTTTGGTTTTAGCACTGATTGTGCAAGCTACTTGAGAGGACAGGTTTCAGTCTGCCTTCTATATTTGCATAATGCTTGGGTATTCATGTCAGAAGAAATTGAAAATGTTGATCTTTCTCATGGGAACATTGTAACATCTAACAAGGTTTCTCGACAAGAAGTGGGTAATCTGATAATATCCTTTGTCTTGTTTCTGAAATGCCTTCTTACGAGCTACTATTGTAACCTTCCTTGAATGTAATGATGAAATCTATAATCAGAAGAAAATAGAGAGATTAGGGCTTTAATATGAAGGAAAAACAAAAAGAGAAAAATGTGTGTTAACTGTTTTGAATAGTATCATGAGATAAAAATAGAAAGAGAGAGTTAATTGTTTGAGAAGAACAATGAGAAAAGTATGAAACAAAAAAGGGAAAAACTAGTGTGAGTACATCACAGTGATTGCATTGAAAAATGTTGAGCTCTGAGATTGAAAATCTAAAATATGAGTTCTTAATCAAGCTAACTTAAGGCTTGACAATAGCTGAAATTCTAAAGGTTCATTTTTGGAACTTTGAGGATTTTGGATATTGTTTGTCAAGAGGCACTTGATAGATAAGAGAGAAACAAAGAGATCCTCTGTATCATTGTATGATTTACTGAAAACAGAAAAGGGGTTGGTGCTCTTTGATATTGGTGTCTCTAAATGAGGGGTTGGTGCTCCTTAAGTTGGTGCTCAAAAATTAGCCTATAAGGCATTGTAAGCAGTGGTTTTGAAATTAAGCCAGTAAGGCAGTTTAGGAGTGGTTTTTTTATCTCAAGCAAAAACTAGTATATTTTTCTCTACTATTATCTTTTGACTTTTCTGGAAACCCAAAGTTGTCAAGAACATAGAAAATACTATGTTAGTTCAAACTGCCTTCCACTCAAAGAAAAGGGACTTATGGTTCATGGAGAGTGGTTGTTCAAACCACATGATAGGTGATAAAGAAAAATTTACTAATCTAGAAGATTATGTAGGTGGATATGTAAAGTTTGGAGACAACTCTGGAATTCAGATCAAAGGTAGAGTATCTCTTTTTATGAATGAAGACACTCCTATCTACAATGTGTACTATGTAGAAGTATTAAAATATAACCTTCTAAGTGTCAGTCAAATCTGTGATAGTGGCTATCAAGTCCTGTTCACTTCACAGGGGTGTGAAATTAAAAACCATTCTGGAAAAGTTGTTGTTATTGGAAGAAGGACCAAGGGAAATGTCTACAACTTACTTGACACTTATGGACATGAAAACAATCAAGGTATGTGCTTGATGAGTCATGTTGAAGAAAGTTGGTTGTGGCACAAGAGACTAGGTCATATTAATTTTGACAATATGGTTAGAATTAGCAAAAATCATAATGTAAGAGGTCTGCCTATTCTTAGAAAGCCTGATAATGTTGTATGTAAAGAATATCTCAAGGGAAAGCAAACTAAGGTAAGCTTTAAATCCAAGGAACACTCCTCTACTAGACCTCTACAAATTGTTCATACTGACTTATGCGGTCCTACAAGGACTAGATCTATCAATGGTGAGAAATATTTCATGCTATTTGTTGATGACTACTCTCATATGGTATGGGTTACCTTTCTCAAGAATAAATCAGAAGCTTTTGAACATTTTAAAGTATTTAAAAAAATGGTAGAAAGAGAGTCAGATTTAAAATTGAAATGTTTAAGATCTGACAAAGGTGGTGAATTCACCTCACAAAAATTCATAAATTACTGTGACAAACATGGCATAAAAGACAGTATTTTGCTGCTAGAACACCCCAACAAAATGGGGTAGTAGAGAGAAAGAGATGGCAAGAACTATGTTGAATGAAGAAAATCTGCCAAATATGTACTAGAAAGAAGTTGTTCATACAGTTGTCTACATTTTGAATAAATTCCAGATCAAAGTGAAATCAAATTTCACTCCATATGAATTATGGTATGGTAAATCTGCCTCAATTAAATATTTTAGAATATTTGGCTGCAAATGTTTTATCAAGATAGACGGTGATAACTTAGGTAGTTTTCAATCTAAGATAGATGAAGGTATCTTCTTAGGATACTCTACTCACAACAAAGCTTTTAAATTCTTTAACAATAGACTGAATAATATTGTTGAATCTGTAAATGTCAAATTTGATAAAAATTTGCTTTTAGATGTTGAACCTATGTAGGATGATGAAGAGGAAGAATTTGAACTTGATATAATTTCTGAAGGCTTTGAAATTGCAAAGCCTAAAATAAAATCAGCAAGTCCTGAACTAGTTGAAGCAAAATCTGAAGATGTTGAAACCAGCTTTGAAAAATGTGTAACTAAAACTCCTTCAAAATCTCTTGCTAGAAACCATCCTAAAGATTTAATTATAGGAGATAAATCAGCTGGAGTTCAAACAAGGAAAAGAACAATTAACTATGATGAAAAATCTCACATAGCTGAGCTTACTTCTTTTTGCTTAATCACTCAGTTTGAGCCAAAAAAAAATGATGAAGATCTAACTGATGAATGCTGGCTTAATGCAATGTAGGATGAAATTGATCAGATTGAGAAAAATCAGACTTGGGAGCTAGTCCCAAGACCAGATGACAAAAATGTCATAGGAGGTAAGTCAATTTTCTGAAATAAACATGATGAAAATGGTCATGTTGTTCGCAACAAGGCTAGATATGTCTGCAAAGGATATGCTCAGCAAGAAGGTATTGACTTCGGTGAAACCTTTTCACCAGTTGCTAGGCTTGAATCAATTAGAATTTTCTTGGCATATTATGTTTTCAAAAAATTTACTATATATCAAATGGATGTAAAAACTACCTTTCTAAATGGTTACTTAGAAGAAGTTTACATAGAACAGCTTGAAGATTTTACCTGTAAAAATAAACCCAATCATGTCTACAGGCTGAAAAAGGCTCTATATGGCCTCAAACAAGCTCCTAGAGCTTGGTACTCCAAATTGGACAGTCACTTACTATCAAAAGGTTTCATTAGAGGAGGAGTAGACAGTAATTTGTATGTTAAAATTGAAGGGTTTGATATTTTTGTTGTTGAAATTTATGTTGATGACACCATTTTTGGTTGCAACAATATTGCCTTGAGTCAAAAATTCTCACAGATTATGGAATCTAAATTTGAAATGTCTATGTTGGGAGAACTTTCCTTCTTCTTAGGTCTTCAATTTTCACAACTTGAATCTGGTATCTTTCTATCTAAAACAAGATATGCAAGAGAAATGTTTAAAAAGTTTCAAATGGATGAATGCCATCCAGTTAGCACTCCAATGGCTATAGGTTGTAAAATTAGCAAGGTTGATAACTCTCCTATTGTCAACCCAATTGACTATAGGTCAATGATAGGCAGCCTATTATATCTAACAGCCTCAAGACCTAACATAATGCAAGTTGTTTGCATGGTTGCTCGATTTCAAGCATCTCCTAAGGAATCCCACATCAATGCTATTAGAAGGATTCTTAAATATGTACAAGGCACAATTGATTATGGGCTCTAGTATCCTAGAAGCAATAATTTCTCATTAGTGGCATATACTGATTTTGACTGGGCAGGTTGTCTAGATGATAGGAAAAGCACCAGTGGTGCTACTTTCTTTCTTCGTGATCATTTAGTGGCTTGGCACAACAAAAAACAAGAATATGTTTCACTCTCTATTGCTGAAGCAAAATATATTGTTGCCACTTCTTGTTGTACTCAGGTAATATGGATGTCACATACATTATCTGACATGGGTATTGAAATTCCTAAACCTATTTCTATTCTGTGTGATAATACTAGTGCAATCAATATCTCAAAAAATCTTGTAATGCACTCTCACACTAAACACATTGCTATTAAGTTTCATTTTCTTCGTGAAAAGGTGTTGGCTAATGAGTTTTTTGTGCAATATGTTCCTACACAAGCACAGGTTGCTGATATTTTTACAAAACCATTGGCTAAAGATGTTTTTGAAAGACTTAGGTCTAGATTGGGAGTTGTCTCTCAATCTCTGTTATCTTAATCAGTCTATCTTGGTGATAGGGGGAGCTGGTTAGCTCTTCCTGTAGCTCATACTTTCTTGCTCAAAGATTACATCTACAGTTTGTTAGAATTTCACAGTTATTTCTGGTTTATTTGTGTTGACTTCCCTTTATCCTTGTGACAAAAAGGCGGAGAACTATGAGCATTCAGTTCTAGAACTATATTTTGGCTTGGTGGCTCAGTTTTTGCCATCAAGGACAAAGGGGAGTTTGTTGAATCTCTATTGTGTTAATTTGTCCTTGATGACAATTTGTACTACAGTCTGGCATCTTGGTGATGGTTTACTCAGTTTTTATGCTTTTCTAATTGGCATATTTACTTCACTTTGGATACTATATATGGTGGCACTGATATCTTGACTCCATGTGCAGATCTTGGTTGAGGTACTCTGGTTACAGGTTCTTTGTTCTATTGATCAGGTTGCTTTTCAGTTTTAAGAAAACCCTATCAGGTTTCCTTAATCAACTGATAATGGTTTATGGTATGTGAATTTAACATGCAAAATTATTCTTCACTATACCTCATAAGTCATTGGACATTATTTGGCAATGGCACATTATATAGCATTATATATAACAAGGTGGCAATCAACATTGATATTTTTGGATATCTTTTGGCAATAAAAATGTTAGGCACGCTATAGGAATGCATATTATATTACATTCGGGTTAATGATAGCAATCGCACAAGGCTTAAAATTCGACAACAAGTATAAAGCTTCTCTTTGGTCCAAATGTCTTACCATGGTACCACTAACAGTTAAGTTGGTAACTGTGGTAGTGCGGTGAAAGCTATTAGCGGCAAGCAAGACAGCTACCACTATACCATGGGTTGTCAGAAGGGAAACTATGGTAGTACGGTGAAAATAGTTAGCGGCAAGCAAGATAGCTACCGCTACAAGGCGGGCAGTCAGAAAGGTAACTATGATAGTCCGGTGGAAGCAACTAGTGGCATGCAAGACAGCTACCGCTATACCACGGGTTGTCAAAAGTGTAACTGTGGTAGCATGGTGGAGACAGTTAGCGGTATGCAAGGAACTACCACTATACCACGGGTAGTCTGAAGGGAGACCGCGGTTGTACGGTAAGGAAGCAGATGTCAAATGATATATTGAGTTTTCAATGACAGTCCTCTTGGACTTCAAATGATATCAATCTTGGTAAATTTTTTCAATTGATTTCTTTGAAATTTTAGGGAAAAACTTGTGCTTCACTTGTTCAAGGGTTTGGAAGCATATTCTTGCCGCCTCCATGAAATCTCTCTCTCATTCGTTTCACTGTTTAATCGGCTATTTTTTTGCAACTCTTGGACAATGAATGGGGAAGCTTGAAAGATCATCACCATGGTCGTTTCTCTTGTCAGGTTCTTGGTATCAGGTGAATGCTCGAAATAGCATTGTGGCACAGGTTGCTCAGTTACTCTGCAGATCTGGTAAATTGCTCATGGAAAATTTATTTATGGTCTTCATAAGTATTCATCTATTTATCTTTGCAGAACCATTACCTTTACTGGAAAGGTTATTAAGGGATAACTGTTTTCTTTTGCATGGAATTTGAATATTTGGTTTATTCTTTTTCCCTCAATCAGAACTAATGATTTTGCATGCTTAGAATTACATTTCAATAGTGTTACCATATCATATTTAAAGAATTGTATTTTTGGGTTGTGGGTAATCATGAACCCTGAAGAATCTTCTCAGTTTCACACTTCAAGTCGTTGGTAACATTTCTTGAATGCATCTATTTATGATTTTGGTTTCACTACTTTGAGATGTCGGTTACTTTAATATAGCAGTAGTTTCAGTGGCTATGGTTTATGGTTTATTTAGTTCTTATGATTTTTTTCTTTTAGCACTGATTGTGCAGGCTGCTTGAGAGGACAGGTTTTAGTTTGCCTTCTATATTTGCATAATGCTTGGGTATTCCTATTAGAATAAATTGAAAATGTTGATCTTTCTCACGAGAACATTGTAACATCTGACAAGGTTGCTTGACAAGAAGTGGGTAATCTGATAATATCCTCTATCTTGTTTCTGAAATGCCTTCTTACAAGCTACTATTGTAACCTTCCTTGAATGTAATGATGAAATCTGTAATCAGAAGAAAACAGAGAGATTAGGGATTTAATATGAAGGAAAAACAAAAAGAGAAAAGTGTGTGTTAACTGTTTTGAATAGTATCATGAGATAAAAATAGAAAGAGAGAGTTAATTGTTTGAGAAGAACAATGAGAAAAGTATGAAACAAAAAAGGGAAAAACTAGTGTGAGTACATCACAGTGATTGTATTGAAAAATGTTGAGCTCTGAGATTGAAAATCTAAAATATGAGTTGTTAATCAAGCTGACTTAAGGCTTGACAATAGCTGAAATTCTGAAGGTTCATTTTTGGAACTTTGAGGATTTTAGATATTGTTTGTCAAGAGGCACTTGATAGATAAGAGAGAAACAAAGAGATCCTTTGTATCATTGTATGATTTACTAAAAACAGAAAAGAGGTTGGTGCTCCTTGAGATTGGTGTCTCTAAATGAGGGGTTGGTGCTCCTTGAGTTGGTGCTCAAAAATTAGCCTATATGGAATTGTAAGCCATGGTTTTGAAATTAAGCCAGTAAGGAAATTCAGGAGTGGTTTTTCTACCCCAAGAGGTTTTTCCACTTGACAATTTCAGCGTCTCTCATTTGTGTGATTTATGTTTATCTTGCATACTCTTTCTTTTAGTCTTTTATGTTATTGTGCTCATTCTACTGGTCAATGCTCTGATACTTTAAGGTTGTTTAAAAGTTTAAAGTCAATTTTCTCAAGTCTATCATGCAAATTTAGATTGTGCAAATCTAGTGCAAAATTTCTTTCATAAAGTGAATTATTTTTTGCATTTTGTGCTCATTATATGAATGCTCAAAAGTTTGTCAAAAGCAAGTCAAAGTTGCATATTATGAATTTTTATAGTTCTCGATAAAGCACAACAAGATTGTTCATAAAGCTTTAATTGAACAATATCATATGATGCTTTTAATATGGGTTGTAAATGTTAGTCAATTCTTATGTCAATCTGATCTAAAGTGGTATCAGAGCGTAGGGTCCTACATTAGGTTTCATACATAGGATTGATTATGGTCTTGGAAGTTTGTTTTTGGTGTGTCGTCGAGTATTCGTCATGGCTAAGTGCAAAAGGAACAAAGGTCAAAAGAAAGCTACTTATGTCAAGAAAACAATTAATAAATCAACCTTTGTCAGGTCCAATGAAGTGTTGTCTCAAGAATTACTCCTACTAGTTAATACTAAAAGTGATCTTGTAGTTGGTGAAGAAGATCACTTAGTAAGTGACTTTGAACAAGAATTTGGTGAAAAGGATTGTGAAGGTGATGAGTTTGAAGTTGATTTGGAGGCAAAACTGCTTGCTGCCTTAGATGAGATTACGAGGATTAGAAAAGAAAATCAGGATCTTAAGGTACGCTTACTAGAAAGTGTCTTTTCACTCCAACAATATTTATTGCCAAGAAATTACAGAAAGAAACTCTAGATAGCCCTATTCATGGGGACTATGAAGAGGGTAATTAGTAGTTTGAAGAGACAGGTGAGGTTTAACTTGAAGAAAGAAATGTAAGAAAATAACTCCAAGAGGCATTGGATAGGATTAAAAACCTATGGGAGTTAGTGAAAAAATATGAACAAAAGGATAAAGAAAGAGAAGAAAAAATGCAAGAGATGGAGGAGAAACTGTAGTTGTATGGCCATGGCACTAAGCTAGATCTTCTGGCATAGTTGGTCGTTACCAAGACAGGGGACAAAGAGCTTGTAGTGCCAAATGAGAAATCCCCTCCTCTCAAAACTCATGACTATCATACAACCTATTCACTTGGCTACAAATTGTGGAAAGTGACTAATGAATTTGCATAGGATAAGGAGAAGTGGAAGAAGGAAAAAGAAGAATATGAAAATGAATTGGAGAAGAGAGATATGGAATTGATAAATCAACAATCTAATTGGAGGAGATAGCAAATAAGGCTACACAAATTGCTAGATGTAGACCTCCACCAAGAACTTATGCACTTTCTTTATAGGAAAGGTTTTTTTGCTTTTAGCTCAATAGATTAGTTAGCAAACATTCAATTGGCATGAGTCAAACTTTTGAGTTTCTTGAAATTTTTGTTGCTTCCACACCCGAAGAACAAGATTAGTTGTGTGATTTTTATTTGCACAACTATTTAATACCTATTGAGATAGAATGGAACCCTTTAATCTTTATGGGAGATCTTCATATTAGGGCACTTGCCTCTTACTATAAGAATGAGTAGCTCTAGGGTGAGATCATGGAAGAGTATGAAGAAAAAGAGAAATGAATTGCTCTTCCAATAAGAAGAGAAGTTAAGGATCCAGATGTAATCATTGATGAATAGCTAAAAATTCTTAAACATAAGGGAGTAGGTAATAAAATCATGAAACTCGGGGAGGAAAACTATGAAAGAATGAAGGTGTTAGCTATGGGTATTGGACAATAGTATTACAAGCATGTATAGAATCGATGGAAAAGTTTAACACTTGAATTGCAGAAGAAGGAGCCACATAATGTGTATAATTTTACTACTATGCTTCAAAGGGCATACAAATATATGGAAATTGGTGTCAACAAAGGACTTCATTGGGTAACACTCACCTTTCATCCACCCATTCTCCTTTATCCGATCCCACATTTGACTGGGGAGAAAATTGATGAATGTGAGAAAGCAAAATTATCAAGATGGGGCTGCTTTCAAAGTATCAAGGTTTTTATTTGAAATAGATTCAAGAAGTTAGCACAATTATGGACCTAAGATAAATTGCTTTATAGTACAATCAATATCCATAGTATTTTTCTTAAGGACAAGAAAAAGGCTAGTTTGCGGGAGATGATAGGTCTAGATAATAATTATTTTTTATTGTTTTATACGTATCTTGGGATACTTTTAGATAAAAAATTCAGACAAAATCATACAATATATTATCATTTCATATCTATTATGCAGACTTGAACCTTAAATATGGTGATGGAATTATGGTTATAATATATTAGTATTGTATAGCTCATATGAAGATATGTATGGAATGTTGATGGAATGTTATGATTTAATTATGATAGTTATCCTTGTGTACATGTTTTGCAAAATTAACTTGTTAGTAGCTAAAGAGGAATCATGGCGTAGTAGTTGTAGGATGAACTCGTAGCAAAAGGAATGTTGGACACCAAAACAAGGGAGCTCTAGGTTAAGTTGAACGTGATGGTTGTTGATTAAAGGCACTTGATGAAGGTTGAACATGGTGTTATTATAACCAGTTAATAAACATTGAAGAAGAGGTCTCCTTTACTTATGGGATTTTGACAATTGTGTGTATGTTTACATGAAATTCTGTTGTGGTAGAGTTCTAGTCTTATTTAGATTATTTTTCTTTTTCAATTATAGGTTGAATAAGTCGGTCTTAACTCTATGCTCTAAATATCTAGGAGTGGAGTTAAGGATTTCAGTTAAGTTGTTGCTTTGAATAAAGATTCCCTCAAGCTTATATATAGCTATTGGTTGAATCCGTAGAATAGTTAGTTGGTTTTTTAGTTTTATGTTATCAATTACTTTCAGTTTTTAAGACATGAAGAATATTCAAAATGATTGAATGCAATCTTTGAAAGATCTTTTGTAATATTCATGAATATGCAATTAATGGAGTTTAACTCATGGAATGCATAGTATATATTAGCTAGATTTGGGTTCAATTAAAGTGAGAACAACCACTTGAGCAGGCCACTCAAGGTACTGTTCCTCACTTCATTTTTAATTATTTATTTATGTTTAATAGTTGTTATTAGTTTATTATCACTTCATGAATCATATGCAAGTTAATTGCAATCTCATATCTTGCTTATTGTCAATGAATGTCTATGAATATGCATGTAATGGTTAACCAGTAGTACTCCAAAGAATAGCTTAGTTGAATCATTAGTTTTTATTATTTTTCAGTTGGTACAGTCATGTTTCATTAGTAACAATTTATTTACAGCCTAAGTTGTAGGTTCTTGTAGCCACTAGTTTTGGCTATATCTTTTATTTGTTTGTAATTTTGTGAATTTCCAACAAGTAGAATAACTTGAGTAGGGTATTTTAAGTATTTCTAATTCCTTGAAGGCATATAAAATGCTACACCATCACAAGCTTACAAACCTTGGGTTGATAATTTAATGTAATATTGAGCAATGTTGAGTGGACTGTTTAGTTAGTTAAGCCTTTGAATTGTATAGGTTCTACCAAGTTTACAATACATTATCCTAGACTCTACACATATCATACTGGTATAATGTAATTTTTAGATTGGAAACTACATAATCAAATTTGAGGCTAATTTGGTGTTTGAGTCATTTGGTCTATAGGATTATTCTCTTTGATATCTCAATTTGTAGTTTACTGATGTGATGATGAGTTTGCATGTTTCAGTGATTGGATCTACAAGTTATGTGGTTGGTGTAATGATCTAAAAAATCCTGCAAGATAAGATTCAAACAATTAGCTGTACCTGCAAGTTATTTTAATATCAAGCAATGAAACACATAAGAATATAAAAAGGAAAATAAAGTGAAATCGAATGATCTCACCAATCTTCTCTATTCATGATTCCTTCCATTGCACCTTCTCAAGCCTTGTTGCAATGATGGAATGCCCTCAGATTTCTTTGTGAGCAAACTTCTCTAATGCCTAGCCTTAACAATGCTTTTGAAGGATTTTGAAATATCAAACTATGCACACTAGAAAGCAATTTCTAATATGCAAATAGTAAATAAAGTCTATGATCTCTAGAATGCCTATAATAAAAGTCTATATTAAATGATCATGGATCCGAAAATGAAATCAAGATTGTCATTTTATAGAAAATGCAATCTTGAATGAACGAACAAGATGAGAGATTGAAGAATACCCTAGAATCAAAGGTCAAGATTCAATAAGGCAACCCTAATTAGGGTTAGGGTAAAATACCCATAGGTGTAAATAAGATTTAATTAAATTAATTAAATCCAGACTGAATGTGACAGTGGAGATGAAATTAGTAAAAATCAAAAGACAAGAGGATGAGATTTTGAGAAAATCAATAATTTTGGAAATTACTTGATTTGTAGGAGAATATTTCCCTTTTGAATTAAATTAATCCAAAATAGAAGATTTTGTGAGGTAATTAGTAATTGATTTTTGAAATTAATTACTAAATGAAGAATCAGTGAGATATTTTTAAATGATTTGTTTTATTTAAAAATATAGAAGTGTCACATAAGGCAATTAAATAATTAATAATAATTATTTAATTTTAATTAAGAGACAATTACTTAATTAAATAAATAAATGAATTTATTTAATTAAGAGAGGATTTAGGAATTAGTGACATATTGAATCAATATATTAAAATATATTAATTTAATAATCAGGAGGACATTAATGATAAGGATTAAATAAATAAATTGATGACTTTATTTAATTATTAGAAGACTTTGACAATTAGTGACATATTAAAATAAATAAATAAGATTTATTTATTTAATAATCATGAAGAATGAGAGATTATGAATTAATTAAATAATTATGAATTATTTAATTAATAGTTGAATGTGGGTTAGGGACATAATTCAAATGTTACAATTATGCTAGGATGGAAAGTGGTAAAATAGTGGTTGCAGGTCTAGGTCATTTTTATGTATCTACATTTGCCCCTCTTTGTCATAATGCAGCTCGTCGCGTTATGGCAAAGAAAAACAAATCTAGAATATGCCCCAGTGCAGAATAAGTTAAGGAAGAGTGCCATGAGATTCCTTGTGGTAAAGAGTTGCTACCAAAATGCGATGGATTTGTGACATGGGATGTTTGGACTTTAAGGATGATGTAGGATTATGATGGATGATGGTAGACATGGACGGGTTGGTAACTATTTTTACTCTCCAAACTTTGGGTGTTGGGTTAGGATGTTGTTTGGAACCAACACTTTTATATGTCTTTCTTGATGGCCATTTTGATGGAGGTGGACATGTATTGTATGTGGGAATCCTCTTGTGTTGTGGCTCCACATTTTGATTGACTTTTGAATTTTGTATCTTTTCTTTGCCTGATTCTTGACTTGATCCATTTTGTTTTGGGATCCATTTTAGCTTCATTTGTCCACTTGATTTTTTGTCTGATTTGATGGCCTTTGACATTTGATTTTGTATTTTGTAAGACTTTTGTTGGTTCCAAATGGAAGGTTTATTCATGATGGAATGATGGTTTGGGGTGTGGAGGGAAGGGGTATTGGCAACAATCTTATGACAAGGACTACTCATGATACCCATTTTGACATTTGTATTAGATAAAGTTGCCCCCAGTATCGAAGAGGGACCACTAACGTCTTTTGATTTTCTGACTGGTGAATAGCCAAGACCTTGATGTCTGTAATGTACTTGAACTTGTACAGGTTCCAGAATTCCTTGTTCGTGTAGGCCTAATCCTTTGCCTTGATAATGCATGTTCTGATAGATTTTGTTGGCGATGGGATACTTGTCATTTTGGAAGCAAGATGCTAACCCATCCTTATTGGGAAGATTAATGCTTGAAATCTTCTCCTCTGTAAGAAAGCCTGCTCTGAAAAACTTAGATGATCCTAATTGATAGGATGTTGTAGCTTTATTGACGTGTTGGACAGGTTTTTGATTTATATCTTCAGTCTGATTTTTTGACATGTCAAATTTCAATGATTCTGTTGGTGCTTCCAAGTCTGTGTCAAAACCGTCTTCATGGTCATTGTCATAGAGCCCACTGAATTCAGCTATAGCTTGATCATTTTCAAATATGTCCATGCTAGAATATTCTTGTTCTAGTGGTAGATCATCTATGTGTCCCATGGAGGCAAGTGTCTCACTTTTGGGAGTGTTATTACTTGAAGTTTGAATGGAATCATCGTCAAGCATTTCATTGTGAATGGCATAGAGGTCTAGGAGTGGATCATTTTGGACTTCTTGATCAAAGATAGTGTCTTGATCAAAGATGGGTGCCTTTTGAATGTCATGATTGGAAATAGTCTCTTGATCGAGGATAGGTTCCTCTTGAATGACATGGTTTTGGATGGACTCTTGACCAATGATAGGTGTATTTGGTATGCCATTATTGTCTAGGAGGATGTCTTAAATGGACGTAAAGATGGAGTCATGGAATGGACTACTTTGATCTTGACATGACGGTGATGTTATAATTTTATGCTTTGGACTTGCCTCTTGACATGTATCCTCAAGTTTAGGAGATGGGATGGAACTTTGGAGACCATGACTAGATATGTTTTCATGACAAAATGGATTGGTGCATGACAGAATAGGATAGGACATGGAGTTTTTTACTTGGTTGAGAGATGATGGACTAGAGTAGGACATGAATGTATGACAAGGATATGATGTGGGTGGAGGACTAAGATATGATGTGGATGGAGGACTAGCATATGATGAAGGACTAGGATATGATGTGGAGGCTTGGGATGGATTAATGGAGGGTTGGTTTCCCTTGTCAAAGTTAGGGTGGGTATGACTATTGGAAGCTTGTTGTGACTCAATGCCATGGATGATGTTATGGGACCCTTGATAGTAGATGGATAGCGGACCAAGACTATTAGACTGTTGGTAAGAGGGATGGATGGATGAAGGACTAGAGGGTGAGGTGTGTTTGGACTTGAATTGTAGGTATAGCGTTTTGAAGTCCCTAGCAAGTTGTGCGTGACCCTGACTATTGAATTGGCATTCGATTTGACTAGCAAGCATGTCATCGTGACTTGAAGACATGATGGTGGATGAAATGAGACTAAGACTATGCAAAGGGATAATGCAAAGTGATAAAAGGGGATGCCTTATGTCAAATGATTTTTAGGAAAGGTTTCTAACCACTCAAAGTTTGGCCAAATGTCTCGATTTGGATTGTCAAAGGACTGATTTGAAGGATAACATGATAAAATGACAAGGTGAGATTTCCACACTAGACTTATGAGTTGGAAATGGCTCACCAAAAAGGATAATGACTTAGGATCGATTTGTTTTGACTTGGTCCAATGACAATGTATTTTTGAGACAAAAGTTTTGACAAAGGAAGGAAAGTTTGCCTATCCCAAAGGTGTAAATTTGAGGACTTAATACTTTTCCTATGAAGATGGCGATGACGGATTGCAAGCTAGATGAAGACTAAAATGCGAAGATGGATGACTTGGACAAGTGCCTTGCTGGTTTTTGACAAAATTAATGTTTTCCCAATTGAAAAGCAAATGCGTCATTTAAGGTCTCATATGCGGTGCACTAAAGCAGATGCGTTGCAAGATTTTGACTTGTTTTTGCAAAATGGCAAATGCGGCGTTTTAGACAACAAATGCGGTTTGGTATGGCAAATGCGGCTCACTGATTGCAAATTGCATTTTGACAGAGCGAATGCGGCTCCTGATGGCTCAAATGCGGCTCATCAGATCGAATGTGGTTTTTCAGATGTCGAATGCGGTGTCGTAGAGCGCTTGCGTTGCAATATGCAATTTTTAGGGAAAAACCCAAACACAGTTTGTAGTTTTCAACCAGTTTTTATGATTCCAATTTGTGATTTTGTAATTTGTTTGAAGATTTTTGGCAAACACAGAAATCAAAACAATATGAAATGCTTGTTCAAACAAACTCACTCTTAAAAGTCAAGTGGGTCATCCTCACAATCATAGCCCACATCTTAAAATCACGTCGACTCACACAGCCTTGTCACCCCCTAGAGGGCGCCCATGTTTTTGTCTTTTCCAGGTGCATACTCAAGGTAACGGAAGTGGATACCGAATCCCCTAAGCAAACAATCTGTGGTGATTATATCGTGAGTGTCTTGGGGGGAGATTCTTCCCTCCCCTTGCACCGTGATTGAAAGGATGTCTGGTTACTGACACGGTTGGCTACTACACTAGGTTCTTAGTAAGTCTTTCCGTTCAGTGTGACAATAGATATACTCCCTCGAGAGACCTCCCAACCTTTAGAACAAAGGTTTTGGGGATGGTTATCCTGTCAACTACTGTCAAGTTGGATTTTCATCAACAACTTGCTTTTGATTATAGTGGGTTGGAAACCTTGGCTTTAGGTGTTCCCACTTAGGTCGTTCCCATAGGGTGAGTACTTTTTCCCACTACGGCAGGCCTGCTAAGGGTTGTATGAAAGCAGTAAATGCATAAGTATGAAAGAAAAGATAGGTCTGGCTTTTTTATCACCCAGTAAAAGGGAGAGCATATGCCTACTATCCAAAACACACAAAGCAAGTGTTCAATTTTAATCCCACAAAAAATATTTTCTAATCTAAGTGAAGATGTTGCTTCACATAGACATGGTGTTCATTTTGATTCAACAAAATTTTGTGTGGTGACTATCCTAGATTGATAAATTCCAATTTTAAAAAAATGCCTAACCTAGGGTTGATAAATTTAATCCTTAAGTGTGTCTACCCTAGGATTGGTTCATTTAAAACCAAAAAAAAAAAAGACTGGCCGCGGTCGCGTCGAATTCAGATTACAATTCTAAAAGGCGAAATTTTTACCAGAATTTTTTAAAAAATAGCAAATAGTAAAATGACCATAACTTTCTCAAATCTTAACAAAATTTTAAATCGTTTGAAGTTTTGGAAAGCTAGAAACAAGGCCTACAAAACCCAGATAATCATTTTTTAATTTTTCATTCACCCATTTTTTTGTGCTCTAAAGAGGATGACGGGATTTTGTGCGAATTCTTGGCTGTAACCTGCAAAACAACAAAAACAAACAAGAAAAGCAACAAATCTGCAAAAAAATGTGTGAAACAAACTTGTCGGGTTCACCAATGTAATGATCTAAAAAATCCTGCAAGATAAGATTCAAACAATTAGCTGTACCTGCAAGTTAGTTTAATATCAAGCAATGAAACACATAAGAATATAAAAAGAAAAATAAAGTGAAATGAAATGATCTCACCAATCTTCTCTATTCATGATTCCTTCCATTGCACCTTCTCAAGCCTTGCTGCAATGATGGAATACCCTCAGATTTCTTTGTGAGCAAACTTCTCTAATGCCTAGCCTTAACAATGCTTTTGAAAGATTTTAAAATATCAAACTATGCACACTAGAAAGCAATTTCTAATATGCAAATAGTAAATAAAGTCTATGATCTCTAGAATGCCTATAATAAAAGTTTATATTAAATGATTATGGATCCGAAAATGAAATCAAGATTGTCATTTTATAGAAAATGCAATCTTGAATGAACGAACAAGATGAGAGATTGAAGAATACCCTAGAATCAAAGGTCAAGATTCAATAAGGCAACCCTAATTAGGGTTAGGGTAAAATACCCATAGGTGTAAATAAGATTTAATTAAATTAATTAAATCCAGACTGAATGTGACAGTGGAGATGAAATTAGTAAAAATCAAAAGACAAGAGGATGAGATTTTGAGAAAATCAATAATTTTGGAAATTACTTGATTTGTAGGAGAATATTTCCCTTTTGAATTAAATTAATCCAAAATAGAAGATTTTGTGAGGTAATTAGTAATTGATTTTTGAAATTAATTACTAAATGAAGAATCAGTGAGATATTTTTAAATGATTTGTTTTATTTAAAAATATAGAAGTGTCACATAAGGCAATTAAATAATTAATAATAATTATTTAATTTTAATTAAGAGACAATTACTTAATTAAATAAATAAATGAATTTATTTAATTAAGAGAGGATTTAGGAATTAGTGACATATTGAATCAATATATTAAAATATATTAATTTAATAATCAGGAGGACATTAATGATAAGGATTAATTAAATAAATTGATGACTTTATTTAATTATTAGAAGACTTTGACAATTAGTGACATATTAAAATAAATAAATAAGATTTATTTATTTAATAATCATGAAGAATGAGAGATTATGAATTAATTAAATAATTATGAATTATTTAATTAATAGTTGAATGTGGGTTAGGGACATAATTCAAATGTTACAATTATGCTAGGATGGAAAGTGGTAAAATAGTGGTTGCAGGTCTAGGTCATTTTTATGTATCTACATTTGATGTTACTGGCATTTCAATTGTGTGTGTAGACATGGATGATCTTCATGGAGAAGATGGTTGTCACAATGTTATGTGTATCTCAGTATCACATTTTAGTGGGAGTTTTTGGTGGTGATGTGTATTTACTATTTGATGGTGGATGGTATTTTGCAGTGTTTTTTGGTGTCATGGATGGACTCTTCGATCATGTTTTTATGTGGTAAGGGTTTTTTTACATCTTGGGTTTCATTCAAAAGAGGTGGTTAATTTCATGTGATTATAGATGTTGATTCTTGGTTTAGAGTGTTTTGGTATTATGTCATGATGTACTCTTGATTCTATATTAGAGTTTGGTATGGTACATGTTCTCTTGAGACTAGGATGTATACATTGTTTCTTGTGATCTCCTATGATATGGTTAGATCATGTTGTCATTTTTATGTTCATGATTCGTGATTGGAGCTTTGACATTGATCTTGTGCAGTTCTCTTTGTATTGAGTACACAATCATTTGATTGATTACTTCATGATGATGCTATGATGTATTTGGAGTTTGGCATGGATTTATTAGTTACAAGTTCTCATGGATACATGTATACTTACGTGAGGCTAGAGTTTTATTGTGGTTAGATACATGTTGAGATGGTTACTCTTGATGAGATTTCAGCAGGAGGTCTAAGGAGCCTACACCTTGGTTGGACGTAAGTTCAACATGGACCTATGAGGAGAGTGTTCTTGTATGAGTCATGATTACTTGTATATATTGGAGGAACATTCTCATTCCCCACGCTCAGTCTACTCAGCAGTTTACTTGAGAGGTATTTCCCATTGTTTCTTTCAAGTGTATTATGTTTATTCTTTATCTTCTCATGCAAATAGATCTTGAGCTATGGATATTTTTTCATGGAGGGTTCATTTGAGGAGTGTTGACATGTTTATCTCCTTATGCATTGTGAGTGCATTCATTGATATTGATTTTAGGAGATGTATTGGGTGGATTTCTTTATATGGGAATGGATATTGAGTTTGATCTTCTTGTTTTGAGAGGCTTACATCCATGTTAATTACATGATGCATGTGTTATGTTTGATCTTGGTGATTGAATGGTTGGGTGTTGTTATGGCTTTTATTTTGGGGTATTTTGGAGGACATCATACTTGACACAATTGACATTTAGAGGTGTATGTAGGAGGACTTTATATAGGTATATGATGTACAATGTTTCTCTCTTTGGTCTTGGTTATCTTCCTAGATGTTTGCTTTCACATTACATTGGTTTTGAGATTTGTTTAGAGCTATCATGATCACTAGCTCGTGGTCATATGTTTTCACTTATGTTCTTGGGTGATGACATGAAGGTTCCTTTATCTTTTTACTTTATTGAGTGTGGAGAACATGGGAGAGCTTTGGAGACTTGTGGTGAGAGTTGTTCTTACAAGTTATTACCAGTTTACAGGATTTGTATATCATTGTGGATATTCCTTGGTACTACATGATGTTGTTTACACCTTCTATGTGATGTTATTGGTATACTTGGTATGCCTTGATCATTTTCATATTTATATTACCCATGCAGTGGGATTTCTTGGATGTGTATGCTCTTCATTGATAGGCTCACACATGAAGTTTGTGATTGCAGGTTATGGGTGTATATGTTGATGACATGATTTTACTATGTTTTGTATACTTTGGAGGTATGGATAGTTGGACGTGTTAGCACTTGTTGTGGGTGATATTTCATCTATGGTTAGTGTATCTTCAAAGTTAATGGTGTATATTGACACCTTTTGGATTGAGTGTTTATTTTTGGGATATCAGTTAAGGCATGACTTATGCTTCATTGTGACAAATTGTATGGCTTCTCTATGGATGGATTATTATCTTTGTGTATTGGAATGATAGAGGATGAGATCATTAATGCTTTGGATGGTGGTCACCTTGATTCTTGTTGCAGGTATCTTGATGGAGGAAATGGAGCACTTTGATTCATTGATGGTATATTGGGCTAGAGGGATTGTTCCCTTGTTCATGTTTTGAGGTTACTTGTTCCCCCTTATGCAATGTATACAACAAGTGGGAGAATGTTATGAATTAGGTGTTGTACACCTTGCATAATATTTATAATATTTAATTTATTATTATGTGTGTGGCGCACCTAGGGGGACCTAAAAGTACATGCATCACTAGGAGTTAATATTCTTGGGGCCACTTTACATTGCATGTAACATTGGGACATAATGCAAGTTGAAAAATATATTTATTTAATATTAGGGAAAGTAATTTAATAAAGTACCCAATATTAAATGTGGGGACATGGTTTTGTAATCTCATGGTTTCAGTCACATGAGGGTAAACCCACAAAACTGGTTTACAATTCCAATGAGGAAGAAAAATTACAAAAAATGCCCCCATGGAAAAAGTTTTGGTTTTTGGGGGTTTGAGTGAACATTTGGTTCAAGTGAAGCCAAAGGGGGATCGCTAGAACCCCCCTTCAAGCGAACCCATTAAATGTTGGGTCCCACCATTCTCAGGAAAAAACCAAAAGGAAAGCTTTGTGGAAAGGGGGTTTGCTCGAACCCTGGTTTGAGCGAAACCAGGTTTGAGAAAACCTCCAAGGGGGGTTCGCTTAAACCCCCTTTTTCCCCACTTCTCCCCCTCTGGCACCAAAAATCTCTAGAATTTTACCCTTTGAAGCTCGAGTTGAGGATGACAATGGAGGAGACTTCACAGACCCAACTAGATGATGGTAGTCCTCAAAACGATCTATCCAATGAATATAATTTTAATACATTGTTTTTCTTTTAATATTATGTATTATTTTTTTAGTTTGATTAAGCATAGGTTTGTCACTAAAAATCAAGCTCTTTGTTCTGCACAAGTGAAAAAATGGTAGATTATCAAAAACAAATTTTGAAAAATATCAGTGCACTATATATTGATGTCCTTGATCCAACAAAAAAAATTGAATTTTGATACATACAAATTTTTTTATGTTGTATACGGTCCGCCTCTGTCTGAATTGTAATTGGTTTGACTTCAAAACTTGATTAAGGAAAAATATTCAATGAAATGCTATGAAACCAATTCCATGCACTAGATATCGTAGTTACAAATCTAAATTCAAAAAAATAGAATTTTATCTTTCATGGAAAAAAATTTATGTTGTATACGGTGAGCATCACTCCTTAAAAATGATGCTTACTGAAAAAAACTAGTTTTCGAAGGAGATGGAAAAAGAAGTGCAATATAATTCCAAAAATTTTGAAAAAAATATATTTAGAATCTACAGACAAAATGTCACAAATCAGTAGTTTGCATCATCTTCAAATTCCTCACGGTTTAGCCACTATAGGTGCCCAAAAGTGAAGATTAGTTAGAAAAAATCAGTTCAATGTCCAATTTGGCCAAAAATTGTAAACCAGTATTGTGGGATCACCCATGATTTTATGTAATACCACTTGGTGGTTTTGTGGGAGCTTGTTTCTATAAAAGAAACCACATGGGTAGTTGTTTAGGTTGGTCGGTTGACAAGTTAGGGAAGAGGGGCCCATAGTAGGGCAACCTACTTCTCAATTTTTGAATTTCATAACATATGATTTCAAAAAAGTCTCAATTTTGTACATCAGTTTACTTGCCAACTCATCTTACAAAAAATATTTTTAGGGTCACATCATCAAATATGATGTCACATCAACATACTTTTTGTAAAAACACATTGGGGCCCCATAGTAGGACATTGAGTCCCCTGAACATGTTTCGTTGATGTGGCATCACAGGATCCACAAGATTATGTACTTTATGGAAAAAAGTGTTTTGCAAGTGGATATTAAATGCTCCATTGTGGGGCCCATTGAAGACTACTTCTATCCCTACTATTGGTCCTTTCCCTACTATGGGCCCCTCTCCCCTAGCTCTTGTTAGCATTTGTGAGGGTTAAAACATGGCATGAGATGTGTGGTTACATGCTTGTTCACATAGAGTGCTTGTTGAGGGCTCGATACTTCAATAGTGTTCATGGAGAGCTTTGAGGGTGTATTGTAATGTTTATTGTTGAATAATACATGAGTGATGGGTTCTTTTAGAGGCTGGGTTTTTCCCTCTTTATGGTTTTCTATATTTTGTGTCATATTTTCATGGATGTGTTGTCTATTCTCTTGCATGTGGATTCTGAATACTTATTTGCATAGATTTCTATTTTGGGTTATGTGGAAATTGTCATTATGTGGCTGAAGTTTCCTTTCAAAAACATTTTAGTTGTTCAATGTACACTTCTTCTAACTCACCATTCAAAAATGAAAAATTTACATCCATCTAATATACCTTGAAGTCTTTATGTGCCACAAAATCTAAAAACATCCTAATAGACTCCATTTGCTATTGGAGCAAATGGATCTTCAAAGTATATTCCTTCCACTTGTGAGTAGCCTTTACACACAAGCCTAGCCTTGTTTCTGATAACTTCTCCATTCTCATTCAGCTTGTTCCTAAAAACTCATTTAGATCCTATCACATTCTTGTTTGTTGTCTTTGGGACCAGTTGCCATATCTGATTCCTCTCAATCTACCTCAGTTCTTCTTCCATAGCATTGATCCAATTTTCATCCCTACATGCTTTAATAACTATTTTAGGTTTTATTTTAGAGACTAAACAAAAATTTACCTATTCCTCTACCATATAAATGTTTCTTCTTGTCAACACACCTTTACTCCTATCTCCAATTATTTGATCCTCAAAATGGTTTTTCTGCACATACTTAGGCATCTTAGGGTTCTTTTCTGAAGCTTCTTCCTCTTCCACTAGCATCTCGTTTTCTTCTTCTTTTTCTTCTTCTTTGCAAAGGGGTTTATTATATTCATATCTTTTTATAGCACTGAGATCTGATGTGATTCTTCATCCAATTTGACACTTGCACTTTCAATTATCTTCTTTAGTCTCTTGTTGTAGCACCTATATACCTTGCTCTTTGTAGAGTATCCAAGGAAGATTCCTTCGTTTGATCTTGCATCAAACTTTCCTAAGTTTTCTTCATCCCTCATGATATAACATTTACTTCCAAACACTATGAGATATTTCACAGTAGGAGTTATTCAATACCATAGCTCATGGGGGGTCTTTCAACTATTCACTCTTGCTTGTATTCTATTGAGAATGTAAACTATGTTATGAATAGATTCTCTCCAATAGACATCCGATATTTTTTTCTTCCTTCAACATGGCTCTTGTTGCCTCCTGACCTATCCTATTCTTCCTCTCTGCAATCCCATTCTATTGTGGAGTCCTAGGAGCTAGTAAATGTATTTGTATCCCACGATCTTCACAAAAACTATTAAACTCATTTGAAGTGAATTCACCACCTCTATCAAAACTTTAGCACTTGATTTTTAAATCCTTTTCATTCTCAACCATAGATTTAAATGCTTTAAAATTATATAGAGATTTTGATTTTTCTTTGAGAAATGTCACCCAAGCCATTCTAGAGTAATCATCTATTAGCAACATAAAATACCCATCACCTTGAGGGATTCTTGTTTTGGTAGCTCCACATAGGTCTGTAAGCACCAACTCTAAAGGCCCTATAGTATAATTTTCCTTAGTTTTGAACCGGTTCCTTATTTGTTTTCCAAACTGAAACTCTTTGCAAATTGCATTGATAGGCTTTGTAATTCTTGGAAAGTCTCTCACAGCATGAGTAGAGTTGATCTTTACTAGGCTATCAAAATCGATATGACACATTCTTCTATGACACAACCAATTTTCATTGATTTGAGTCATAAAGCACTTACCACCAACACTTTTGAGTTGATGAACATTTCCTTTTGTCCTTGTTCCTATTGCAACCAAGATTCTAGAACTTCCTTTTTTTTATTTCATAACCATCATCCTGAAACACCAGATTTTATCCTCTACTACACATTTGTCCTACACTGAGATGATTATACCAAAGACCCCTGACATAAAGAGCATCATTTGTCTTATGCTTTCCATCAAAACTAATTGATCCTTTCTCATGGATCTTCTTAGGGAAAATCAGGTCATCTCATAAAGAAATATCTAAGAATAGCAGTGCCTTTGGTGATTTTAATTTCTTCAAATTGCCTCAAAGATATGACTACTATTCCATAAAGCATAAACTGGCACAATTAATTTCCCACATTGATTCTTCTGAGAAAAGCACAAGCAAACTTTACCAGATTCAACACTATGCATAGATTCAAATTACAAAACAAACCAACATAAATGAACACATAAATTTATGTGGGGAAAACCCTTTTGGGTAAAAAACCCCACACTCCAAAAGCTCAATCCATTATATTATTCAACAACAAAAAGAGTTACAATACAATCTCAGGCTCATAGCCTTTACAAGAGTTACATCTTGTTTCATCTAGAGATTACAAGAAACACCATTGTTCAGAATCCTTGCATTGTTACAGTACCCTCACACAACACACAATGCAGATTCATTTCATCTCACCAGTCCACCTACTCAGCGAGCCTTTCGGCTAGCATAGCCTCACGGCCTCTCAATTTCACATTCTTCTTCATTCTGTCTCACACCAACATTCTCCCTGTACAACATACAATTTGAACACTCAGCTTGAAAATTCCATATTGAACCCCTTTTCTTTCCCCAAGCCATTGATTTGTTTGTTTCCTATACACATGATTTGTTCAGTTTCCTTGTAGTCCAACCATCAAATAAAATTTTCCATATCGAAGAGGTAATTGCTCCATTCACTTCACAAAAATGATGTGAAGCGAGCAAGTCACTGCTCCATCGTATAACTTAGCAGTCTGCAACGATCAACCTTCGTTCATTATCACATCCATCAACATGACAGACACTATCGATGACAGACTAGAAAGTGCAACCGACAGATCAAGTTTCCCCGATGTCCCAGTAGAACCATCATGACCACAAACTTCACCAAGAGTCATACCAAAGACCAACTAGAATAGACCATCGACAAGAATAAAACTATTGGACAAGAATCTGAAAGTTCCACCAAGATCCCAAGTCATCCCGATGACCTTCAGCTCACTGCAGTTCAAAACCTTTTGTCAGCAAGACTAACACCGATCCCAATCCATCGTTTGAACTTTAACCATCTCATGAGGATCTCAAAGTTGGGCCGAAGTCATATTTCATACCAATGAAGAACCATCAGCCAAACTTACACCAACCATATCCCATCGGTCAAACTTCTACTGTCAGTCCAAACTTCCCAAGTCTAACAGAAGACCAAAGTTAGCCTGACAACCTATTCATTGGCAATAATCATACCAACGAAGTAAATTCATCATCTTCTTTAGATAGCAATCCATAAGTAGATTTTTCTCTTCAAAATTTTAGGGTACTTCACTTTTCAGTTATCTTCTTCATGGGGCTAAAAGATAGTGCCAACTTAACTCCCCATAAATTCATGCTTCCTCTTAGAAGAGGTATATTGAACTCGCATTAGATTCTTCATTTCTTGCATCTATCTTCTTTCTCGAAACTTTAATAGTTTTTCCTTTCTGTTTGTTAGATACTTTTTCTTTCTTGCTTTGTCCTGAAGGCTCAACAAAGAAAGTTCGGCAAAAATGTGATGTATGTCCAAAGTTGCTACACTTGTAACACATAATATCATGACCAAATGACCAACACCATCAGACCAATCCTGAGAACTCATCTTGACGGACCATGTCACACTGAACAAGCACCATTGGCAAAACACACACCAAACAGATCACATCTGCTAGAGATCCACTATCGGTAAGATGCATTATGAAGTCCCATCTCAGCCTAACCATGTGTTCATCAGCCAGACATACATCGATCAGACCTATCAGCTAGACTAACTTAGTCAGTTCAACATTTGTAGGTCTACCCAAAGACCAATGTCATCCCAACGCAGTTCACTTCGGCATGAGTCTTCCCAACATAACTCTTCGATAGGACCAAAAGCACCAGAGTGACATTCACAAGTCATCCTGATAACCAATGTCACCCCGATCCGAACATTGGCCAGATTCATACCAAAACTCATCTAGGATACTTCGCATACATTCCTCAGATCGGCAAGAGTCTTACCTGCGAACCTCACTGACCAAATAACTACTATTGATATGAACTAGAGAACTCACACTGATAGTTCAAGTCACTCTAATAGTTTTCTTCGACAAGATCGATCACATGTCACACCGATCTCAACACTTCAAGCCTTCAAGACTAAACAGCTCATCGACAGGATATCTTAGGTGTCTCACCAATTTTCTCTTATAGGAGGTTCATGTCAGCAAGATTGAGGCACATATTTCCAATAATCTCCCACTTGACGAAGATCTTACTGACCACTCCAGAGCACCAACAACAAACCATATAGAAGTAAAAACATCAACTTCCAAGGCCCAAACCAAAACATAATTATGAAAACATTCACCAGAAACAAGATAGAACATTAGCTAGAAC
Organism: Sequoiadendron giganteum; assembly: GCA_007115665.2. NCBI lineage: Eukaryota > Viridiplantae > Streptophyta > Pinopsida > Cupressales > Cupressaceae > Sequoiadendron > Sequoiadendron giganteum. The sequence goes on along the minus strand of CM021110.1, from coordinate 14,994,644 downwards.
AGTAACCGAAAACATGACTGCTTCCATCCAACTGATCAATCCACGTGATTGAAAATAGCATTCACAGCTCACACTATTCCATCTAATCTCACATACCTTCAAGGTATCCACATTAGTAAACTCATGCCAGCCAACCCATCAATCACAGATACAAACACCATGTACAAACCAGTCAAAGAAGACCAAACACATCCAGGTACTCCCACTACATGGGTAATGCCAAATCTAAAAGATCAAAGGCATAACAACACATAGAAAGTGTAACCATGTAGTACCAAGGAAATATCCATAATGATATGCATAACCTACAACCAACAGCTACAAGAATCATTTCTCTCAATAGTCTACCAGAGCTCTTCCAAGTTCTTCAACACCCAACATATAAAAGAGATAAAGAACCTCCAAGTTACCACTCAAAAACTTGAGTGAAAAAAAAAGCTCCGACCAAATCTCAAACCAATGTAAAATGAAATAAAACTTCTAGGAAGACAACCAAGACCAAAGAGAGAGACTCTGCACAACATATACTTGTAGAACATCCTCCTACATACACCGCTAAAAGCCAACTGTGTCAAGTATGATCTCCTTCACATCCCAAAGGAAAATCCATAACAACACCCAACCATTCAATCACCAAGATCAAAATTAACATATGTAAAATGTAACCAATCATGGATGTAAGCCTCTCAAAGAAGATCAAACTACTTCATTTCCCATTTTAGGAAATCAGCCCATAAAGTATCTCCTACTAGTTCTCATTGAAAAAATGATATAACACAAAAGCTCAAGGAGATGGACTATATTGTCCATCTTCCCCTATGAATCTTCCATAACCATTAAAAAACAATTCAAGATCCATAACATGAAAGAAAACATCAAACACATCTGAAAGATACAATGGGAAAGTACCTCTCAAATAGACTTCATTGCCGAGAAGACCAAGAGTGGGAAAATAAAATGCTCCTCCAAGATATACAAGCCACCACGCCTCATCCAAGAGAAATTTCCTCATTATTGGTCTTTGTTGACCTCACATTCAACCAAGGTGTAGGCTACTCATAATTTCTAGTGAAATCAATGCCTTTCTCATCTCAATATAATTATAGCCTCATCTTATTCTCCATGTATCCATGAAGACCAATAACCGATCATCTCATTCTAAACTCCAATTTGCATTACTGCACTTAACATGAATTTCTCAAGCATATGACCAATGTACCCAAAACACAGAGAAACTCTAGACCACTGCCAAAGCTCCAAAAATCTGAAATAGGAACTTATCATGACACCATGATCTACACATCCCCCTTATGAGATACCATGCTCCAAGTGACTTCACCATAGTCTTAAGAGCAATGCCTCATGCCAAAATTCTAATGCACAAGCAATAGTATAACATGACATCAAATAAACAAACTCCAAACCAACATCACCTATCAAGCACCACAAACACCTCAGCCAAAGACTCCAAACATCCTCCATGGTTCCAAGATGTTGCACATCCTCAAATAGTGTACATGCAAATGAGAAAGAACCCTTATACAACAACAAGATCTAAAAGTCCCTCCTAGTAACATTTGCAACACTAAAGAAGATCATTCACCACCAAGTGATGAACCCATAGTCATTGTTAAATCTCCTACTGAACCATGACATCTGAGCTTTCCAAGCATCATGATCAAACATTTGCTGATCTAAAAGACCTTCAGGTACAATCGACAACATGTCCATTTGACAACAATGCCAAGTGGCACCAAGATCTCCAAACCACACCATTACTATCAAAAGCTTACACTATAATGTGTATCAAGCTCCCCATGACATTGTGATACACATGCTATAGGTCCTCATAATCGACTATTCACGTATTCAATGCCATCTTTCCTCTCATCCAGAAGCAACCACGCCAATGCACAAGCAACCACAGACAAGGCCAACTAACAGATCTGCACCAACACTGAATCAACCTCATGGATATAGACAGTCCAAGTTTCCAAGTTATCTCACTGCATCCAATGGGTAGCTAATCCACCAACTGCATAACTCAAAGATCAATCACAACAAAAGTGAAAACCATCATCACAATGGAAACTACAAAATTGAGATCTCAAAGAGAACAACAATGTAGATAATTTGATTCAAACACCAGATCACAAACAAATCTGACTTGCCAATCATGTCCACAACTAGAGCACCATAGTGTAGGAAACTAGCAAGCAACACTTACATGTAGAAATGCAACCATATCATCCAACAATGTCCCAAACAACCAATGTCTAGAAAATAGTTTTTACCAGCAACTCCACAAAACCACAAGTTTTTTCTTGACCGTGCAAAACATTCAAAACTACCGTGTTTATAAAACACACATGCACATCCATATCCACTGCACATCTGGATGAATCAAGAGTCTGCACACAACCATCATGGTTAACCAAAACAATGAACTAACATGAATATGCATCATAGACTTTTTAGGAAAATCTATAAAAACCTTCAGAACCAAAGAACATGAATCTAAGCCATGCAAGTACAAGGAACGGGTAGTATAGGAACTTCAGGCCCATTCTAGACCAATTCTAGAACCACAAGCATGCATATGCATTCAAGAGAGCCAGGTTATTCAGAAGTTTTCAGACCATCCAAAGATCAACTCTATAGCCTTTATGAAATCAAGGTAACAAAGAACAACACCTTCAATGCCAAGTCAAAGAACCCAGCACAAGCACAATAATCCATGGCTGAATAACAACCCAAGCATCTCCATACCATTAGGGAGCCTCTCACACTGACACCCAATATGAACCATGCTCTACTACAATACAACCATACACCCCTTGCATCAGGATCATTCGTTGCCAACCAGGAGCCTCAGACCACATCATTACAATATTATCAACTCCAATTTCTCCATCTTCAATGCCTTTCATGTTGTGTGTTGTCTCAAAACATAAAGAACTTTTACTCACCAAAGGATCAATCATCAGTTGATTCCTCCAGATTTCTTCAAGCTTGGAAAACTAAGAAATCTTCACAAGAGAAATACCCAGAACCAACAACCAAAAGAAGGCTTTGATACCACTTGTTAGGGAAAATCGGGTCATCTCATTAAGAAATATCTAAGAACAACAGTGCCTCCGGTGATTTTAATTTCTTCAAATTTCCTCAAAGACACAACTATTATGCCATAAAGAGGAAACTGACACAGTTGATTTTCCACATTGATTCTTTTGAGAAAAGCACAAGCATAATTTACCAGATTCAACATTATGCATAGATTCAAATTACAAAATCAACCAACATGAAAGACAAACATAAATGAAAACACATATTTACGTGGGGAAAACCCTTTTGGGTAAAAACACCCACACTCCAAAAGATCGAGCCATTGTATTATTCAGCAACAAACAGAGTTACAATATAATCTCAGGCTCATAGCCTTTACATGAGTTACATCTTGTTTCAACGAGAGAATATAGGCAACACCATTTTTTAGAATCCTCACATTGTTATAGCACCCTCACACAACACACAATGCATATTCATTTCATCTCACCATTCCACTCACTAAGCCAGCCTTTCAGCCAACACAACCTCATGACCTCTCAGGTTCACATTCTTCTTCGTTTTGTCTCACACTAGCATTCTCCTTGTTACAGTGCTATGTAAAACATATAGTTCAAACACTCAGCCTAAAAATACCATATCGAACCCCTTTTCTTTCCCCAAGCCATCGATTTGTTCATTTATTGTACACACGGTTTGTTCAGTTTCCCTGTAGTTCAACCGTCAAACAATAATTTCCATATCGAAGAGGAAACTGCTCCATTTTCTTCACAACAATGATGTGAAGCGAACAAGTCACCGCTCCATCTTACAACTCAATAGTCTGCAATGATCAACCTTCGTTCATTATCACCTCCATTGGCATGACAGACACTATCAATGACGAGCTAGAAAATCCAACTGACAAGTTTCCCCGATGTCCCAAGAGAACCATCACAACCACCAACTTCGCCAAGAATCACACTGAAGACCAACTGGAATAGATCATCGACAAGAAAAACACTATCAAACAAGAATTAGAAAGAATCACAAAGATCCCAAGTCATCCGAATGACCTTCATCTCACTACTGTTCAGAACCTTTCATCGACAAGACTCACATTGATCCCAATCCATCAGTCAGACTTTAACCATCGGATGAGGATCTCAAAGCTAGGCCTAATTCATACTTCATATTGAAGAAGAACCATCAGCCAAACTTACACCGACCATATCCAATCAGCTAAACTTCTACTGTCAATCCAAACTTCCCAAGTCTAACTAAAGACCAAAGTTATCCTGACCACCTGTTCATCGGCAAGACTCATACCGATGAAGTACATTAGCATGACCAACACCATCAGACCAATCCTGAGAACTCATATCGATGGGCCATGTCACACCGACCAAGCACCATTGGCCAGACACACATTGAACAGATCACATCGGCTAGAGATCCACTTTCGGTAAGATGCATTTTAAAGTCCCATGTCAGCCCAAACATTTGTTCATCGACCAAATATACACTAATCGGACCTATCGGCCAGACTAACACATTCGGTTCAACATTCACAAGTCTACCCAAAGACCAATGTCATCCCTACATTGTTCACTTTGGTTGGAGTCTTCTCGATAGAACTCTTTGGCTAGACCACAAGCACCAAAGTGACATTCATAATTCATCCCGATGACCAATGTCACCCCAATCTGAGCATCATCCAGAGTCATACCAAAACTCATCCAGGCTACTTTGCATACATTCCTCAGATTGGCAAGAGTCTTACCGACGAACCTCATTGGCCAGATAACTACTCTCAATATGAACCAGAGAAATCACGCTGACAATTCAATCCACTTCGATAGTTCTCATTGGCAAGACCGATCACATGTCACATTGATTTGAACACTTCAAGCCTTTAGGACTAAACAACTCGTCGACAAGATATCTCAGGTGTCTCACCAATTTTCTCTTACAGGAGTTTTAGATTAGCATGATTGAGGCACATATTTCCAACAAATCTTAGTAGATGTGTCATCACCAAATTTAACACATTCACCATCATATTTCTTAAGCTTAACAAACTTAATCTTATTGATCACCTATCATATGTTTTGCACCTCCATTATCAATTATCTAGTAGTTTCTCTCCTCTTTTTCATGAAAGGTAGTCAGCATAGTTCCTTCAATGTTGTAACCTTTTTCCAAAGCAATTTCCTTCACACATCTCTTAGGTTTGATAGAATTAGTTCCGACATTCAAAATCATGAACACGCATTCATCACTTTCATTATCTAGATAGTTTGATTCATCATTATCACTATCTTCTTTAACATAATAACTCTTCTTGAAGGATTTAACTTTATGATCTTTATGTTTATCACTTGAAACTTTGCTTGGACATTTTGAAGCATACTGACCTATATCTTTCCACAATTGAAACACTTGAAATTTAACTTATCTTTGTATTTTCTAGTGCCCTTTTTCAATCTTCTTACAAAATTTTCTTCCACTTCATCAAAATCATCCAAATCGTATTCATCATTCCTCTCTTTCTTGTTGACTTTAAAAGTAGTTTCTTTCCTTGAAGCATATTTGCAAACTCTCTTAATTCAAAAGTAATTAAAGCACCAAAAAATTGATCTCTAGTATATTGATCCAGATTCTAAGCTTCCTCAAAAGAAAATACTTTAGCACTATAGGATTTAGGAAGGGATCTCAATACCTTTTTTCATAATTTCATTTTCCTCAAGTTTTCATCCAAGAATATTGATGTTATTGGAAATCCCATCCACCCTATACATGTAGCCTGTAATATCTTCATCCTCTGACATCCTTAGGGTTTCAAACATGGCCTTAAAATTATACATCTTTTCTTTCTTGATCTTATCATCTCCTTCATAAATTCTTTTCAACTTCTCCTAGACCTCTTAAATAGCAGTTTTGTAGCTTATCACCTTCACAAGTTATGAATCTAAAAGCCCACTCAAAATAGCATTCCTCACTTTTCCATTGTTCTCATACTCCTTGATATCATCTTCACTTATCGAAGGAGTATTAAGTGTAGTATATCCATTTTCAACTAATTTCCATATGCCAAACCCTTATGTAGTGAGAAAGGCTTCCATCATGGCCTTCTAGAAAGCATAATTTGTTCCATCAAACAAAGGAGCTTTGACACCATTCCTATATGTCATTCGGATCTACCTCAAGCAATTAATATTTTTCCAAGGAACCTCTACTTTGATACCAATTGTTCGACACACATGACAACTGAGAGGGGGAGGGTGAATCAGTTGTGCATTAAAACCTTCAAAACATTATCAAGAATGTAGACAAATGAAACAACAACACATCCACAAACATTCACAATAGAAAACCAAATTTTTACAAGGAAAACCCTATACAGGAAAAACCACGATGAGGATTAACTCACTATATGAAAACCAAAATTGATTACAAGAGGCTCACTACCCAAGAAGATCACTTCTTCTAGATTACAATGAAAAATTTACATGGAGGTTCACTACCTCAGAGCAACTGGAGAAACCACCACAATGTCTCTTTACCATCCACAACCTTCAGATCACTACCTCTAGCAACTTCTAGTACACTAAACTGTAGACACCTTCTACTCACTGCTTTCCATAGTCTTAGGCATTCTTGCTTGCACTCAGATCTCAAAAAATTATCACACATACATCATTCCATTCCATACTCTTCTCTAAAACTTTTACCTTGCATATATATATATCTTCTGCAACCTCAAATAACCTTCTCTAGGTTGGCTTCAATAAAATGTATGCACCTCAAACATTCAACCACCAAATAGGTCGGCACCAAACACCTCCACAATGGAAAAAAGTGATAATAGACCACATCAATGGTTAACCAGGACCCAAAACTATATTGACATGCTACACTAGGCTTCCAAAAACCACAAATCTCATTCACAAACATCACTAACACACCAAGTTGGCCAAACAGACATTAACACTATTAAGCAACCAAATTCACACTTCACCAAGGCCAAAAAAAACCTACAGACCATCTAGAAACATTACACAACACCTTGGAATATTCCAACATCAACAAAATATTCAAAAACACTAGCACAAACATATGAAACTGAGAATACTATCATCCTATGTAACCATTCAAATTGTCATTGACATACAACTCATAAACCAAGTTTGTAGAAAAATTAAACACTAAAAAAACAATAGGAAGGTAGGTACAAGAAATATTAGCACATTCCTAAATCTACAAGAAAAGAAACTTCAGCATGGAGAAATGTGAAGCGATTCCATTTCTCCTAGATATCCCTCTTCACAAGCCAGAGATAGTTCAACATATTTTCAAACATATCTTTTACTGTTACATGATCTAGAACCTAAAACTCTGGATATAAAACCTTCAAAGACCTTTGATCATCACTTTCAAACTAGACAAGCACAACTTCAAGAATGAATAAATGCAGAGAAAAATACAAAACACTTCCTAGTCACCTTATACAGTCTTCATGCAAATTTTATCAAAAGAACTTGGAAACCAAATGACCTTGCTACATTTGTAACACCTTCTCAACACCATACACACCTTCTTAGCATATCCACACCAAAGTTTGAGATCAATGAAAACACTAATGACAACATAGTGCAACACGAAATACCTTTTCATTGAAGACCACATCTTGATTGTGAACTAATTTGTTTGTAATCAGATTCCACAATTTAAATCCATAATGTTCTTCTCCATACCCAACAAAGATACACTACTCAAATTTGAAATCCAATTTTGTTCACTTCTCCTTTAGAATGTGAATGAAAGCTTCACAGCCAAAAACCCGTAGATGATTGTAGGAAATTCATCTTCCCAGCCATCTCTCCTCCGGAGTGTCAAAATCTAATTGAGATGAAGGGCTTCGATTGATCAAATAAACTATTGTGTTAACTGCTTCTGCCTAGAATTCTTTGCCCAAACCTACATAAGAGAGCATACTTTGAGCCCTCTCTAGAATCATTTGATTCAACCCCTCAATTGCACCATTCTCTTGAGGTGTGAATGGTATAGCCTTAATGCACTAAATGCCATTATCTGCACAATAACTATCAAAACCCAAAGAACAAAACTCCTCCCCATTGTTTATTTTTAAACTTTGATTTTGTTCCCCATTTGGTTCTCAATAATAGCTTTAAATTTTTTGAATTTGGTAAAAACTTCAGACTTCTTATTGAGCATATAAACCCACACCTTTCGAGTACAATCATCAATAAAAGTGACAAAATAATTTGATCCTCCATAAGAGGTTACCTCTGTAGGACCAAACACATCTGAGTGCATGATCTCCAAAGGCCTTATCTTTTTGTCATGTTCGATCTTCGAAAAACTAATTTGTCTTTATTTTCCATAAAGATAATGCTCACATAGGTCCAAATCCACAAGTTTCAACCTTAGAAGATTATCCCTTTTGAGCAATATGTTGATTCCCTTCTCACTCATGTGCCCGAGTCTTTTGTGCCATAGTTCTACTTCACTGTCCACAATCGCCATCATAACTCCCACTTCAGCAAGACTATCTAGCACATATAAAGTACCTAATTTTCTCCCTCTTGAAACTATTAATGCCCCTTTGGTCACCTTCCAAGAGTTTGAAGAAAAGGTGATGCAACATCCTTGAGCATCAAGTTGTCCAACAAAATCAAATTCCTTTTCAATTCTAAAACATGTCTTACATCACACAATAACCATTTATTTACATTCTTCAACTTCAACATCACATCACCTTTTCTAATGATATTACATGCATTGTTATCACCAAGATAAACTTTGCCAAATATGCTTTCTTGATAATTTTGAAGGCTTCTCGACATGAGATTACATGGAATGATGCATCAGAATCCAACACCCATGAATCAACTGTAACATCACTTTTTGACAAGACTAAAACACCTTCATATTTTTTGTATGTGGTGTTAAATTTGATATCCTTTGATTGATTATGCACCTTTTTATATGACCAACAATTCTTTTTTGTATGACCTTCTTTACCACAAAACCAATAACCTTCATTTCTCCCCCTATACATTGATCTTCTCACAAATTTTGATCTACTTCTATGGCTATGTATACCTCTTTCTTAATGTCTACCTCTATTACCAAATATCAAGGCATCATCAGATGTGGTTCTTTGATTTTTCCTTCGCATATCTTTGCTAAGAAGAGTTATAGCAACATCATCAAACTTGAGTTTGGTTTTTCTCCAGATACAGAGGTTCTGATCACCATCATTACTCCTTCCCAGCTATTCAAAAGAGAACACAATAATAAGATGTCTTTGATTTTTTCATCCAAATTAATGTTTACTAAAATCAAGTGGTTAATTAGAGTGTTGAATTTGAACATTTAAGTGATTGGACATGATGCCTCCTTCCTTCATTTTTAGATTATACAAATTTTTCATAAGGTAAAATTTATTCGAAGCCAAGGCCATCTCGTACATATCAGTGAGTTTGTCTCACAATTCTTTTAAGGTCATTTTTTTTGTAACATTAAAGAGGACGTTGCTAGATAGTGATAGAATAATTGTTGCTCTCACTTTCTTGTCTAATCTCTCCCCCTCCTCATCAACCATCGTAGCTATCTTCTTGGATTTTATTTCTAGCATGAGTGAGAGATATCCTCTAATCAGTAATGACTCCATCTACACCTTCCACAATCCAAAATTCTACCTAGAGAATTTCTCAATTTTCTATTTATCTTCTTCCTCCATTTTCCTCAAAAATTACCACAATTTCCTGATTAGCTACTTCATCAAGCTCTGATACCAATTGTTGAATTAATTATAGCAAATAAATAACATAAAAAATAGTGGAATTAAAACTTAGTAACAAAAATGAGACAAGAACATGAAGACACAAATTTTATAGTGGTTCACCAATTTGGCTACATCCACTTTGAAGCAAGGGAATCTCTTTTATTAACTTTTTTTTACATGCATACAACAACAAACATATTTCTACAACGAGCATATAAAATTAAACCTTATTCGTAATGAATTTACAAATACCATATGGAATAGCAAGGGACAACAAATGGAGGGAAAAAGAGAAACAGATAAGGATCCATTGGACTTCAATTATCCAACAAATTTTCTTATAAGTTTATGAATTGGCATTCTTGGCAATGATGTTCTACAATAGTTAAATATATGTAGAGGGGTTTACATGAATCTTGTTTATACCAAGCATAATTTGCATTGAATCCTTCAAAGAACCCTCCCTACAGAGGTCTTTAAGCTTGAGCTTGAGACATGCCATAGATCACATTATATGTGTTATTTTTCAGTTTGTGAAGGAATCATTTATGTATTTTCTTCCTTACATAATATTTGTCCTCTAGAATTAAGTTTGTGTATTTTTTAGTGTGGACACAAACAAGTCCATTTCAAGTGATCATGATTCTAAGAAATTTATTCTCCTAATCTAAGGTGGTCTCAATCTTCTTTTATTAACGTAATATCAAATTCCTTATTAAACCTAATTATTTCTAACTCTAATCGTATTATAGAAGTAGCATACTCAAACCTTAATAAATAATATTCTTTAAAAATAATACATTTTTGTCTTTATAATCTTACCTATAATCCATGGCATATTGGGTGTTTCTAATAGTTACACCACCTAATTTGGCCATCTTACCTTGTGACCATCAACCTAAATTCTGACTTTGGAGGCTAACCTAAGTATCATGCCTACTTTTCCTTCTATCCACCATTACAATTAGGAATTCAACTTCATAGGGGTGTTGTTGGGTTGTGTGGTTGTTTAGAGGACTTCAGCCCATTTGATTGGTGTAGGGCTTCTACTATCTAAGAAATTTTATATCTAGTTTCTAGAACTAATTCAAGAGAACCATGAAATCAACCACTTGGCCAATTCTCTTGTAGATGGAAAATATTTACTCAAATATTTATTGAATGAAGGGTTAGGTATAGTGGAGAAATATTCACTATGACCTATTAGATATTGGATATATAAATTCAAGTAGACAACTTTATATTTTAGTTCCTCCTTAATAGCCCCATCCTTATTTATTTTACCTTCCTTGGCATAGAGGTGAGTGGATGCAAAGTTTTAGTGAATTTTATGTTCAATGTTGTGAGTTAGTTTGAGGACATTACTAAGAGTGGTTATTTTTAGTTGGGTGTGCATGAGGATTGTCTTCTTTGTGCAAAGAAAAAAAATAGATTAGCTATATCTTGTTATAGCCTATAAGTGAGAGATATTTCGTAAGGACCTGACAACTATCAATTTAAAGGAGACTAGACTATCCTATTACTATAATCAATAACTTACTCAATCTACAGACCCCATATTAATGATTTTCTAAAGCCTTGTTCTATCCAATAGGAAAGTGAAATGTATTCTTATCAAGCCTAGAATCAAGAAAATACACAAGCATTTCTCCATGAACATATTGAGCATGAAATTTTATAATTTGATATGTTTAATTGATGAGGCTACGATTCATACTATCCATATTCAATGGAATGTGAATGCTTTCACTTTTTAATCCACTTTAAAAAACCATTGATAATGTATTTCTTTGATTCCTTTAATGTGAATTTTTGTGATGTAAATGAGCCTAAATATATCAACAAATGTAGTGCATGTATGCTCTACCATGAAATGTTTCATTTTATTTTGTAATATGACATCCAAATGTGCTCTGTATCCTTTAATAGTAACAAATTTAGATATGCATTTAAAAGGAATAGTGCCATTATCATGTAGCTAGGCAAAGTGTATGCATTTGGATGAAATCTTAAGAAGTCGTTGAAGAATAAGGCTTATGATAAAAGAACATATAATTTGATAGTTGAGAGCATCTCCAAACCAATAATTTGGTAGTTAAAGATAATCTCTAAACAACTTAGATGTCAACCTTTAAGATTCTGGTAAATGAGAGAGAATATATAATTCATCATTGATCTCTAGTTCAAAATTGTGTCTATTGCGCGAAAATTGAGCCTATGGAATTTTTTTTATTAATTGCACAAAATTAGTTGTTTAATGATTGATAGTGTTTGTGAATAATTTGGACATAAAAGTGGAATTCAAATTAAGGTGAATGAACAAGGAATCAAAACATGTTTTCCACCTTAACACCAATTTTTAGGACTCTCAAATGTATTTTATTGTAAAGACAATAAAATTGTAAAAAAATAAAATGTAAATATTAAATTGCTTGCAATTATTTTTAAACGACAATTAAAATAAATTTCTCAAACTACATATCAAACTAATTCTTCTTATACCTCGAAATAAACTTAAGTTTCTCTATCCATAGAAAAACAAAACCAACAAAAACATAAACAAATTATTTTTAATATATTTTTACATTAAAAAAAGACATTCAACTACTCTAATATTAAATAGAAATAAATAGAAAATAAACATAAGAAATTATTAGCCAAAAACCTTATTATTAATCACCCATTAAATAAAACACTAAAAATAATATTTAAATAATTTAAATCAAATTAAAGTATAACATTATAATATTGTATGGTGAATTTTCACAAATTAATTCTAAAAGTTTATCCAAAAGTAGATGTTTAGCAATTTTTTCTAATCACATTTTGCATCAATAAATAGACATTCTAAATTTTTACTTTGACCTCATGTTCAAATTCATCATTCTAACAAATGTGATTAAGCGGTGCATGAGCTCTGCTAGGGTTTTGTTTTTTGAGGTCATTCGTGGCCCCTCCTACGTCATACTACGCTTCTTGTGTAGGAAATTGTTTCCTTCATTGAGTACGGCTGCATTTACTGCGGTTTTAGGGGTTTATTATGCCTTCAACCGGTTCCAACCCAACAATTTTTGTTGGTGTTAGCAGTTCATCAACGCAGTGTAATGGCTCCCCCACCGAACAAATGCCCTCAAAAATTTGTTCTGAAATTCTTTCACGAGGTAAGCATTCTGACGCCCCTACTGATGTAGTTTTACCTTTACTTGATTTTGATTTTGCATGCCAATGGCTTGAACAACACACCCTTGTGGGTTATTTTTTTGGGAGGACTCCCCCTGAAAGTGTGCTAAAAGACTGCGTCAGCAAGGCCTGGGTCCCTCATGGGGTCCGCCTTGATATGGTCCAAAACCTGACCAAGGGTTTTTTTTTTGTTCCGCTTTGTGGAAGTTAGTTTTGTCCAATCTATTTTGGGTTATGGACCTTGGTATGTTCGGTCTCCCTTATTGGTTTTCCAAGCATGGACCCGGGATTTTTTTGTCTCAGAGGACTCCAAAATGCGTGTCCCAGTCTGGATTGAGTTTCTCAGGTTGCCTTTGCCTTGTGTGCCCTTCTTGAACCATATTTCTTCCTCTCTGAGGAGGGTTGTTTGCATCGAACCTAATAAGTTCTTTCAAGCCCGTCCTCAAAAGAAGGTTTGTGTGGAAGTTGATTTATCCAAGGATTTGAAAGAGTCTGTAGACATTCAAATCGGGGATATTCGCCACACCTAGAATATCACATATTTCAATCTGCCCAACACATGTTACCAGTGCCAGTCAACTGACCACAAGATCAGGGACTGCCCTTTGACAGTTCCCCATACATCCTCTCAGCCACGAGGTGGTGAAAAGCCTCGTCTGACAGAGCCTTCAACTAAGGCGGACACAAAATGGACTATGGTTACAAATCAGAAGAATAAGTCGTTTGGTTCTGGGTCAGCTCCCAAGGCCCCTGAACCGACCCAACAGGCTTCAAACCCTTCAAAGAAGGGGAATGCTACTCCCTCAAGGGTTGCTTCTGCTATTATACAGCCCAGGCCAAAGGCCGCGCCCCAACCTACAACTATTTTGTGTGCTCAACCGACTTTGTCCTCTGTAGTGGGGACCCAGCGGCATTCTCGCAGCTCGTCTCCTCCACCGGAAGAAGGTGAATATGTGTCAAAAAATCAGAGATTTTCTCCCTCTATTCAAATAGGTTCTGTTCTGCAAGAGTTTTTGAAGAACAACTTCTCTTCCCTGGGTGAAGAGGACCGGGATTCTGCAAGTATGGAAGATTTTCCATGAATTTTCTCTCATGGAATGTTCGAGGTCTCACTGACCTCTCAAGGAAGTACTCTGTTAGGAATACTTTGAAGAATTACCCAGGGATTGAAGTGCTTTGTCTCCAAGAAGTTAAAATTTCAAGTTTTTTGCTTGCTTCGGCTTGTCGTTCTATTTGGCCAGCCAGTTCTATATTTTGCACTCTGCATGAGGCTGGTCGTGGTGGAGCTGCTACTCTTTTGCCCCCATGACTACATTCTTATGTGATGGACCATGGGGTTGACCCCTCCCAGCAGGTTGTCTGGGTTCTTCTCAATATTGAGAATCATTCCTTTGGGATTATTAATATTTATGCCTCTAATGATTTCGTGGAGCGTTGCTTGCTTTGGCATTAGATTGCTGACTCTTTGCCAGTTGCCACTTGGTTGCTCTATGGGGATTTCAACAAAGTTGAAATGGCATATGATAAGAATGGCACTTTTCCTTTTCGTTGGGCTACGGGTGAAAGGGAGGCGTGGTTTTGCATGCGCAATAAATTGGGGCTTTTTGATCCCAATATGGGTTACTACCATTCTCATTCCCTCTGGCACACTTCGTGTAATTACAGGGTTGGTTCTGATAGAGTCTTTAAACGCCTTGATCGTGCTATGATCTCGACTCAATCTTTTTTTTCCTTCAAGAGCTTTGTCTTGCCTGTGAAGCCATTAGTGGATGTGACCCTTTTGGATCACTTCCCAATTCATTTTCGCATTGAGTGGGTGTCTTGTCAACCTCACACGTGTAAGACTCAATTCTTCTTGAACACGTCTTTGCTCTATCACAAGCCCACCCTGGCCCACATTCACCGAGTGTGGAATTTAGAGTTTTGACCTCCTGGTCGTACGGGCTGGATTGTTTGGTGGAATGATGCCATCATTCGTACTGTGATGCCATCATTTGTACTGTGCATTTCTTGCGCATTTATGGGCGCCAGCTTGCTATCTTACATCGGCGTTCTTATGAGGCCACCACTACCGACTTGCGTACAGCTATAGAGGCCTTAGCAGCCAATCTTTTTTCCCCATCACATCAAGTCCGAGTGGCGGATTTAAGACACTAGTAGCAAGTGGTAGATAATTATTTTGCCAGAGGCACTCAAATCAAGGCTCAGATCCACTAGCTCAAAATTTGTGCTTCCAAAGAGTTTTTTTTGGCTCTTCGTGCTAGGCACTCTTCCCCAGACATTAAAGCCATCAAAGATGGTAACAAAGTGCTCTCTGAGCTACCTGACATTCTCCAGACTTTTGTGCATCACTATGAGTAGGTTTTCACGGCTCAGGACCCCACGCCTGTGCGCCAGCAAGCCCTTCAGGACTGCCTTGCTATTGTGCCACATAGGCTTTTTTCAGCCCAGATTAATTTTTGTGATCAATTGTTAACAATTGATGATCTCAAGGAATCTGTTTCCTCCATGGCCAATGATAAGGCTCCTAGGATTGATGGCTTTCCTTGTGAATTTTATAAAGCTCTTTGGGACTGTATTGGGAGTGATTTGTATCATGTTTATCTTGAAGCCTTTCAAACCAATTCTCTAGGCAATTTAATAAATAAAGGCAATATTAAATTCATACCTAAGCCTGGGGATCTGGAGGATATTTGCAACTGGCGGTCCATCACGCTTCTTGATGTTTCTTACAAAATCATTGCCAAAGCCTTGGCTCTGAAAATTCACCACCTATTGCCTCAGGTTGTGCGTCCTGAACAGACCGGTTTCATTAAATCTAGGTTCATTCTTGATAACATTATTGTTGTTTGGGAAGGCATGGAGTGGGCCCGATGGTTGAACCAGAAAGAAGTGTTCATTAAAATTGATTTTGCCAAAGCCTATGACCATATTGAATGGCCTTTCATTCTTGCGATGTTACAGGCCTTGGGCTTTGGGCCCAATTTTATGCAGTTTGTTCGTATGTTTTTTTCTGATGCCTCGACTTGCATCTCCATTAATGGCTGCCAATCTTCTACTTTTGGTCTTTTTCATTCTATTCGCCAAGGATGTCCTCTTGCCCCTACTTTGTATGTTCTGGTTGTTGAGGGCTTTGGATATCTCCTGGCCAATGTTGTCTCCCAGCAACGTGTTAAAGGAATATCTCTCTCGGACTCTCAAGAGCATCTTGTCAATAGGCACTTCATGGATAATTCCTTTCTCACTCTTTTAGAGGATGAAGGCTCTATCACTGCTGCCCTTGAATGCCTTGATACTTTTTGTCTTGCGTCCGGCTCCGCTATTCAATGGCACAAGACCTTGTGCTATAGACAGTCGGTGCTTCCCACTCCTGCCTGGCTTCAAACTTATAATTGGAAATGGATTGGTCAAGGTGAAATCTTTCGATTTATGGGCATCCCTTTCACCTTTCAGGCTTCCCCTCAAGAGCTCTGGCAAGCCGTGCTCTCCAAGGTTGAGCAGAAGCTAGCCTATTGGGTTACCAAGCCTCTTTCTCTGGCTGAAAAATTCTAGGTGTGCTCTAAAATCTTAGCTTCCACCCACGTCTACTATTCTTCCTGTTGGGATCCTTCTAAAGCGGCCTACAATAGGCTTGAGAAATTGCTCCATGATTTTCTGTGGGCCTCTTTTGAGACCCATAAGGGCTTTCATCGGG
This sequence comes from Sequoiadendron giganteum, assembly GCA_007115665.2. Taxonomy (NCBI): domain Eukaryota; kingdom Viridiplantae; phylum Streptophyta; class Pinopsida; order Cupressales; family Cupressaceae; genus Sequoiadendron; species Sequoiadendron giganteum. The sequence goes on along the minus strand of CM021110.1, from coordinate 14,977,911 downwards.
TCGCTTGGGAATTTTGTTTTCTCCCCAAGGACTTGGGAGGGCTTGGCTTGATCTCCACTCAACGACAAGGAACTGCTCTCTGTATCAAGTGGATTATCCACACGCTCATCGGGGATGAAGCCTAGAAGATTCTCCTTAGGCATTGTATTCAGTTTGGTTTTCCTGTTCACAGAACCGCTTGGAAAGGAATCGGTCTCCAAACCCTCTTGGTTATGAGGGAGTCGGTTCAAATTATGGGCTCCTTTGTGGCCAAAAGTATTTGGTATTCTTGGGAAACCGTTAGGCCTTGGCTCTGTTGGGCTGGGGTTGGCTTTTGTGATGGGCTCTCTATCAACCAGCATAACCTCTGGTGGTCTCCCCTTCTGGCTCAGAATGGTCAACCCCTGGCTAAGTCACCTTGGCTCAAAACTCTCAAATTTTATAAGAAGGGCATTCATACACTACATCAGCTCTTTCACCGACCTACCATGCATATTTTGCAGTGGGATTCTTTTAAAACCTAGTACAGTCTTTAAAACCAGGATTGTCTTACTTTTCACGAGCTAGCGAGCGCCATTCTGGTGGAAATTCTTCACAAAATTCGAATTCGTGGGCACAAACCTTGGTGAAAAGACTAGAAATGGTTTTCAGATACTCCTCTCTAGAGCTACAAGTTGCGGCTTGGTTATAGGTGGCTTTCACCCCATTTTCCTATGATCAGATCTTTGAACCAGAGGTGGCTTCTTAAGTCCTCGGCCCATACTTGGCGTAGGAGGTTTGATTCCACTTGTTCTACAATTGTTAATCCGAAGTTGGCCCACTTTGCTTGGTGTATTATTTTCCAAGGCTTGCCCATGGGTTCTCAGCTTGTTCATTTGGGGGTTTCTGACCCTAGCTGCCCTTTTTGTGTGTAGCCTGAAAGCTTCAAGCACCTTTTTTGGTTTTGTCCCAGAGCTTAGTAGCTTTGGACTTCGATTCATGATTTCTTTCGGTCTTTTAGGCCAGAACCTTTTTCATGGCATATGGTTCTGCTAGGGGACCTGCTTGGAACCCCGGCTAAGTTCACCCAGCTTTGGCACACTTTTAGAGTGGAAATCCTCATCAATATCTGGAAAGACAAAAATGCTTGTGTATTTGTTCATTCTCATTTAGATGTTAATGTGTCTCTTTATGCTAAAGCAAATATATGTTCTAATCATAGTAACGAGACTCGAACTTAGCTCAGACTCAGCTAGGGTGACTCGACTTAGGACTCGGGGACCTGGGACTCGGACTCAGCGCAGACTTGGCAAAATGAAAAAAAGTTGAAAAAAACCTAGAAATTTAGAGATTTTTAAGGATTTAAAACTTGTTTCAAGCACCCTTTATTGAATACAACACAAATAAAAGAAAATTTGATCACATACACAAGTATACAACGATCAAATAAGTATAAAGTACACAAATTTTAGTTGTGTTGCTGAAGGAAATAGCATACTTAGATATATAAATTATAAAACTAGTCAAATGTATACAAAAGTCATGGAATATGAAATCCATAACATCAAATGTTCCATAAAAATATGAAATATCAAAACAATAGCTATGACTCTATGGCATAGTGGAGCTAACATCCTTCCTACGAAGGTGTCTAAGGCTCCTGGATGAAGTTGCAGTTGCAGCCATAATCTCTGCCTCTGTCTAAGTCTCCATGCCACTGTCACCAATAGTAGCTATGTCTCCTCGTGCTCTAGCCTCCTCCTCAGCCATGGCTACAACCTTAGCCTCTCTCTTTGCCTGGTCCACCCAATCAAGGTCCTCGTCACTAAAGACTACATCTATAGCCTCAGTGGTCCACTCAGACTGTGGATCAACCTCATCTAGATTGATCGGGGTGTTGTCATGGTCAAAAAGCTTCCTGTATCTGAGCCGAAGGTTGTAATGAACATAGATCAAGTCATTCATCCTCTCCACTATCAATCTATTGCGGTTCTTGGAGTGTATGTGCTCAAACATACTCCAATTGTGCTCACAACTAGATGAACTGCATGACTGGCTCAATAGATGAATAGCAATATTTTGCAGGTTCCGTGTATCAAATCCAAACAACCTCCACCAGCTATCTGAGATGATAAAAAGAAACAAAATCAATCTCATTTCAAGTTTCAAGTTCAACATTTAATAATAAAATACAATATAAAAAGATGACAATTATGCCCTTAAATATATTTTTACCTGGTAGTAATGTTGTCCTACTATCTTTGGTCATTTGACATGCAAAGAAATCTCCTTGTGCCTTAGTGAAGGCATCTATCTCTTGCACTATCTATGTAGTAACAGTGGGCAACATCCACTCTATCATCGAGTAGAGCCCACTAAGAATTTCTCTATCTCCATGGATATCACGGCGGAATTGGAAGGCCAGATTTAGGAAACATGCAGCTGCATGGATGGGCCTATGAAGTTGGTTTTTCCATCTCCTATCAATGATCTCCCAAATGGGATGATACTTATCCTCAACTCCACCATAGATTGATCTAATGGCCTCTTTGGCCCTATCCATGCCCTCATATATGTAGCCTAGTGCGGGCTTCTCCCCATCTGCAACTCGTAGGAGAACTAGCAAGGGCTCAATAAACTGCAAAGTGAAAACATGTTTCACAAATAAGTGTGAATGAAAATAAACAAATAAAAGATATGATTAAAAATTAAAACATAATAAAGAATTAAATTTTACCTTCACAATCTCCTTCACTGGTGTCCAAAACCCTTGCTCATCAAAAATACAATCAACCACACCAATCCCTACAGTGCTTGTAGAAAACGATGAGGAAAACCACTCCTCACCAAAAAACATGCGCCTTAAAGCTGCCTTTGACCGAATCAAGGATTGCAACGTGATAAAATTAGTTGCAAACTTAGTGATGCCAGGACGAGACAACTCCCTCAACCCCGTGTATTGCCTCATAAGGTTAAGCACCCATGTGTGATTGTATATAAATTTGCAAATGTTTCTACCTGCATCCACACATGTTTTGATCCATGGGAGCTTGCCAAGATCCTCCATCATGAGGTCAATGAAATGGGCAGCACATGGAGTCCAGAATATAGTAGGGTGCCTCTCCATCAATAATCTATCAGCAACAACATAGTTTGTTGCATTATCTGTCACCACTTGCACTACATTCTCTTCCCCCACATCAGTTATCACCTCCTCTATAGCCTCACACAGATATGTGGCATTTTTGAATTGGGCAGAAGCATCAATGGACTTAATGAAAACGGTGTCACCTGAAAGAATAAGCAAAACCAGTTATTCAATAAATTAAAAAAAAAAAATCAGCCATATTAAATTATTAATCACTAAATCAAATTCAAATTTCAATGCATTGAGGGAAGTACAATTACCTCTGGAGGACACTAGAAAATTAAGCAGCGTCCTATTTCTCCTATTGGTCCAACCATCAGTCATGATCATGCAACTAATCCTCCTCCACTGCTCACGCTGCTCCTCTAATTGTGCTTTCACATCTACCACTTTTTGAGTCAAAAGTGGGCCCTTTAATTCATCTTCAGTAGGGGCTTTGAACCCCGACCCACATATGGTTATGGCATCAACCATGTTTTGCCAAAAAGGTGACCTGAAACATGTCATAAATAAATTAATAAGTTACTTACATAAGTATTGTAAAATGAAAAGTTTTAAGATTTTAACTGCACTAAATTTGAATTTGATAATGAGATACATCTAGATTCTAAAATAATAAATTTTAAAACAATTAAACGAAAAAGAATTACCTAGCTACATGGAAGGGAATGGTGCAGTAGTACCAAAAGTCTGCAATTGTCTTTTATGCTGCATCATGTACGTCCTTGTTCCAACCCATGCTCTCAAGTGACGGTTGGGAACCAAGAGTAGTGTGTGGTACAAAATATGAGTCCACCCTATATTTACGAACTCTAGGGCCAATGCTAATACTGCCACTACCACTACCACTAGCAGTACTTGCCCCACCAGCAGTAGGAGTATGCACAGGGATAGCTAGTGCAGAAGCAATACCACTAGCACAAGCACTAGCACTAGGATGGTATGGAGGCATGGAAGAAGCATCTCCAACAACACCAAGTCCATGTCCAACTCCCAAACTCACCAATTCATGCTTATGTCTTTTTTTCATTTCTTTTTGCAATTCAAAAGTTTCTAATTGCACCTGCACTTCACGAACAGCCTCAGGAGGTGTTATAGGGTAGCTCACTGCACCATGGATGGGTATGCATGCAATATGGTATTTTAATCTATTTATGCCTCCATGATATATTGTTTTGCAGTATTTACATTTTGTTTCTCCTTTTTTCATTCCGGGAAAGATTTCAGCATGTTTCCAAGTAGGGTCTTTTCTGCCTGGGGTTTGAGACATTGTGAAAATAATAATATGTTTTGATTTGCAAATGAATGTGGCTGCAATAACAAGTAGGGTTTATAAAATTATTTATATTGCAAGTAGGGTTTGTAAAAAAAAAATGCAAACTAAAAAAAACAATGATTTTTCAAATTACAATGAATTATTTGTTAAAAAACACAAAAAAAACCAATAAAAATCAAACTTACCTCTTATATTTCGCTTGGAATGCAATGAAAAATCCTCCCAATCACTAATAATGAGCTCTCAATGCACCTCCTTGTTGGTATGAAGCTTCCCAAATGATATGTGGCCCTGTATTTTTCTTGAACAGCTTGTTGGTTGCCCTCTCTTCTCCTCCTATTTTTCCTCACAACTCTTTCTTCTCCTCCTATTTTTTCAAATGAATAAAATGAGGTTGCTTTTAGGGTTGGGGAGATAATATAAGAAAAAATAAAACAAACTTTAAAGTCAATTTTCTATTTTTTTATTGACTTTGCTTTCTATTGTCGTCAACCGCGTCCAAGGCTCGGGACTCTCCAGGAAGCGGCAAGTCCGGCCAAGACTTGGTAAGACTCGACCGTGTCCGCGTTCGGGCTCCCAGGACCCGGCCAGGTGTGCTCGGCTCGGGACTCGCCGAGTTTGGGTGATTCCAGGCGAGTCTCATAACTATGGTTCTAATGTTCTCTTACAGATTCAAGTGCAAGCCAACAAGGTTGCACTGGAAGTGGCTCACCTGCAGGGTCTCCTGGACCACTAGGCAATGCCCCTTGTACTGTGGCTCAGATCCCTAACTCACCCTCCTCTTCTCTCGATCGGTCGCCTTCTTGAGGCCGGAAACAGAGTGATTCCGTGTGATCTCGCTCCTAGCCTCCTGCTCAACAAGATTCTCGGCCTCCCAGGCGGGCTCGTTCTCCTTCGTCGCGTCCTCATCAGGGCTAGCACTCTAGTGGTGCTCCGAGGATTGGTGGTGGCAGTTTTGGGTGGCCCTCTGATACTCCGCCTGCTTCTGGCTCTAGTTGGCCCTCCACTGGCAAAAGTCTTCCGCGGTTGGCTCTCACAATCTCGCCTCGGCGCGAGGAAAAAGATGCAGAAAAAGATGAAGATAAAGTTGATGATGGCTGGGGTGCTCCTCTTGACGTCACTCCAAACCCCGTTGATGTATGGGGGAAACATCTGGATGACCGGTACCCTCCAGGATCTACTGACACTGCCTTGGCTGCCTAATTTTCCTTCTGTTATTATACCTCTGGGTTAGGCCCATGTGATATTTTGGACTTTCTAGGCTGGGCCCATTTTTTATTTTGGATTTTCTGGGCTGGTCCCATGTGACATTCAGGGTGTGCCTTTTTACCACCTGCCCCTTTTTTGTGAATTTGTAATTTTATCTTTATTAATATAGATATCTAGAAAATTCATCAAAAAAAAAAAATCATCATTTTATGTTCACAACGAAGGTGGGCACACAAAGATAAGGATAGCAACAAGTTTTTGGAGGGAATTAAGCATTATTTCTTACAACTACATAGAGGGGAACTCCACAATGCCAAAAAAATACTTTTTTTTTAAGTTTAAAGTATAAATACCTCATGTCAAAGTACTTTTTGAGTTCTTTTTTGTATTGTTGGATTTAACTCTCAGTTGGAGGATTACTGTTATTGTGACAATTATGTATGTTGGTATACTTTGTATTTATGTTATGTATGTTGGTATGCTTTGTATTTACATTATCTCTCTGTTGATTTATTGTTATTGTAAAAAAATTATGTATGCTAGTCTATACAATAAGTTGTTGATCTTTGTTGTCTTCCTTTCCTTCATAATTTTCTTTCTGAACTGTTATTTATTCTATTTGTAATATTTTTATAACTTTATTCAATAAAAAAAAATTTTATCCCAAAAAAAGCTTCCAAACAAAGTCTACATTAAACCAAAGTCATTAGAACTTTCTATGCTTACAATGGAATATGTATCATGTCCTTAAGAATATTTTGATCTCTAAAGGCATGACTTATGTCCATCGAGTGGGGATGAGAGTTTTGAAACCCAAATATAATAAATTTATATTTAAAGAAATATTTATATTATAATATTATTGTCTAAAAAGCTCCCCCATTCAAAGGGAGGTGTACACGTCAAAGGAACACAATCACAAATCTTGCTTTTTAACATAAACTTAAATTAAATGCAAATAGTGAAATATACCTACTCATTGATTCTTTATAGTTTAAAATGGACACGGCTAACTGCTAGACAAAATTCAACTATGTACATCGAAAAACACATGAAAAACATAGACATGAACATACATGGATACATACATAACATGACGAGACCATCGTAGTGCGGGGCCCACCAGACGCATGAAACCGACGGAGGGGACGAAACGTCCGATCTACGGTCAGGCAAGAGTTAACAACACCATTAGGTGCGTTTTCCCGCTCGTTGTCGGGCACAAAAAGTGGGCGGGTTAGCTTCGTCAGCAAGTTTCTTGTGCGGCACGAGAAAAGTGGAAGGGAATGACATGGGTCTTTTCTGTTTGGAGAAAGCAAGGCGAAAATACTATTTGTTTCTTGTTTCTTGTCTGCACGTTGAAAATGAAAGCTGAAGGTCTGAGAGCACGTGCACGAATTCGAGGAGAATACCGACCAAATTAGCTGAAGTGTGGAGTGCACGTGGAGGATTTGGAGGAGAATACACACGAAATCGAGGTGAGGGGTAATTTTGTTGCAAGCAGAGGGTTTTACAAGTTCTTTGTGTTTGAAATTTGGGAAAAAAAATGTGGAGTATTTCAGTTGTTCTAATGTCTTCAAAATCACACATTCCATTGTTGTGTTTCAATTTTGCGCCATTGAAAAAAGAAACTGCAAAACATAATTTTGAATGGGAAACACAGTGTTGGGTTTCAATAAAAATACTGTACAAAATTATTCTCAATGGGAAACACAGTGCTAGGTTTCATTTTTTTCAATCTCCTATTTTTAATGTAGAGGGTTTTACAAGTTCTTTGTCTTTTAAATTTGGGAAACAGAATGTGGAGTATTTCGGTTGCTCCAATGTCTTCAAAATCACACATTCCATTGTTTTGTTTCAATTTTGTACCTATGAAAAAAGAAACTTCAAATAATAATTATGAATGGGAAATGCAGTGCTGGGTTTCAATAAAAAAACTGTCCAAAATTATTCTCAATGGGAAACATAGTGTTTTCATTTTTTTCAATCTCCTTGTTTTAATGTAGAGGGTTTTACAAGTTCTTTGTCTTTTAAATTTGGGAATAGAATGTGGAGTATTTCGATTGCTCGAATATCTTCAAAATCATGCATTCCATTGTTGTGTTTCAATTTCGCACCATTGAAAAAAGAAACTGCAAATAATAATTCTAAATGGGAAACGCAGTGCTGGGTCTCAATAAAAAAACTATCCAAAATTATTCTCAATGGGAAACACAATGTTGGGTTTCATTTTTTTTAATCTCCTTGTTTTAATGTAGAGGTTTTACAAGTTCTTTGTCTTTTAAATTTGGGAAACAGAATGTGGAGTGTTTCGGTTGCTCGAATGTCTTCAAAATCACACATTCCATTGTTGTGTTTCAATTTTGCACCTTTGAAAAAAGAAACTGCAAATAATAATTCTGAATGGGAAACGCAGTGTTGGGTTTCAATAAAAAAACTGTCCAAAATTATTCTCAATGGGAAACACAGTGTTGGGTTTCATTTTTTTCAATCTCCTTGTTTTAATGTAGAGGGTTTTACAAGTTCTTTGTCTTTTAAATTTGGGAAACAAAATGTGGAGTATTTCGGTTGCTTGAATGTCTTCATAATCACACATTCCATTGTTATGTTTCAATTTTGCACCATTGAAAAAAGAAACTGCAAATAATAATTTTGAATGGGAAACGCAGTGTTGGGTTTCAATTAAAAAACTATCCAAAATTATTCTCAATGGGAAACACAGTGCTGGGTTTCATTTTTTTCAATCTCCTTGTTTTAATGTAGAGGGTTTTACAAGTTCTTTGTCTTTTAAATTTGGGAAACAGAATGTAGAGTGTTTCGGTTGCTAGAATGTCTTCAAAATCACACATTCCATTGTTGTGTTTCAATTTTGCACCTTTGAAAAAAGAAACTGCAAATAATAATTTTGAATGGGAAACACAGTGTTGGGTCTCAACAAAAAAATTATCCAAAATTATTCTCAATGGGAAACACAGTGTTGGGTTTCATTTTTTTTTATCTCCTTGTTTTAATATAGAGGGTTTTAGAAGTTCTTTGTCTTTTAAATTTGGGAAACAGAACGTGGAGTATTTCGGTTACTCGAATGTCTTCAAAATCACACATTCCATTGTTGTGTTTCAATTTCACACCTTTGAAAAAAAAAACTACAAATAATAATTCTGAATGGGAAACGCAATGCTGGGTTTCAATAAAAAAACTGTCCAAAATTATTCTCAATGGAAAACACAGTGTTGGGTTTCATTTTTTTCAATCTCCTTGTTTTAATGTAGAGGGTTTTACAAGTTCTTTGTCTTTTAAATTTGGGAAATAGAATGTGGAGTATTTCGGTTACTCCAATGTCTTCAAAATTACACATTCCATTATTGTGTTTCAATTTCACATTATTGAAAAAAGAAACTGCAAATAATAATTCTAAATGGGAAATGCAGTGTTGGGTCTCAATAAAAAAACTATACAAAATTATTCTCAATGGGAAACACAGTGCTGGGTTTCATTTTTTTTAATCTCCTTGTTTTAATGTAGAGGGTTTTACAAGTTATTTATCTTTTAAATTTGGGAAACAGAATGTGGAGTGTTTCGATTGCTCGAATGTCTTCAAAATCACACATTCCATTGTTGTGTTTCAATTTCACACCTTTGAAAAAAGAAACTGCAAATAATAATTCTAAATGGGAAACGCAGTGCTAGGTTTCAATAAAAAAGCTGTCCAAAATTATTCTCAATGGGAAACACAATGTTGGGTTTCATTTTTTTAATCTCCTTGTTTTAATGTAGAGGGTTTTACAAGTTCTTTGTCTTTTAAATTTGGGAAATAGAATGTGGAGTATTTCGGTTGTTCGAATGTCTTCAAAATCACAGATTCCATTATTGTGTTTCAATTTTGCACCTCTGAAAAAAGAAATTGCAAAAAATAATTCTGAATGGGAAACACAGTGTTGGGTTTCAATAAAAAAATTGTCCAAAATTATTCTCAATGGGAAACACAGTGTTGGGTTTCAATTTTTTCAATCTCCTTGTTTTAATGTAGAGGGTTTTACAAGTTCTGTGTCTTTTAAATTTGGGAAATAGAATGTGGAGTATTTTGGTTGCTCCAATGTCTTCAAAATCACACATTCCATTGTTGTGTTTCAATTTTGCACCTTTGAAAAAAGAAACTGCAAATAATAATTTTGAATGGGAAACGTAGTGCTGGGTCTCAATAAAAAAACTGTACAAAATTATTTTCAATGGGAAACACAGTGCTGGGTTTCATTTTTTTTAATCTCCCTATTTTAATGTAGAGGGTTTTACAAGTTCTTTGTCTTTTAAATTTGGGAAACAGAATGTGGAGTATTTTGGTTGCTTGAATAACTTCAAAATCACGCATTCCATTGTTGTATTTCAATTTCGCACCATTGAAAAAAGAAACTGCAAATAATAATTCTGAATGGGAAACGCAGTGCTGGGTCTCAATAAAAAAACTGTCCAAAATTATTCTCAATGGGAAACACAGTGTTGGGTTTCATTTTTTTTAATCTCCTTGTTTTAATGTAGAGGTTTTACAAGTTCTTTGTCTTTTAAATTTGGGAAACAGAATGTGGAGTGTTTCAGTTGCTCGAATGTCTTCAAAATCACACATTTCATTGTTGTGTTTCAATTTTGCACCTTTGAAAAAAGAAACTGCAAATAATAATTCTGAATGGGAAACGTAGTGTTGGGTTTCAATAAAAAAACTGTCCAAAATTATTCTCAATGGGAAACACAGTGTTGAGTTTCATTTTTTTCAATCTCCTTGTTTTAATGTAGAGGGTTCTACAAGTTTTTTGTCTTTTAAATTTGGGAAACAGAATGTGGAGTATTTCGGTTGCTCGAATGTCTTCAAAATCACGCATTACATTGAAAAAAGAAACTGCAAATAATAATTCTGAATGGGAAACGCAGTGTTGGGTTTCAATAAAAAAACTGTCCAAAATTATTCTCAATGGGAAACACAGTGTTGGGTTTCATTTTTTTCAATCTCCTTGTTTTAATGTAGAGGGTTTTATAAGTTCTTTGTCTTTTAAATTTGGGAAACAGAATGTGGAGTGTTTCAGTTGCTAGAATGTCTTCAAAATCACACATTCCATTGTTGTGTTTCAATTTTGCACCTTTGAAAAAAGAAACTGCAAATAATAATTTTGAATGGGAAACGCAGTGCTGGGTCTCAACAAAAAAACTGTCCAAAATTATTCTCAATGGGAAACACAGTGTTGGGTTTCATTTTTTTTATCTCTTTGTTTTAATGTAAAGGGTTTTAGAAGTTCTTTGTCTATTAAATTTGGGAAACAGAACGTGGAGTATTTCGGTTGCTTGAATGTCTTCAAAATCACACATTCCATTGTTGTGTTTCAATTTTGAACCTTTGGAAAAAGAAACTGCAAATAATAATTCTGAATGGGAAAAGCAGTGCTGGGTTTCAATAAAAAAATTGTCCAAAATTATTCTCAATGGGAAACACAGTGTTGGGTTTCATTTTTTTCAATCTCCTTGTTTTAATGTAGAGGGTTTTACAAGTTCTTTGTCTTTTAAATTTGGGAAATAGAATGTGGAATATTTCGATTGCTCGAATGTCTTCAAAATCACACATTCCATTATTGTGTTTCAATTTCGCATTATTGAAAAAAGAAACTGTAAATAATAATTCTGAATGGGAAATGCAATGTTGGGTCTCAATAAAAAAACTGTACAAAATTATTCTCAATGGGAAACACAATGTTGGGTTTCATTTTTATTAATCTCCTTGTTTTAATGTAGAGGGTTTTACAAGTTCTTTGTCTTTTAAATTTGGGAAACAGAATGTGGAGTGTTTCGATTGCTCGAATGTCTTCAAAATCACACATTCCATTGTTGTGTTTCAATTTCGCACCTTTGAAAAAAGAAACTGCAAATAATAATTTTGAATGGGAAATACAGTGTTGGGTTTCAGTTATTTTAATCATCCACTTGACATGGTAAAGGTTTTGTTATGGTCGGATGCTTGTTTCTTAACACCCACGTTTTTGTTAAGGTGGCAGATTTTTGATCCCATGTTTTTGTTCGACATGGTGCTTCCTAGTGAAGTTGCGGAACATGAAAATGAGCCAGTACCAATCATTCAGCCTAATCTAATTGGGATTGAGGAGGAACAACTCGACATTGTTTCTAAGCTACATTCGCTTGCATGGAAGGAAAAGTCCAGCGATGCTGAATATTGGAGGGTGATCTTTGTCCTAGATAAAGAGGAAGAGGAAGCAGAATTTAATAATTTGCTTGATGAAATGCTTGCAGAGAGTTTACGGGGTTGGCTTCCTCCAGATGTTTAGTGAACTTGTTTTCTATCGACTGAAACTTAATCTTTAATTTACATGCATGTAAATTTTATAATTATGAATAGTCACCGATTTCATAGGGTGTAATGGAAATAGTGTCTGTTATGCAGCCATGGAGCCTTTGAACCCATATTTTGTATTGAGAAAAAAGCAAATAAGATTGAATCCTTTAGTTTCTAACTATTTTCTTGATCACAAATGTCTTTGTGCTTCTGTGATCATTCTTCAATATGATATTTGCTAAGTCGAATAGTGTTGATGTTATATTTGCTAAATTTGTGAATTCTAAAAGAAATCATCTTGTCAAATTAGTTTGTTGTTTTTATCTTTCTTTGTCTCAATATGGAATGTTACAATATAGTATGACTATCTTCCAAATCACACATTCCATTGTTGTGTATAAATTTCAGTAGATTGATAAGAAAACTCCACAAAATAAATCTGAATGGGAAACACGGTGTTGGGTTCCAGTTATTTGAATCTCCTTGTTTAAATGTAAGGGGTTGTGTCATGGTGGGTTGCTTGTTTCTTAAAACCTAGGGTTTTGCAATATGGAATGTTACAATATAGTATGTCTGTCTTCCAAATCACACATTCCATTGTTGTTTTTAACTTTTGCATGATTGACAAAATCAATTGGAAACAAAAAATGTGATTTGGAAAACACAGTGTTGGGTTTAAGTTATTTGAATGTCCATGTTTAAATGTGAAGGGTTGTCTCATGGTGGGTTTCTTTCTTCTTAACACCTCCCAGTTTAAAACATGGAATGTTAGAAAACCATATGAATTTATTCAAAATCGCAAATTCCAATGTTGTGTTTGAATTTCGCATGATTGAAAGAAAAGTGCAGAAAACAATTGTTATTCGGAGAACAAAGTGTTTGGGTTGTTCGACTATCTAATTTCCAGCATACGTTTGTGTTATATTTTATGCGTAGCTCGATTGAATCTATCACCTTTAATTTTCCTTGATTGAAGCCAGAACGTCCTATTTGTTTTATGTGGGTGAGAGCAATGCAAGCACATTTTATCTATGTTTTAATGAATGATTTTTTCCTTCTTCTTCACACAATCCACACTAATTTTAAGTGTTCATCCAATTTTGTGATTTCCTAGAATGGGGAGAGGTTTGAAATGGAAGAAGCTAGACGAATTGGAGGTGCAAGATGTACAAAATGGAGGCTCTCCTTTTTTGTCTTCCAATTTGGAATGGGCTACTATTTCCATGAACAAGGATAAGGTCCCTGACCTTGCTGCAGCAATTCCTCTTACAAGACTTGATCAGTTCATTCATGGTGAAATGTGCGTTGAAGGTGTAGAAACAAAATTTTTGGACAATAAAATAAGAGAACCTATGACCTCCTGTGCCGTCTATGACAAAACTTATAGTAAAACAATTTTGTATAAGAGGTTTGTATATATCGACATTCGTTTCTATGGTAGAATGATATTTTACTCTCTTGGTTGAACATGATGAGATGATGCCTTTCTTGCAGCTACTAGTGTCAATACGGTCCTACAGACAAGTCAAGTGATTATCAAAGAACTCAAATGAAGAGACCATGAACTGAATTACGAAACCATTACTAACTTGGAAACCAATCAAGAACATCTTATTGTCTTATTACTTTGACATTAATGCCAACACATGCCAGAGGGGACAACACAAGAGTCATGTAAAATTTGTGTTCCAAACATATTAACAGATAGTGAACAAGACTTTTTTTCTTAAAGTTTGATATGAAATGGATAACAATTATTTGTTCCAATGACATGAAATAAGTATATATGCCTATAGGTTCAAAATAATTGTACAATAATAAAATAATTAAAGAAGCCCATGAAAAGTCTCATATCAAATGTATAACACCATAGTGTTGAAACATATGCAAATGGTGTATCTCTACACCACAATTGTTCAATATTGAAATATTTAAACCCACAGAGAAGAATCAGTATTTGGAGCCTGTCTCATCAATTCCTACGCTGCCTATTCCTTGCAATCAAGTTCAGGCCTACATAAATACGGCATGTTTCTTAGGGTCCTTGTGTATTTTGGGGGGATGATTCCAGATCCACGAACCCTCGCAGATGATGAACGTGGAACAACAGATTTCTTCGTACTTTGTGCTTTGTCCGTGTCAGGTTTAACAGCTTCACCCTATAGCAAACAATTAATGAGAATTAACGTACGCATGGAAAGAATATACGCAATATGATATATTTACATCAACATATCATTTATGTGTACCTCTGGAACATAATACTTCATCTACGCAAGCTGCCATATGACAAAGCCGCCCACGCACTCTATGATGGTATATGTGCCAAGCATGGGAAAAGGCACGTGGCATCGACCATCAATGGCCTCAACAATACTGACTCTCGCACAATTTTCTAGGTGCCTCAAGAAGTGGGTGTGAGCATTTCTGGCGACAACCTGTAGAATGCCTTTCGCAACCCGTTTATGCCGCCTCCAAAGGTCGACGTGATCACCGACCTTAAAATTTATGTCATTGTACTCTATCATCAGTTCATCCACCAGGTTTGCCTGCAATGGAAACGTCATTGGCGTGAAGCATAATTGAAGGCAAATTAAAAGATTCCTAAAGAAATAAGAACAGACCATAGAAGTGTGTTTGGTTTCATACCGATATAGATGGCACGTCGCACCTCTCCCCGTCCCCATTTCCATCTTTATTGCCATCTCCCCCTTGCAGGCCAGCGCTCTCCTCCTCCTTGGGTCCATCCTTATTACACTCTCCCACTTGCAAGCCAGTGCTCTCCCCCTCCTCATGTCCATCTCTGTCACCCAGTTCCACATTCAACCCAGTGTTCTCCCCGTCGTCATGACCATTTGTGTTACCCTGTCCCACTTCGTGGCCAGTGCTCTCCCCATCTGCATGCCCATCTGTATTAGCCTCTCTCATTTCAATCGCAATGACATCGCCAATTAGGTCAAGGCCAGCACTTCGTTGTTTATCCTTGCCCTGTAATAGCAGGAATTAGAAGGTCATTTAAAATTCAGGTGCATGCAACCAATTCATTGAAATAATCAAAACAAACATTAAATAAAAGAATTGCAATTCACTATTTCTTCTACTTCCTCCATGTCAAGGCACCTTGACACGTTTGATGGCATATGCTCATTCTTCTTCTTCTTCTTCTCAACATTTTTAGATGACGGGTCGGGAGGAATGACATCATCTGTTGCTTCCATGGGCAATTGTTCACCATCGAAAATCACAAAAACTTGCTTGAGGGCAGCAGTTCATTGTTCATCATTGATGTGTAATAGGAGGAATTGAAACGTTGCACCAAACTTAGATGCATGCAACCAATTCATTCAAATAAGAAAAACAAACTTTACAGTAAACAAAAGATTTGGAGATCACCGTTTGTTTTCATTTCTTCTTCAGATGGTGCCTTGAAACTTTCAACTGTGTAGGATGCTTATTCTGAATCTTATACACAAGGGTGGGAGGAACAACACCATCTTCACCTTTCGTGGACACAGCTTCCTCTAGCAAATGAGCCCTGTTGTGCTGATGAGAAGAAACCGCTTCTCGAGCATCACCCTAGCATGTCATGTAAGTTAACATTAAGTGAACCTTCTATGCATCCAAACATAAATAATTTAGCAAGGAAAATTCACATCTAACAATTCAGTTCGACATTACCATTCCTTCCTGTCTCTTTCTCTCCTGCAATTGTATTATTCTTTTCCTTCTCTGCTCCTTCATCTCGTCAGTGTTGTATAACACCATTTGCTTCTTCACCTCATCCTTTCCTTCTTTGGGAAGTTGAAGGAATTTTTGTTTCCCAAAATTTTGACAGACACGTCTAACAACATGCTTTTGATGCAGACGCTGTCGTATATTCATTTGGTACTCTATATTTTGCACCTTCTTTAGAAGGTACTCTTTCAATTTATCAGGGGGAGGAGCGGGTTTTTTTGGTTCCCCCCCCCCCAACACAGCTCGGCCACACTTTGGTGCATCAAGAATAGGAAGGTGGTGATGCTGAAACCTATCCATGTTGAACACTCTCCAATTATAATACTTTATGGTACATTCTTCTACAATACAATAATATATATATCTGCCATTCACCGTTTCTCTTTTGTATTCAATATCAACCTACATAGCAAGTTTGGAAAAGAAAATCGCTTAATATATTTGATATTCAATCAAATTGAATGCACAACATATATACACAGCTAAACGATGCAATAATTCAGTTATTATATCTACCTTCCCGCCCAGCACATCACCCCATGCTTCATTGGATCCCTCTCCATCCTTAGGGTCTCCCTCTGCACGGTTTTCCTTCTAGTCATGGACTATGGCAAGAGCGAGATCATCTCCTTGATTATTTTCCTAAATCAAAGGAATGATATATGCCAAAATCAGAATATTTGTAAGAGACATGATATTTTCGAACTGAAATTAAAAAGCATTTTGATTCATGCATAGGAAGGGAAGGGCAATTGGAAGTTCACAATCAATTACCGAACACGTCATTGCCTTATGGTTGACCATTTTCGTAAACCGAGGGGACTTCCTCTGTACCGCGGTTGCTGCCTCCTGAATAAAACATTCCCACTTTCCAATCAACCTCATAACTAGTTATGAGAGATTAAAATTGTACATTGGATTGCATCTTGTAATCACCAGATCTTACCTGCACATTTCGTGAATGGGACTGCCGCGAAGAAGATGCCCTACTACACAACCTTTTAGGTGTGTTGTCCACATCAATGACGTTCTTCACTGTAGGAACCAGTTTCTGTTTTACAGCACACATCCTTCGTTTCCTATAAACTGTAAAATTGTTGCAAGTGTTATGGACAGTTAAAGTTTGAAAATTTATTGCACAATTTTGTAGTAATCAAGCATATATTTTTTTCAATGAAAAGAAGAAATTAAAATGCACAACCCACACTTTTGTAAAAATCTATACAAGTAACCCACTCTGGTTTACAACATGCAATTATTTTGTCCAATTATTATTGTCAATCATGAGAAAGATAATGAATTGCAATTTATACCATAAATAATAGTTGTAATTTTTGGAGGTGCCATTTTTACATTCATACAGTGTAAATAAGAAAAGCTTTTCAAGACACTCAAACTGTTATCCGAATTTTCAGTTTGGAAAACACAGGGTGTTATAAACCATGCAACCCACAAACTGTTAAAAGACAAGACTTTATGTTATGCATACTGTTACAAAACACTATATTGAAGTTCACATTCATATTTTATAAGAATCCATCACATGCACTAAACATTCCATTTCAATATCGGAATATGTTTGAAACAAAAGATGCACAAAAAACATTGCATGATGGAAAACACACTGGGTTGTCCTTCACTTTTCAAATACTGTTCAATGACGACACTTACTGTTATGCACACCATAAGAAAACAATGTATTGAAGGTCACTTTCATATTTTATAACTGCCCTTGCTTGCAACAAAAGTTGCACAAAAAAAAAAGTAAAGTTGCAGTATGGAAAACCCAGCGGGTTGTCCGTCGCTACTCAAAAGCTTAAATAATTATGGTTATTTTTTAGCTTTAGGATCACTTAGGTTATATATAATCGGAGAAAACTAAGTGCTGGACAAAATTCACATATGTATATAACATAGGCTATGCCGGTTTGAAGCATTTTTTTTTGTGTCGAGGGTTTTGAAATTTTTGTTTTGTTTCCTCTTTGTTTGCTGGTTATCGAATTTTGCCCTTTCCGAATGAAAAAAGCGACAACCCATTGTACAAATATGAGTGAAATTACTGAAAAATGTTTGTAGAAAGCAAAATCACCTCCAATAATCAAATGCTATATTTCAAAAATCATGTAAAACCCGCAAAGAGAAAAGAGCCATTGTTCGCATAGTTTTTCGGAATGGATAGAAAAGGGCATAACATGGCATTCAAAATCATAATTGAGAAAAATAGAAAAAATCCCACATCCAATCCCATTTTTGCCGCCATTTTATACAATATTGTTTTGGGAAACACATCGTCTCCTAAAACTCAGACTATTGTAAAACCCACTGTTTGACTACGACGTCTCCTCATGTTATGTATGTGTCCACATATGTTCTTATGTATGTTTTTCATGCGGTTTTCAATGTGCATAGGTGAATTTTGTCTAGGAATTTGAAACCGGCATAACTCATAGACAAAATTCACATATGTACATTGAAAAATGCATTAAAAACATGCATGGATACTACACAACATGACAAGATGTCATAGTTGGAAAACACACTGTCTCCTCTCTATTTTAGAGGAACTGGCATATCCTATGTTATATACATATGTGAATTTTTTCCAAGAGTTAGCTTGCTCCCTCCTTAACTTGTGGACAAAATTCACCTATGTGTATATCATGGCCTATGCAGCCATACCGCATGGAGAAAAGAGTCGCAACGGAAGAGGTGGGACCCACGGTGATGGAAAAGCTTGCCGGACGGAAGGAAAGACCTGATGGCCAGATATCTCATCTCCCGTGCCGTTTGTTGGCCCGTCGCCAGGAAATTGTGTCAGCGTCGACGGGTTTTTCAAAATAATCGCTCGGTGTGGATGGACAAAAAGCCTAAAACGTGGCCAAACGAAACCATTATTAGCAAATAATAAAAAGGGCCGACAAGGTCCCATTTTTTCCATTTTTAGACGGCGACATTTTGGTGGATAGCGAGGGTAAGAGTAGCAGCCATGCGGAGCTCCTTCGGGTATGTATATCCGCTCTGTGTTATGCACAGAGTAAGAGGACAATGTATTGAATGCGAGCTTCATAATTTTTAACAACCCTTACTTTCAACAAAACACTCTTGTTCGATCTCTGCCCAACACATTATTCACATAATAGTTGCATCATGGAAAACACAGTGGGTTGTGGCTCACTTATTATTTTACGTAGGCTGTAAGAAATGAATGTTTTGAAGTTCACGTTGTACTCTTTTAACAACACCTACTTTGAGCAAAACACTCTTTTTCAATATCTGCCCATATGTTTCCAACACAAAATTCACATAACAGTAGCATCATGGAAACCACAGTGGGTTGTGGCTCACTTCTTATTTTTTTGTCCGAAATGTAACAAAATAATGTTTTCAACTTCCCTTTCTTGTCTTATGAGACTCCTTTCTTTAAGAAAAATAGTCTTGCTCACTACCTGTTCATATGTTTCCAACAAAAATAATTACTTAACTGTTGCAGTATGGAAAACACAATGGGTTGTCCCTGACTTTGCAAAAATAGTAAGAAGACAGCAGCTAGTGTCATGCACACAGTAAGAGGACAATGTATTGAATCTAAGCTTCATAATTTTTAACAATGCTTACTTTCAGCAAAACACTCTTGTTCGATCTCTACCCAACACATTATTCACATAATAGTAGCATCATGGAAAACACAGTGGGTTGTGGCTCGCTTCTTATTTTTTAAAATCTCCTTGTTTAAATGTAAATGGAAAGCTTAATATCAAGGTGTGCACATTCTATAGTGCATGTCAAAAAATACAATGTGTTTTGAAGCCTACATTTACTTATACAGTATACCCAACCTTTGTCTTGTAATGCAAATATACAAACGTATAGATGGTGTTTTATTTTATCAAATAGCACATCTCTCATTTAATGGGGACAATAATAACCCTCAACACATAGTGTAATTCATAGTATGCACTTCATTCTATTTCGCAACAATTCATGTTGGAAAACCCTACGTGTTAAGAAAGAAGCAACCCAAATAGTGTTGTCAAACCCTCTGCAACACTATTGGATAGTACACGTCACCTCAATTTGGTTGGTATTCTCCTCGAAGTCGTCCACGTGCACTGAGACCTTCTGCTTTCCCTTTCAACGTGCAAACAAGAAATAAAACAAATAGTATTTTCGCCTTGCTTTCTCCAAACAGAAAAGGCCCATGTCATTCCCTTCCACTTTTCCCGTGCCACACAAAAGAAACTTGTCGATGAAGCTAACCCGCCCGCTTTTTCACCCGACAACGGGCGGGAAAATGCACCTAACGGCATTGTTAACTCTTGCCTGACCGTAGCTCGAACGTTTTATCCCGTCTGCCCGTTTCGTCACTTTTTGTTTCCATGTATATTGTTATTCTAATAGCTCTTTTACAATTTGTCTATAATATTTAGGGCCAAGTAATGGGAGTAGGCAAAATTATCAATTAAGTTATTCCTACCCATTGGCTTTACGAGTTCTATTTAATACAATGCATAGAACTATTTGGAGTAGTCGCTTGTTATATGTGCACATCTTTTTGCAGTGTGGTGATCAGATCAAAACATACTGAAAAAGAGCAGAAATAGAATATAGAAATAGCATTCTACAAAATTGCCATCAGGTGTTGTTAAAAAATGAACCATTTATAACTTACTACATATTGTATACAAATAGCAAAATTGTAAAAAGAACTATTACGAAAAAACTTATGCACCACATATATACTCTTTTGGTGAAAGATTTCAAATTACCGCAAAACACAATAGAATGACATGAATATGACAGCTGAACGAAAACCCCAACATTTCACAATTTCAAACAAATCGGCACTTCTAAATGCATATTAAATTTTGGAAATTTAACCGTCCACTACACTTGCGATTCAAGCTATGGAAGCCAGAATCACCTGTATTTACTGCAGAAGGTTCACATCTCCTAAAGCATCCTTGTCAATTCACCTGCCCTTGTTTTGTTGAATCTTCTTTTGTGGCCTATTTAAACCACTTGGAATAAAGACAAGTGTTAGTGATAGATTAAATTGGCAAATTAAAGATAATTGGTGCTAGAAATAATTGTATTTCTTCCAAAATTCCCTAATATAAAATTTATATGTTCTGCTTAGTGCAAAATGACAGCTTGCACAGAAAATAAACAAACATATTAAACTGTACATTGGGAATTTAATTTCCAATTTAACCTATCGCTAACACTACTATATATATCAGGAATCATATGTGCCATTTTGCCATTCTGCAAGAACTGTGTAGCAATGAACATTCATTATGTTCTATAAATTCATTTCTTCCAATCAAGAATAAGGAGAAAGCTAACTCGTAAACAAAAGGCACCTATGTATGTAACATGAGATAAAAATGGAATTTCATTTTCGTCATTTGATTCGACCGAATAAATGCTCGGACTATTTGCAGTGTTGGAAAATACAATGTCCCCATATAAGGTGTTAAGAAACAAGCAACCCAAATAGTGTTGTAAAACCCTCTGCAACAGAGAGGAAACAGTGTGTTTTCCAACTATGATGTCTCGTCATGTTATGAATGTATCCATGTATGTTTTTCATGCGTTTTTTTATGTACATTGGTGAATTTTGTCTAGGATTTAGGCGGATCCTTAAGAAACAAGCAACCCAAATAGTGTTGTAAAACCCTCTGCAACAGAGAGGAGACAGTGTGTTTTCCAACTATGACGTCTCGTCATGTTGTGTATGTATCCATGTATGTTTTTCATGCATTTTTCGGTGTACATAGGTGTAATTGTATGTCTAGGAGTTAGCCAGCTCCTTAACAAACAAGCAACCCAGATAGTATTGTAAAACCCTCTGTGACAGAGAGGACACAGTGTGTTTTCCAACTATGACGTCTCCTCATGTTATGTATGTATCCATGTATGTTTTTCATGCATTTTTCGATGTACATAAGTGAATTTTGTTTAGGAGTTAGCTGGCTCCTTAGGAGAAATAGAATCAAGCAACCCAAATAGTGTTGTAAAACCCTTTGCAATAGAGAGGAGGCAGTGTGTTTTCCAACTGTGCAAATAATGAGAGCAATACATCTGTTCCAATCAGGAGAAATCAAACTCATAAACAAAAAGCGCCTATTCATGTAACATGAGATCAAAATGGAATTTCATTTTCCTCATCTAATTCAACCAAATAAATGCTCGCATTCTCTGCACATTTGGGAAACGTACTGTGTCGATACAAGGTGTTCAAAAACAAGCAACCCATATAGTGTTGTAAAAATTTGTTCCAATCAAATAAAGAAAGCGAAATGACATTTTGGCTATAGCAAAGAGTTGTTCAAAAATGCATGAAAAACATAAATGGAAACATACATAGCATGATGAGATGTCATAGTCCAGAATGGCGATCGACACAAAACCGGCAGATGGAACAAAACGTCTGGGCGATGGTCAGGTGGGAGTCAACGGTGCCGTCAGGTGGGTTTTCCCACCTGTTACTAGGCAAAAAGGTGGGTGGGTTAGCTTTGTGGACAAGATTCTTTGTCTGGGGCAGCAAAAGTGGAAGGGAATGATGTGGGCCTTTTCTCTTTCAAGAAAGAAAGATGAAAATACTATTTGTTTCCTGCTCTTGGGACTTTTCTGTTTCAAGAAAGAAAGGTGAAAATATTGTTTTCTAGCAACAAATAGCCATTATTGTCTTCGTTGTTCATTGCACAATGGCAAGATGGCATATACACAGAGCAGATATACATACCTGAAGGAGCTCTGCATGGCTGCTACTCTTGCCCTCGCTATCCACCAAAACGTCGCCATCCAAAAATGGTAAAAATGGGACCTTGTCAACCCTTTTTATTATGTACTAATAATGGTTTTGAATGGCATGTTTTAGGATTTTTGTCCATGCCGATAAATTATTTTGAAATCCCGCCAGCACTGTCACATTTTCCCGACAACAGTTGCAGGTATTGGCCCTTTTTTGTTTCGAGAAAGAAAGGTGAAAATACTATTTCTTTCCACTTTGCACATTCAAAGGGAAAGTTGAATGTTTCAGTGCACGTGGACAAGTTGGAGGAGAAATCAAACCAAATTCAGGTGACACATACTATCCAATAGTGTTGCAGAGGGTTTTACAACACTATTTGGGCTGCTTCTTTCTTAACACCAATGGTTTTCCAACATGAATTGTTGCAAAACAGAATGAAGTGAAGGCAGGCTTCAAAACATATTGTATTTTCCAACATGCACTACAGAATGTGCACACCTAGATATACTAGTCTAAAAACCAGAAAGGGCTAGGGTATGTTGTGATGTGGAGGTTGAAAAATGCAATGTGTTATGAAGTATGCAATTTGTTACATACTTCAAACTTAAACAGAAAAATGGAAGGTGTGATCTGGAAGACTTTCATACTGTTTTGTAACATTCCATTTTAAAAAACCATGGGTGTTAAGAACCAAACAACCCAGCATGAGACGACCCTTTAATTCTCAAGTGGATGATTAAAATAACTGAAACCCAGCACTGTGTTTCCCATTTAGAATTGTTTTCTGCACTTTTTTTTTTCAATGCTGCAAAATTTAAACACAACAATGGAATGTGTGATTTGGAAGACATTCAAGTAACACTCCATGTTGAAAACCAGTGGGTGTTAAGAATCAAGCAACCCACCATGAGACAACCCATTACATTAAAACAAGGAGATTAAAAAAAATGAAACTCAGCACTGTGTTTCCCATTGAGAATAATTTTGGACAGTTTTTTTATTGAAACCCAACACTGCGTTTCCCATTCAGAATTATTATTTGCAGTTTCTTTTTTCAATGGTGCAAAATTGAAACACAACAATGGAATGTGTGATTTTGAAGACATTCGAGCAACTGAAATACTCCACATTCTGTTTCTCAAATTTCAAACACAAAAAACTTGTTAAACCCTCTACTTGCAACAAAATTACCCCTCACCTCAATTTCGTGTGTATTCTCCTCCAAATCCTCCAAGTGCACTCCACACTTTAGCTAATTTGGTCGGTATTCTCCTCAAATTCATCCATGTGCTCTCAGACCTTCAGCTTTTCCTTTCAACATGGGAGTCGGCTAACTGCTAGACAAAATTCACTTATGTACATCGAAAAATGCATGAAAAACATACACATGAACATGTATGGATACATGCATAACATGATGAGACATTGTAGTGTGGGGCCTGCCAGATGCTTGAAACCGGTGGAGGTGACGAAACGTCCGAGCTACAGTCAGGCAAGAGATAACGACATCGTCAAGTGCGTTTCCCGCCCATTGTCGGGCTCCAAAAGCGGGCGGGCTGGCTTCGTCGGCAAGTTTCTTTTGTGTGGCATGGGAATAGTGGAAGGGAATGACATGGGCCTTTTATGTTTGGAGAAAGCAAGGCGAAAATACTATTTGTTTTGTTTCCTGTCTGCATGTTGAAGGCGAAAGCTAACTGCTAGACAAAATTCACCTATGTGTATATGATAGCATATGCGGCCATACCAAATTTAGGTATGGCAACAGTTGTAGGTATTGGCCCTTTTTTGTTTCAAGAAAGAAAGGTGAAAATACTATTTCTTTCCACTCTGCACATTGAAAGGGAAAGCTGAATGTTTCAGTGCACGTGGGCAAGTTAGAGGAGAAATCAGACCAAATTCAGGTGACATGTACTATCCAATAGTGTTGTAGAGGGTTTTACAACACTATTTGGGCTACTTCTTTCTTAACACCAATGGTTTTACAACATGAATTATTGCAAAACAGAATGAAGTGAAGGTAGGCTTCAAAACACATTGTATTTTCCGACATGCACTAAAGAATGTGCACACCTCGATATACTGGTCTAAAAACCAAAAAGGGCTAGGGTATATTGTGATGTGGAGGTTGAAAAATGCAATGTGTTATGAAGCATGCAATTTGTTACATACTTTGAAAACATAAACAAAACAATTGTAGGTGTTTTCTGGAAGACTTTCATACTGTTTTGTAACATTCCATCTTACAAAACCATGGGTGTTAAGAACGAAACAACCCAGCATGAGACGACCCTTTACATCTCAAGTGGATGATTAAAATAACTGAAACCCAGCACTATGTTTCCCATTCAGAATTATTTTTTGTAGTTTCTTTTTTCAATGGTGCGAAATTGAAACACAACAATGGAATGTGTGATTTTGAAGACATTTGAGCAACCCAAATACTCCACATTCTGTTTTCCAAATTTAAAAGACAAATAACTTGTAAAACCCTCTACATTAAAACAAGGAGATTCAAAAAAATGAAACCCAGCACTGTGTTCCCATTCAGAGTTATTTTGTGCAATCTTATTATCAATCGACTTAAATTTAAACACAACAAGGCAATGTGTGATTTGGAAGACATTCAAGAAACTAAAATACTCCGCATTGTGTTTCCCAAATTTCAAATTACCCCTCACCTCCATTTCGTCGGTATTCTACTCCAACTCCTCCACGTGCACTCAGACCTTAAGCTTTCCATTTACATTTAAATAAGGAGATTTTAAAAAATAAGAAGTGAGCCACAACCCACTGTGTTTTCCATGATGCTATTGTTATGTGAATAATGCGTTGGGCAGAGATCGAACAAGAGTGTTTTGCTGAAAGTAAGGGTTGTTAAAAATTATGAAGCTTAGATTCAATACATTGTCCTCTTACTGTGTGCATAACACTAGCTATTGTCTTCTTACTGTTTTTGCAAAGTCAGGGACAACTCATTGTGTTTTCCATACTGCAACAGTTAAGTAATTTTTTTGTTGGAAACATATGAATAGGTAGTGAGCAAGACTGTTTTTCTTAAAGACAGGGGTCTCATAAGACAAGAAAGGGAAGTTGAAAACATTATTTTGTTACATTCCGGACAAAAAAATAAGAAGTGAGCCACAACCCACTGTGTTTTCCATGATGCTATTGTTATGTGAATTTTGTGTTGGAAACATATGGACAGATATTGAAAAAGAGTGTTTTGCTCAAAGTAGGTTTCCATGTATGTTCATGTGTATGTTTTTCATGCGTTCTTCGATGTACATAGGTGAATTTTGACTAGCAGTTAGCCAACTCCCATAAGACAAGAAAGGGAAGTTGAAAACATTATTTTGTTACAGTCAAGAAAAAATAAGAAGTGAGCCACAACCCACTATGCTTTCCATGATGCTACTGTTATGTAAATTTTGTGTTGGAACATATGGGCAAATATTGAAAAATATTTTTTTGCTCGAAGTAGGTGTTGTTAAAAGAGTACAACAGGAACTTCAAAACATTCATTTCTCAAAGACTGTATAAAATAATAAGTGAGCCATAGCCCATTGTGTTTTCCATGATGCAATTGTTATGTGAATAATGTGTTGGGCAGATATCCAAGAAGAGTGTTTTGCTGAAAGTAAGGGTTGTTAAAGATTATGAAGGTCAAGTTCAATACATTGTCTTCTTACTGTGTGCATAACACTAACTATTGTCATTGAACAAGATATTTGCTAATAATGGTTTCAAATGCCACGTTTTTACCTTTTTGTCCATCCACACTAAACAATTAATTTAAAAACCCGTCATCGGCGCTGACACGATTTCCCGATGATGGGACAACAAACGACACACGGGATGAGACGTCCCACCCTCAAGTCTTTCCTTCCCGTCCGACAACCTTTTCCCTCACCAATCCCACCTCTTCCGTCATGACTCTTTTCCCCATGCGTTATGCGAGCCATATCCTATGCTATATACATAACTGAATTTTCTCCATGAGTTAAGGAGGGAGCAAGCTAACTCCTACACAAAATTCACATACGTATATAACATACGATATGCCACTTTTAGGCATAAATTTAAATATGTATATAACATAGGATATGCCGATTTCAAATTCCTAGACAAAATTCACCTATGCACATTGAAAAAAAGGATGAAAAACATACATGGATACATACATAACATGAGGATACGTCATAGTGAAATAGTGGGTTTTACAACAGTCTGAGTTTTAGGAGACAGTGTGTTTTCCAAAACAACAGTATATAAAATGGTAGAAAAACTGGGATTGGATGTGGGCTTTTTACCAGTTACCAATTATGAGTTTTAGGAGATAGTGTGTTTTTCAAAACCCTCGACAGAAAAAACATTATCAGACCTGCATTTCAACGAAATCCTAGACAAAATTCACCTCTGTATATCGAAAAACGCATGAAAAAAATACATAAGAACATACATGGATACATACATAACATGAGGAGACATCGTAGTGAATCTGTGGGTTTTACAATAGTCCGAATTTGAGGAGACATTGTGTTTTCCAAAACAACAGTGTATAAAATGGCAGCAAAAATGGGATTGGATGTGGGATTTTTGCTATTTCCCAATTAGCTTCCCCAAATGGCTGGGAGATGGCTAGTTTCTAGACAAAATTCACCTATGCACATTGAAATAAAGGATGAAAAACATACACATGAACATACATGGATACATACATAACATGAGGATACGTCGTAGTGAAATAGTGGGTTTTACAATAGTCCGAGTTTTAGAAGACAGTGTGTTTTCCAAAACAATAGTATATAAAATGGTAGAAAAAATGGGATTGGATGTGGGATTTTTGCCAGTTACCAATTATGAGTTTTAGGAGATAGTGTGTTTTTCAAAACCCTCAACAGAAAAAACATTATCAGACCTACATTTCAACTAAATCCTAAACAAAATTCACCTCTGTACATCTAAAAATGCATGAAAAAAATACATAAGAACATACATGGATACATACATAACATGAGGAGACATCGTAGTGAATCTGTGGGTTTTACAATAGTCTGAATTTGAGGAGACATTGTGTTTTCCAAAACAAAAGTGTATAAAATGGCGGCAAAAATGGGATTGGATGTGGGCTTTTTGCTATTTCCCAACTAGCTTTCCCCAAATGGTCGGGAGCCGGCTAGCTGCTAGACAAAATTCACCTATGCACATTGAAAAAACACATGAACATACATGGATACATACATAACATGAGGAGACGCCGTAGTGAAACAGTGGGTTTTACAAATAGTCCGAGTTTTAGGAGACAGTGTGTTTTCCAAAACAACAGTGTATAAAATGGCAGCAAAAATGGGGTTGGATGTGAGCTTTTTTCTATTTCTTTTGTGTGGCACGGGAAAAGTGGAAGGGAATGACGTGCGCCTTTTCTGTTTGGAGAAAGCAAGGCAAAAATACTATTTGTTTTATTTCTTGTGTGCACGTTGAAAGGGAAAGGCAAAGGCCTTAGAGCACGTGGACGACTTCAAGGAGTGCACATGAAGGATTTGGAGTAGAATACAGACGACATCGAGGTGAGGGATAATTTTGTTGCAAGCAAAGGGTTTTGCAAGATGTTTTAATTTGAAATTTGGGAAACACATTGTGGAGTATTTCAGTAGGCTTTCTGACTATTTCCCAATTAGCTTTCACCAAATGGGCGAGAGCCGACAAAATGCTAGACAAAATTCACCTATGCATATTGAAAACCGCATGAAAAACATACATAAGAACATACGTGGACACATACATAACATGAGGAGACATCGTAGTCAAACAATGGGTTTTACAATAGTTTGAGTTTAAGCAGATGGTGTGTTTTCCAAAACAACAGTGTATAAAATGGCGGCAAAAATGGGATTAGATGTGGGTTTTTTGCTATTTTTTCCAATTATGATTTCAAATGCCATGTTATGCCCTTTTCTATCCATTCCGAAAAACTATGTGAACAATGGCTCTTTTCTCTTTGTCGGTTTTATATGATTTTTGAAATATAGCATTTGATTATTGGAGGTGATTCTGCTTTCTACAAACATTATTCAGTAATTTCACTCGTATTTGTACAATGGGTTGTCACTTTTTTCATTCGGAAAGGGAAAAATTCTCTTTGCGGGTTTTACATGATTTTCAAAATATAGCATTTGATTATTGGAGGTGATTCTGCTTTCTACAAATATTATTCAGTAATTTCACTCATATTTGTACAATGGGTTGTCACTTTTTTCATTCGAAAAGGGCAAAATTCGATAACTAGCAAACGCGGAGGAAACGAACAAAAAATTTCGAAACCTTCGACAGAAAATCGGGAACCCCATAGTTTTAAAAACACGGACGGGAAGAGACGCAAAACTAAAACCCTCAACTGAAAATAACAAACCCTTAATGGAGCAACGAATGCCCGTTCATTTCTTCGCCGTTCATAGCATAATGGCAAGATGGCACATACACAGAGTTGATATACATACCTGAAGGAGCTCCGCATGGCTACTACTCCAGTGCTACTCTGGCTGCTCCTCTTGCCCTCGCTATCCACCAAAACGTCGCTGTCGAAAAATGGCGAAAATGGGACCTTGTCAGCCCTTTTTATTGTTTGCTAATAATGGTTTCGTTTGGCCACGTTTGTGGCTTTTCGTCCATCCATGCCGAGTGATTATTTTGAAAAAACTGCTAGCGCTGACACGATTTCCTGGCGACGGGACAACAAACGGCATGGGAGATGAGACGTCCAACCGTCAGGTCTTTCCTTCCGTCCGACAAGCTTTTCCATCATCGCGGGTCCCACCTCTTCCGTCGCGGCTCTTTTCTCCATGCGGTATGGCCGCATAGGCCATGATATACACATAGGTGAATTTTGTCTAGCAGTTAGCTTTTGTCATTTAAAATGGAGATATATTTATGTAATTTTTATATAAAAGGTAGTAACTTTTTAACATAAATTTATATTAAATGCAGATACTGAAATATACTCACTCATCGATTCTTTATAGTTTAAAAGGGAGATATATGAAAGGTGAAATATGAAAGGAAGTAGCTTTTTAACATAAATTTATATTAAATGCAGATACTAAAATATACTAACTCGTCGATTCTTTATTTACGATGACATAGTGAATTTTTCATGTAAAATTTGAAGTAGTTTTTATATGAAAGCTATTCTAAAATAATAAGTTGTGAAATATATTTATTTTGTTGTTCAATTAGTCAATCTTATATTGTTTGTGTGGATACTTATATGGATGTGAGAACGTGTATTTGAAAAGAGGTTTGAACTAATGGTAGTTTAGACATCAATAAGTGTACATTAAGATGTGTAAATATAATCTGTTTTACTTTTCTCACTGTATTGTAATATTAAATTTTGAAAATAATTAGAAAAATATGTATTTTGGACTAACTTGTCTTATATTGCAAATATACTTGCATGTATTTTGTCCACCTTTAATGGTAAACTTTGCATGCACAAGTGAACATGAAGTAATACATGTAAAATATTTTACTAAGTTTTTAATTTTATTGTATTGGTTATTTAAAAGAAATTAATTAGGAAGTTAGGGATGCCATGATTGAGTTTAGGTCAAATCTTTAAAAATTCAAAAACAAAAGGAAAGGAAAGGTCCTTTAATAGTCCACGATACCAGGCGGTCTGTTTTTGGGTCTACAGATGGCTTACAGTATATGGGACTCCTCGTACTCCCAATATGAGGGAGGCACCTAACTTGTGCTCCACAATACAAGGTGTACATATCTTACCCCCTACAGGATTTGAACTTGTGACCTCTCTTACAAGAGTACAAGTTCTCCACCATTAGGCCAACTCAGATGTACTAGGCCAACTCAAATGAAGGTCTTACTATATTCCATGCAACCTTTGCATGTTCACAAAGTTAGCCTGCACAACTAGTGACCCCTCTCCCTTAGTTGTACAATAGGGTTTTACACAAATTCATAGCCAACAATTCACTGTCATGACAAATTCATCTCAAATTCATCGCCAACAATTCACCACCAACAATTCACTACCATGACAAATTCATCTCATGGAAAATTCACCACCACGCATTAACATTTTTCAATATATGTTCCCAAGACCTTGAGAATTTTTTTGCAAAAGAATAATTTTCACTGCATTATTAATAATAGAGAAGACTGATATTGTTGTATAATTGGTTTACTAGAATAAAATAAAATATATTGAAAAACATTTTCATTTTTATTTTTATTATCATAAATCAAATTTTCTAATTGTATATGTGATGAATTATCCAGCTGATGAATTACTGGTGGTGAATTTTCCACTCGAAATGAATTTGTCATGGCAATGAATTGTTTGAAGATGAATTTTCCTCAAACCGTACAATAGATCAATGATTATGACCGCTATTGGACCCTCTTCCCTACTTAGATTGTTGTGGAGGAAACATTTTATGATAGTGATGAGTGATTCATTCTTTCTACAGATGGGCTGATTCAT
This sequence comes from Sequoiadendron giganteum, assembly GCA_007115665.2. Lineage (NCBI taxonomy): Eukaryota > Viridiplantae > Streptophyta > Pinopsida > Cupressales > Cupressaceae > Sequoiadendron > Sequoiadendron giganteum. Next base: position 14,946,997 of record CM021110.1, on the reverse strand, counting down.
CTCTCTTGGGCTAAAATCTGCCATATGGGACTGTTGGTGTAGTCAGACCTGTCTAATACTGATGGAGATCTTGATGACTCTGTTAGCCATGGTGTTTGACCAAATTCTAGGACCTCTGCCTTGAATCTCAGACTATTGATTTGTCTTGCATCAGCGATTGGCTTACCGTTTTTAGCTGCTAACTCAAAAAGTTTACTCTCCTCTGTAATTTTTCTATTGCCAGCTTGAGTTTTCAGCTGGTTAATTGTACAGCTTGTGTCGGTTATGTGCTTTTTGTTCTGTTTAAGTTCCTTTCAGGTCTTTTAATGCTGTTCTGCCCGCTGCAGGTTTTTATGACTTGCTATAACTGGTTTTGTCATTCTGAACTGTTATTCCCATGAGATATAACCTTAGTGATAGTGGAATTGCCGGTGATGTAAGGTCACCCTATTAAAACAAAAAGAGATAGGTCCACCACCATGTTGACTCTTCAATGCAAGATGAATTACATAACCTGTACTCTGACAGATTGGTGACATCACCTTGGGAGTATGTGGGCCTTACAATAGGAATACACCAAATAGTTTTCCAGTCCAAGGAGCTCAAAGACTTTGGTAACACTAGGGAATTGTGAGAGCCCTTGTATTAAAACTAGATACCTACAATGGCAGAAGATGATGAGCTCGGATCACATCTGGAGTTGTTGAACAGATTATCAATGCATAGCAGGAGATGGTGACTGTAGACAGTGTACGAGTTTACATATGAACCACAGAAACATAAAGATAAACAGTACCACCTCCTACCTCAGGACGCGCAGAAATACTCAGGCTTTTCAATTCGAGGTGATTGTCTTACTATCATCCTCTGTCTTGCCTGTAAAGAGCAATCAGCGATTTTTATCGGTGACAAGGATGTCTCTTGCAGCGGTAGCAGCTAATCTTAGCAGAAGGTAATCTTCTCGTTATCGTTTTTCTCCATTACAATGTTATCTGGGATGGTTGATTTCTTCTGATTCCAAATGCTATCAATAATTTGGCTGATTTCTACGACTGCCCATGATATATTTTTATTTTTTCTTCAGTTGATAAACTCTGTATCTCCTCTACCCACGACTACTGTGTGTAACAGGTGGTTTCTTCCATAAAGTATAGTTATCAAGGAAGTTTTATACGTGGGTTTCAGAATTTTTTTTAAGAGAGTAGGTAGTTTTATAAGCTAATTGAAAAAAAAAAAAAAACTGTTTTTAAATTTCAAACACCCATTCTTATTTATAATTAAATTTTAACATTATTTGTTGTTATAAAATTTATGGGATCACTTTTCTTTCTTAATTTTTATTTTATTTTTTTAATTTTGAAGATAGTCTTTTCTAAATTTTCATTTTTAAAATGTTCATTGAAGTTATTCTCCCTTTCTAAATTTCCATTCTTAAATCAGAATGATTTTAAGGATAACTAAAAATCCTTTCTCATAACTCCATCTTCCTCTTTTCTTTGTTTGGTTTGGACTGGACAACCTCTGTATCTCATTTGAAGGGTTAAAGAAATTAATTTCTTGTGTCTCCCTCGAAACCCTCTTCTCCTTTAATTCTCTCTCCCTACAATCCTCATTTGGCATCAGTTCTAGAAGGGCCCTATTTTCATCATTAGTTTTAGATGAAGATTAGCTCTTCACAACACTACTTACTAAGGGCATCGTAAGAGGTTAAAAAAGTAGCACACGTCCTTTTCTCCCCTAGAAAGCTTGCTTTCTCCTATAGTTGGGGGACTCCACAATAGAATGACTAGTTTTATGGTGTTTCTAGCATATAACCAAGGAATCTTTATAGACAATCTATTGCATCCATTCACCTTGAACTTAGAAGATAAGGTAAGCAAAGAAGATAAGGTAAGCAAAGAAGGGAGCACCTAATCCACATCAACATTAACACATAATTGGATGAATATCAAGCATTACTTAGATTTGGTGACTACATCCACTCTAATAAGCTAGTATTGTTCATTGAGACATCCTCCTCCCAATATATTAATGGTCATTTAGGAAACCTAACCCATATAGAACCCTATTGATGCATTATTTCTTAGAATCAAAGCCTAGTTTCAATTTTTTAAGGAATAATCCAAGAGGGTCTATAAGCAATCTTCATGGTTCATGAAAGAGATAAAAAATAACCTCTTCATCATTTCCAAAATCTCCATTGAACCCTAAGTTTGCATTTTCATCAAGTCCACTTTCTAAAAACATCAATATTTGATCTAGCTCTAACAAAATTTCCAATAAGTGAATTCTCCAACTTGAATGATGACCAATAAACAATAAAATCAAAGACTCGAAGAAAAAAAGTAAAACTCTTATCATCCCCATATAGAGCTAGAGACTAAGTATGAGGGGGTATTTCCTTACCTTAGATAGTATCAACCCAAGATTTCAATGGTAAACCATAATCATCAACACCAAAATCATGCATTGCCATAGGCATCAAACTAACCCCCTTAGCCTCCTCCATAAAACCATAGCATAATTTATTGCTACATTAGCTAATTAAAATCTTAGCTCAATTTTTTTATATATATACCATTATGAAAGAATTTTGTTTTTTCATTTATATTAAAACTAGTATACATATATTAATTAATAATATATATATATAAAGAATGCTGAAAGTTATCAATACTTACCATTGTTTATTATAATTTTAATTAATAAGATATATTAAAAACGAATAATATATATAATAAACTATTTTTACTATTTTTCTATATATATTAATTAATAATATATATATAAAAAACTATTTAAGCATACATATCTGAAATTTTAAATTTAAATCTTTTTTTAAAAATAGAAATAACAATAAAAATTTATGTGCTTGTTATTCTTAAGTAGCACATACTTCCACCTGCCTGTCATTTTCAATGAAGCTTCAAAAAGTTTACAAATATTCTTTTGTTGCTTTCACTGTATAACGCTTTAACAAGTAAATGGCATGTCTCTTGTAGGCTAGAGTCTCACTCACATGAGTAGATTAGTTGGTTGTTTGTTATAATTGTTACTAGTGTATGTGTGTCCATTTTTGTGTGTACAAATATACATAATTGTAATGGTGAATAATATATCTTTGATGTATTTTTTTATTTAGCTTGGAATTATATTTTAATATGTTTATAATATTACAAATTACATTTATGTATATTTGGGTTCAATACTCAATCTTTTTTGTGCTTTACTCCATGTGTATTACTTATCCATATATTTATGTGCATGCAATCCAACTTTAATTTTCTTCTTTGTATGTTTCTAATCATTAATTCAATCATTGCCTAGGACCCAATCTTATTAGACATATATTTGTCAAGTCATGTCTACAAGTGCTAGTTCACCTTCATAGCTATGATCTCAGTTCTTTTAATCATTAAAAAAAAAATTAAACATTTAGCAAATCATCTTCATCTTACACTTTGGTCTCTAGCTAACTTTGCACAAATATTCTCAATTTAGCTTTATGTTTATGTATAAAAAGATACTCATTTTAATCAATGGCATGCCATCAAAATATCTTAGAATAATTTAATTGCATCCACACTCAAATCAAACAAGGAATCTAGAATATTTGATCACACTCATCCTAGTCCATATCAATTACTTAGCAATTATTATAGAACTCATGTGAATGTTTGAACCTTTCTATCCATCTATGTATTAGATACCATCATACCACTACCTTGACAAAAAACCCTAAGAGTGCAACAAAGAATGTCATTGCCAAGAATGTTTTTTACATGATAATTCATAAGAGAAAATTCACAAGTAAAAAAGGATTGAGCTCATAGCTGCAAAGAAAGGTCATAACTATGAACTTAATCTAAAAATAAAAACTTGCCCTGATACAACAAGAAGAATATTCTAATTTTGATCCACATTCATGAATATCTAAGACATCTACAATTTCTAATCTACATAAATCTAACTATCTTCAACAAACAACAATCATTCTTCAATTACACAACTAAGTAATCTCTATCTTTATTTATTACTATTTATAATGTGATTGTAATTTTTATCTAATATTGTCTCATCTTGTCTACACCACTCCAATAACTCACAAAATTAATCTAAATTAAGTATTACTTAGTTACTCAACTCAATTAATTAAACTATAATATATAAAGGGACTATGCTGATGAGAAATTAGATGTGTATGAAACTCATTTATAGAAAACTATGAAATATTTTTTCTCTTTTATAACCACAACAATAGACCCAAACTTTGTGTATAGGCTCCTTAGAATATTTTCTACTATTCTCTTATTTCAAAAGTCTCATTATGAAACATAAGTTAAATTTAATTAACTAGATCAATGAATTGAGTAAAAATGAATCTACAGATTAAAAATTCTTCATAAACATAACCTTCAAATATTTTCTCAACATTTGAAACTCTGTAGTTTTAACAATAGTCATACTTTGGTATGCAGTTTGCAGGATATCCCTTGCTTGCTTTGATTTTGTTGTTGTTACAACTTTTGAAAAGACACTTTCATGCATTACTTGAAAATTGTAGAAAAGAACTTTGAAATCATTTTTTCCTATTTTCCATGAGCAAATCCTTCTCTGCCTTATATAATGCAGTATATGATGTTAAATTTGTAGGTTCATATTCACAAAAATAAAATAAAATAGATAGCTGCCTATTCATCAAAAAAAAAATTGTAGATTCAGAAAACCCATTTTCCCAAACAAATTCTCATATATCTTAAAGTTGAATAAAATCTTCATTGTGATTGATGTCAGTAAATTGAGGATTTTGGAGATTAAAACTATTTCTGTCAGAGGAACATACCATTGCTAGCTCTAATACCAAATGCAGGAGAACAAATAAAATAAAAACAAGATAACAGACACGAAGATTTACTCTCTTTTATTCATTAAAAACAGCTCATACAGAAATTATATTGAGGAGCTTGAGCTCTTTACACTGTATACACACAAAAAAAAATCGATTTTAGAAAAATTTACTGTCAGTAATTCACTACCAACAATTCATCATCATGACAAATTTATCTACACTTACAATAATTTTATAAATCAACATAATGTAAAATAGAACTTCAGACAAATCTAAATCATATGTATTGCTGCTTCGCTCTACCCATTCTCCCCTGCACACTGAAATTAGTCCTCTGTTTTTCATACATCAGAGCACAACAAAAGATTATATATAGATATGCATCTGTACAACCTCAAATGCAGAGGATGAACATAACAAAACAGTATTAAGAACGGTGGTTGGGGTTACATATCCGAAAAAATAAACATAAAACTGGCTTAGACCCAGTTTAAAATATTGAACTCTATGCTTGAAATTGCCAACAAATTTACAACTGACAATATTTTCAGATTTTACCCCAAGTGTCAGAGAAATTCAAACCCCCTGAAAATCTAGCGGCAAACATATCGATGTCTGCCCTGCGCAATAGCTTCTTGATCATAAAAGAGAAACCATACATCTAACACAAAACACTGAAATTTTATCTCCAATAAAGCAAATGGGCTCTCAATCTTTTGAAATCTGGATGTATACATTTTTTTTAATCAAATTCAACTTTTGATGTGACATTGTATTCGTTCCGTATTTCAAGGATTGAAATGAAATGAAATATTTTAATGATGTTCATGAGGTCAAAGAAGTCTATGGGATCCAAGAACAGCACAAGAGCCCCCCACAGAAAGGTCTTAAATAGTTTGCAAACTCCGATTGAAATCAGCCCTTCTGCAATGAATTTTGATGATGAAGTTTGCAGTTTTGTCTAACTTTGACTCTTCAAACAGGGTATTCAAATTATCAACCTGCACAGTGTCCCCATAGTTGTCCCGGATGTCTTTATACGCTGAGCACTCCATGATGAAGTGTCATTCTGTCTCCACCATACCCTTGTTACAAAATTGACATATTCTATTTTCCCACTCCTCTTTAGGAACCACCCACCTGTATGTTTCACACCTAAGATGATGTGAACTAGTTCGCAATTGAGCTATCAACATTTTTGCTTTCCATTTGATATTTGCTCCTATATAGGCCTTTTCTTCATGGTCCCTCATGGGATTGAATTCTTTGATATAATAATCCTTTTTACACCCTATTTTTTTCATCCATATAGCATATTGAAATTTTTCTCACATTTTTTTTTATTTCTTCATTTGTGTTTGGGCACTCATGCATCTCCACATCCCACTTTTTCATCCATTTGATATTTTGTTTTATCCAGGTGTTTTTTCTTCTAGTTAGCTCTTCCTTCATAATTAGCTTAGGTCAGTGATGATTCTCCATATTCTGGACCTTCTTTAAGTAGCTTAATTACCGCATCATCGCTGAGGCCTCCAAAGGAAAAGTATCGGTCTCGACCAATAAAATCTCATAAGACACTGCAATCTTGAACTTGATTGGATATGCACTTTTGACGCAGGGCAGTTTTCTATTCTAGATAACCTTTTCTTGGATCTACGAAAAATTGAAAATTCTGAATTGACATCACAAAAAACAGGGTGACCAAAATTAAGGGAACAGTCAACCCACCTCTTCTTAATTCCTAGTTCATTTGTGCAAAAATGCACATTGAGAAGTAAGCAACATTAAAATTAAACTAAACTATTAAACATGCATATAACAAATAGGGGGCTTTAGGATAATTCACCGTCAATAAAAATTGACTTCCAACAATTCATCATCATGATAAATTCATCTTGTGGAAAATTCACTGCCAACAATTCACCAGCAATTTGTAATGGTGAATTTTTGACGAAATGAATTTGTCGCGACGATGAATTGTTGGAAGTGAATTTATTGACCGTGAATTTGTCTGAAGCCCAAATAAGATTAGGCTACATTTTTCAAAGCTAATGTTGCATATGATGAATGATCATCTGCAGATTAGAAGGAAAGGTTGCAGTAATCACAGGAGGGGCAGCAGGAATTGGAGAAGCCACGGCTGGGCTCTTTACAAAACATGGAGCCAAAGTCATCATTGCTGACATTGCAGATCAGGTAGGTGAAAAACTTGTTCAATCCCTTTCCCCAGAGGTCACATACATCCATTGTGATGTGAGCAGAGAAGAAGATGTAAGTGCAGCTGTGGATTTGGCCATGGAAAAACATGGTAAATTGGACATTATGTTTAATAATGCAGGAACAGTTGATCCGAAAAACAGTAAGGCGATAGAGTATGACATGGAAGAGTTTCAGCGTGTAATGAATGTAAACATAAAAGGAGTAATGCACGGAATCAAGCATGCAGCCCGCGTTATGATCCCAAACAAAAAGGGCTGCATAATTTCTACATCGAGCACTTCAGGAATACTTGGTGGAGCTACTCCATACGCATACACAGCTTCGAAGCATGCAGTTATAGGCCTCACCAAACAAGGTGCGGGCGAGATGGGAAAACATGGTATCAGAGTGAATTGTGTTTCTCCATCTGCTGTAGCCACGGGTCAAGCATTGCAATTCTTTGGAACGGATGCCACGAATCTAGAAGAGGGGAAGGTCAAATTGGAGACACTCTGTAACAAGATATCCAATTTAAAAAACCATACTCTTAGGGCAAATGATGTTGCAGAAGCTGCTTTGTACTTGGCCAGCGAGGAAGCTAAGTTTGTAAGCGGCCATAATCTTGTGGTAGATGGAGGGTTCACTGTAGTAACCCATGATTGGGACTTCAACTAGTGTGATAAAATTAGATTTATAAAGCCCAATAAAAATAACTATGGTATTGATGGTGCTCACTCGAGGAATAACCCACTGTGACGATCTGTTTTAGAACTTAGCTTCAATTTAACTTACCATTTTAGGATTTTCATTGTTGGCTATTAAGATGGCTTATTATTTCCTAAGCAATTTTATTTTTAAAACATATTTAGATTATGATATTGTTATCTGATTCAATCGTGTATTTTTACGAGTCAAATTCATTGATCTATGTTTCATGAGTAGTGGTTCACAAGAACCCATATCTCATGATATTGAATGTTTCACTTAGCACTCATTCCATCTAGATGATGCTCACAAAGGTGAAAATTAGATTAAATTTTTATTTTTAGAAATTTATAATATATTTATGGTGTTTATTATATGTTAAAATGATTTTAAAACATCAGGATGATATAAGTACTTAAAATTATTTTCAAATAACTAGTTCAATATTGCATATACATGGGTAGTTACGATTTTGGAGCTTTAGGCCTATTGATAGTGAGATAGTGAAATAGTGGCTGGTTTTTCAAGAAATTTAGGAAGTCTTTGGGTTAACATTGAGTGAAAAATATTAATGTTCATATTAAAAAAATGTCTCATAGCTTAAAATATATTTTTTTGTTAGTTGTGACTCTTATAAAGCTTTTATTTTTTGCACCGTTATATTTATTAAGAAAGGTGAACATTCAAATATTGAAGCCTTCTACTTATTGTATTTGTAAAAGATTAACAATAACAAAACATTGTCAAATCTTGATTGAGAACAAGTATAATTACTTTGTAATTGTAGCATATCTAGTTTCAAGATGTAAATTCATGCACACCATTTTAATCAAATGATTAAAATTTCAATCCATAGTCTCTACAGAAATAGCTTAATAGAGGATAATTTCACTTGAGCACAACTCTAAGGTTGTCTTAAATCATTGCATTAATTGAAATACACAAAGCTTATTTCTTTTTGAATTTCATGTTGTTTTCATTGGATGAATTTGTTTTTTTGGTTTAAATATATAAAATTTACCATCTAGAGGCATTAATCACCAAGCTTATATAAACTAGAAAGAATTATATTCCATATGAAAACTTCTCATCAATATATTTTGAAAATTTCTCAAAAGCCTTCTAACCAAGTTGACCTATTTCCACATGTCCAATAGCCATTACAATCCATGAGATTATATCAAATCAAAGTTTAATTCAATTAAAAATATGCATTGATTGTTGATCTTCCATTATACTAATGCTCATCTATACTTTACACCCTAAAAAAATGACTTTCAATACCCCATAAAAACGAAACAACCATGCTACTACAAAATTTCATATAATTCTTTTCATTTTTTGTACTTGTGGTCCTTATTGTTGACCTTTCTCATTGTTTGGGTCACTTTTCCCTTGCTTGTAGCCTCTTTTTTATCCTAATTAGGGGAGAGGGCCTAATGGTGGTGTGGGCTATGTTGAGCTAGTCCTCCATGTCACTCAATGACACGTTAGCCTAATTCAACTCATGTCCACGAAGTGTCCACGTGTCCTCCATTCAACAATCTTCTTGTTAGCTATTTTTTCCCATGTTTTCCATACATGCCGAAATAATTTTCAAAACCATCTACTATCAAGGAATTTTGTGATATGAACCAATGATGGATGCATGTTCATTGCTTATCTAATCACCGCAATATGCATCATTTAATGCACATTTAGTGTGCAATTATTTCACCACTCTCATATGCCAATGAAGGCATTGTAGTTAGGTTGGAGTCACATTAGATTGATTTGGTATGCTTTTAGACCTCTCCAACCCCATTATGTGGTTACTTTGCAATGTCCACCATGCACTAAGGGATGTATGATAGAACTTAGGCTCTACTGTTGGTGAGATTGGGAGCCATAGAACATGATACATTATTTTATTTCTTTTTTTAAACACATTCATCATAAAAGGAAAAAAAAAGACCATTAACATGGAATAATTTAACACAAGTGATGTTGTCTTCCAACCTTAGTAGGGCAATGATCCTCTAATAATTCCATACCTATTTATGGTTATTTCAATTAGTTTCAAAGTGGTTTTTGATGTTTTAGTAAAAAAAAATTTGATACAATACATATTTCTATCTACAATCCATTAAAGCTCTCACTTTTCACACCATTAAAATGATATATATATATATAACTGCACACCATAAAATAAAATAAAAAATTCCAGTTTGAAATAAATTGAAATAATCTTTTATACTTCATCATACATCCCACAATGCACACCATACAAATAATTATGTATATATCTTTGCAATATATATATATATATATATATTAGCTATGTATATATCATTTAAGGATTATATATATAATATTAGTTAAGTCTACATTAAGAGTTATATATACAACTTGAAACCTTATTATAATAAAACTACATGTCAATTATGTAAATATCAATTAAGGGTTATATATATGTGTGTGTTTGTATGTATACACATGTACATTAATAGTTACATATAACTTGAAACAACATTATAGTAAGAATATTTATAAGTTCCCTTTTGAAAACTAATTAATTGATACATAAATCCAAACAATTATTACAATATTCTTATGTATGGAGACATAGACTAACATTAGGGTGTATAAATCGAAAACATGAACATAAATTAGTATTGTAAACAAAATTTCACTCAATCATATAACATATTTGTATTGTCAAGCACAATTCAGTCAATCACATAACAATATTATACAGAGGAACTTAGTTGGACCACCTTCAAAACAATGACAAAAGAAAAAATGATATGCAATCTTTATCATGATATTTTAATGTGAGAATTGCACCTGACTCCCAATAAATTGTTCACCCCTTATAATCTAATATTTTTATCATTCAAACCATAGTGGAAACGATAATATATGAGGGCATGGGGTTTGTTGATGTGTTGTTGTGTTGGTGAACCTTTCCCAACCAATTGGTCATCCATAGTTGTTTAAGAAGCTATAATACTACTACATGAATGGCCCTACGTAAAACTTGTGTTAGGCATTGATGTAGAATATGGAAGAAAGTGAATAGATACCAAATCCTTAAATATCACATGTTGTTCTGGCAAGGTATTTAATGGATTACTCAAACACCTTTTCCTCTCCAACTGTTTTTTGGCCCTTTTCAATTCTTTCTCATTTATCTCGTTCTTGTTGAATCATTAGTTGCTTCTTTTTTTTCTCCTCTCTCCTTTGTTGAATTATATGTAGCTTAGTTGCTTTTTATTAAAGGTTTTTTTTTCATTTTCAACTACTCCTTCATGTCTCTAGCTGCAATACTTTCAACCTTCCTTTGTTCCATCTGTCTTCTCTTCCTAAGTTTCAACTCTTGGATTTCCTTCTTCCTCTCCTCTTGTTCCATTAATAGCTTCATGTAGGACCATTTATGGTGAGGAGCTGAGATTGTATGCTTAGTCGAATCCTATATTCAACTTGATGGTTTGACATGTCCTTCACTAGATGAATATGTAGTTTCAAGAATTGGCTAATGTTGGAATTGTTGAATATCCAAGATACTGAGAGGGGGGTGAATCAATATCTTCTTAAATTTATTGAAAAAATTTCATCCAATTAATCCAATGCATGGGATAGTTAAGATAAGAAGAAGAATTAATTGAACATGGAAACACACAATACAAGAACACCAATATTTTTACGTGGAAAACCCAGAATGGGAAAAGCCACGGTGAGGGTTAACTCACAATATAGTATAATTGGTTAAAAGATATTGCAAAAGGGTGGCTCATTGCCAGGACCCACTGTCCAAAAGAGAGGCTCACTGCCTACAAAAGATACAGTAACAAAATGGCTTACAACTAGAGAATTAACTAATGTAAGTACACCTCAAAATGCAGATTCAGTTCCTTTGAAGCTCAAGAAATTTGCATGCTAGAAGATCATATTTTCTCTTTTCACACCCACACTCAATCCACCAACACTCGCATATACAACTTGTTCTGCTTCTATCTCCAAAGCTATCCTATATATATATATATATATGACTTTCCCACAAGTATCAATGAGGTCGGTTGCAAGTAAATACAAAAACTTCTCAAAATTAATTCAAGCATGTAGCACACTACTACATGTCGGCATGGATCGCTCCAACAAAATTTTAATCCATTACATCTTCAACTGCTTATTAGCTCACACAAAGATATACCTAATAAAAAAAATGTAAATAACAAAATGATGCCAACAATGAACACGAGCATTTGTACGCACGAGATTTTGTCGATGCACACATTCATTAACCAAAAGACCATTACCTAAGATTGTGAGTAACTATGATCACAAGAGGGGAAATGCAGACCAAGATACCGGAGGACGTATCTACATTACTAGTTTAGAATATCGGATCAACATTGACTTGAGTCTTGCACTTGCAACTCATATATCATGGTGACATCAATGGCAACACAAAAGGATATATCAAAAGATGTGTTTTTCTTCATTCTTCCAACAATCTCCCCCTTTGTCATTGATGGCAACATGTGCCAGATGAATTTACAGACTTCCTATGTACATAACATACTCCTTTTCCCTTTCCTCTCTCCCCCTTTGACATCGAGGACAAAGGGCGACCCAAAAATATGAGCATACATATGCACACATGGTCCGAAATAATTTACATCAAAAAGAATCAAAATACTGAACTCCCCCTTAGGAGTTTAACCTAAACAATGTGTAAACCAAAACTTTACCCAAAGGAGGGAGCACTTTGAAGTTCCTGCAGAATGCCTTGCCAGACTATTTTACCATTCTCCCAACTCTGTTTAGTAGATACCAACATTTTGTTCAAAGACTCTAGTGCAATAAAACTTTCTTCAATCTCATTCGGAGTATCTGGGGTCAAATTGATCTTATCTAATTTCTTAGCATTAGCCAAAGCATTGGCTATTGGAGTGTACTCCAGCCTTACATTGTCACCAAGCAGACCAATTCTTTTGATTATTTCTTCCTTCTACTTCTGTAACATGAAAAAAAACTCTCTATGTGCGGAGATGGAATTCCAAGTTGACCTGTCTCTATCCATGGATACGTTGTATGTAGTGGAAACAGTTGTCAACTGGGACTTAATGGAATCCATAATATCTTTTATACTTTGTGTGGCATCAAACCACCTTATGCAATAGGCAAACACAAAATTTGCTTCAGATTCAAGGCTCTTTTCTACATTGGTGTGTGCCAGAGCACACTTGTCATGAAGGACCAGTAGCCTTTTCTCAACCAATTTCTCTTCAAATTCCTTTCTTTTTTTTTTCTCACCAAGTCCGATGGCATACTCCTTGAAGGAGTCCAATAGAATTTTCAGGTTTTCTACCGGAGTGAGATGTATCCACTGACGTATCAGGTGTGACATTTTACAAAGCCTTAATGGCATCTTTGATAAGCTCGGTTCCCTTCTGATGCATTTCCAGAATTTCTCTTCTACTAGATGCATGAAATGCATCACCTAACACCTTTTTATGCATAGGAGAAATCTTGTCTAGATCACATAGCCTTGATTCATGGGAAGTTGCAGGAGCTCCAAAGGAATTACCAACTAGAATATGATTTGCTTAGATAGCAGGCCTTTCAAAACATCATCACCGGAGGAAGACTCTCCAGAGGGCTTTTGTGATTCCACTACCTATTTAGATCCTTCTTCATTCTTTCTAGCAATTTCACCTGATTCCTCATGTTTCTTTCTTCTCCCTCAACTTTCTCTTTCTTTTCTTTCTTTTCTTCCATCTTCTTTTCTTCTATCTTTTCTTCTTCTTTTCCTTCTTCTTTTTCTTCTTCTTCTCTCCTCTCTTCTTCTTTTTCTTCTTCTCTATCACGTTCATCCTTGTCCTCTATTTTTTCAACTTTATCTCTTTCCTCTACATAATGTACCAGAGGAGTAGCATCATGTATTTCAACTTCAACATTTTCTTCAATCTATTTTTTAATCTCTAGAGCCTCATCAACAACATTAATTTCTAGAAGAACATTTGTACCACCTGTTTCCAGAGGGATATCTGAGTCATTCTTTTCTAGGGGTACGTTTGCATCACTAGTACCAGAGGATGAGTCTTCCTTAACTTCTGTAGAAGCTTCTTTTCCTGAATTGGGTGTTGAACCAGATGCACCAAGCATACCATACTTCTCAGTCCTACTTTTGATTGTATTTACAACTTTCTTCTTTATCTTCTTGATCTGCCTCTTTTCTCTGGTCATTAAAATTTTAACTCTCCTCTTCATGCGGAACATAGTAGAACAAACCTCCTTCAAGGTTTCCAGATCACCCGGAGTCGTAGAGGATCCAATTTCCTTATATGCCTTAGCCCTTATTTTCTCATCCATCTCAATTCCCTTTGATCTTCTCTTCACCAGAGCTTCCCATAATTTTTCAGGTACATCATCCTTAATATCATCCCACTTAGCTTCCAAAATAATGACATATTTAATGATAGCCATTATTAGTGTTTCCCTATCCTCTTCACTTACTTGATTAAAATTTTTTGTTGTGGGTTTCAACATATTTTCATAATGCAATAAATCATTTACCAGGGCTTCTAGTCTGAGAGGGGAACTAGGTCTTACCAGAGAAACATTCTACTCTACCTGGTCCATAAAAACCTCTTCTGCAACTCTAGCTTTCTTTTCTTTTGTCTCATGATCACTAATGTCTTGTTCATCAACATCCTCTAAGGAACTTAGAAGTTGGGTCTTCCTCCTCTTCCTCCTGGTCTTCAGTAACACTGAGATTCTTCTCCCTTGTATCTTTTTCTTTTCTTCCTTGCTTAGCTGGCACTACCGTAGGAATGCCTTTTCTCTTTCCTGATCTAGTAGTAGGTCCGGAGGGAGTCGAGCCTTTGCCTTTGTCAAAAGCATTGGGTTCAATCTTTACTATAGTCGAGTCAGAAGCTGGCATAGAAGGAGAAATCCTGCCAGATCTCCTTACACCTAATGATTCTCCATACTTCTGCTCACCCAGAGCTCTTCCTTGTGCTATTTGTTTAGCAGTGAAACCATATTTTCTAAGTGCCTCATCTACCCTTTTTCTCCTTGCAGGTTTGATGTGCTCCAAATGAACTTCCATGGATTTTTCTACATATGTACCAATCTTGGGTTCATCGGCATCTTTTGGGCCTTTCAATAAAAGTTGCACATAACCTTCAACTTCCTCTTCTGTGATTTCACATCCCAAGGGTTGAATCCAGACAGTCTAAGGTTCATACACTCATCAGAAGAAACATGAAATATGATGTCATCCTTATACTTTTCAACAATTTTCCTTGGAATTTTGTCTCTCTCATTCATATTTTTCTTAAATACAACAAAGAATGTTGTTAGGGAATTTTATGCATTCTTCAAATCACCCAACTTACACATATGATCAAAAATTTGATGAGCAACTGGTTGGGATGGGTCCCAAAATATTGTTTCATCTTTTCTCAAAAGCCTCTTAAGGAAATAGAACAATAGACAAAAAACCAATGAACCAAACTTGAAAGGATATTTCTCCTCCTTCGACATCCTCAGGTTCTCAAGCAGTTGTTGTCTGAGGAGCTCACATAAATCATAGTCTGCACCATTTGCAGCCATGTCAAAACCAATATAGATTGTTATAGCGGACACAGAGTTCTCTTTGTTAGTGAAGTAGATTTTATGTCCGATCATTATTGATGCATACTTCACAGATGGATTGATGATAGACTTTCTTGTAAGATCCCTCTTATCATATGTTGCACCGGTGAGATCCATCACCACTTCATTTTCACTGCTTTCAACACAGGTACCGATCCGGTGTCACAGAGTCTGGTGAATGCTTTGATCACTTCCTTAGTTATCAAATGGGGCTTGTCGGTCCACATGAATTGATCATGCATTCTTCTAAGGACTGGTTTAACATACTGATCATCCACAATGGAACATAAATTAGGGAAGGAGCTCCAACAATCCAGTTTCTTTGCCACAATATTCAAATACTCAGGTTTCACGATGAAGTTATCTCCAATGAGTTCATTCAGCCATATGTCTACCAATTTGGTGTGATTGAATTCCTCGGTCTTAACCCTAATGTACATGCTGGTATCATCTGTAGGCATGACACCATGAGGAATCAAAGAGAAGGCGCCCATAGGGTCATCTTCGAAAAAATTCATAAAATATTTTATGTAGGAGGGTCTAGGTCTTTTTGTTGCTTTCACAACTATAGGATTTTCCATTTTTCAACACACATAGCTCTAATAGATTCAGAAAGAGAATTTTCACAAGCTCACAACAACACGGAATCAAAAAATACCTTTTCTTTTGCGAAGAATCGAAGCTACGGTTTGCACGGGTCGCACTTCAAATCACCTCAATAATTCTCCAAATCGCTCTTCACTTCCTTCGAATGCACAAGTGATTAAAATACCTTTACAATTTTTCTTTATAAAACAATGCAATGAAATTCAAAAAGCTGGGGAAAACCCTTCAGCTGCACTAAAAAACCCCCATATTCTCCGCAAGCGAGCCTACATGCACTTTTTATTCTAATTTCTGTTTCAAAATCTCTACCTATTCATTTCTTACAACATCTCCTCATGCCAAATACTAACACACACAAAATCAGGGGGTTCAAGGGATTTTTTGCTAAAGCTCCCCCTAAGACCATGCTAGGTCTAATTCCCAGAGGATTTGTCTGCATCGAATGAGGGCACAAAGGCATTAGAGGATTTTGGCTCTTCTTTCTTTTTCCATATCTTGTTCATTTCATGCTTGACCTCCTCTTTGCCAATCTTCTTCACAGGTTCATTCTTCATTATTGGAGCAGATTGTTTTCCCTTTTTACTTATGCATACCTTTGAGATATGTCCTAGTTTGTTGCAATTGTAGCAGACAACCTTTCTCTAATTTTCTTGACCATTAACCCTTGATGTTTACTGATTTTCTTTATGCCCAACCTTATTGCAGGTATAACAGTAACCAACAAAACTCTACCTCCATTAACCAGTTCATCATTTAAGTTCTACATTCACTAGCTCCATGTCCAATCTTATTACAAGCATAGCATTATCCGGAGAAGGAACTAGAGAACTGATTCATCCTACTTTTGCATTCAATTGCCTTATGACCAAACTTATTGCGTGAAAAACAAGTTCCATTGAAAGATGGATACCTTTGAGCATTTAATTGTTTGCTAGGTGGTCTTCTCTTTGGATTTATTGTTGTTTTCCTTGCTTTGAGTCTTTTGATTGTTCACAGCTTTTGAGATTTCACCTACTTCTAACCCAAACCCACCTTTGTCTTTAGATGATTTATATCCTACAATCAGTTCATCAAGCCTGGTAGAGCTTGTCTTGAAACTATCTTCACGGACTTTTGTTTTTTCCAGTTTTGCTCTCAAGTTGACCACTTCTTGTTCAAGCCTGGAACACTCATCAGACTTGCTCTGCACTACTACATTCAAACACTCTTCAATTCTCTTATTTTCCTCCACTTGCACCTTTAGTCCAGTAACATCTTCATTTGCTTGTTTCAATTTCTCACTAACTTCTCTATGTCTCTCTTTGAATTTATTTAATTGTTCTTTCAACTTCCAAACGCATTCATTTGCTTCATCAAGATTTTCTTTCAGATCTCTATTTTCATTTTCAGCTTTATCAAGATCATCAAGGGCAGTCTGGATTTCTGCATTATCATCCATTTGTTCAATCTTCAAGATCTCCCTCAAGTTGTTAGGCTTCTCCAAAGGAACGAAGCTCTGATACCAATTGTTGAATATCCAAGATACTAAGAGGGGGGGTGAATCAGTATCTTCTTAAATTTATTCAAAAAAAATCATCCAACTTAATCCAATGCATAGGATAGTTAAGATAACCAGAAGCATTAACTGAACATGGAAACACACTACACAAGAACACCAAGATTTTTACGTGGAAAACCCAAAATGGGAAAAACCATGGTGAGGGTTAACTTATAATTTAGTAAAACTGGTTATAAGATATTACAAAAGGGTGGCTCACTACCAGAACTCATGGTCCAAAAGAGAGGCTCACTACCTACAAAAGATATAGTAACAAAATGGCTTACGACCAAAGAATGAACTGATGTAAGTACACCTCAAAGTGAAGATTCAGTTTCTTTGAAGTTCAAGAAATTCACATGCTAGCAGATCACTATTCGCTCTTTTCACACCCACACTCAATCAACCAACACTCGCATATACAACTTGTTCTCCTTCTATTTCCAAAGTTATCTTGTATATATATTTGACTTTCCCACAAGTATCAATAAGGTCAACACCAAGTAAGTACAAAAACTTCTCAAAAGAAATTCAAGCATGTAGTACACTACTACTTGTCAGCATGGATCACTCCAACAAAATTTTAATCCATTACATCTTCAACTACTTATTAGGTCGGCCAAAGATAGACCTAATAACAAAAATGTAAATAACAAAATGATGCCAACAATGAACACAAGCATCTATACGCACGAGATTGTGTCCATGCATGCATTCATGAACCCAAAAACCATTTCCCAAGATTGTGAGTAACTACGATCACAAGAGGGGAAATGCGGACCAAAATATCAGAGGATGTAACTGCATTACCGGTTCAGAATACTGTATCAACATTGACTTCGGTCTTGCAGTTGCAACTCATATATCATGGTGACATCAATGACAACAAAAAAGGCTATATCAAGAGATGTGTTCTTCTTCAATCTTCCAACAAGAATTGATTTTGCCTCCCAATGGATCACTAGATTCTTATTCATTTTCATCTTGCACATTACTAAAAATTTCCTCCACCTATTGAGCTCCTCCCAATTCAACTTCACAATCTCCATAGTCAGCATAGAAATGTACCAAGGTAGATTGGCCCATTGCATTTGGTGGAGATTGAAATGAAAGACTTTGGTCTTCATCCACATTCAAATCAACACAAATATTTTTAATCCCCTCCAAAACAACCATGACGGTTGCTCTAGTTTAGTAGGAAGAGAAAATACCTCTTTTGTAACAATATGTTGGTTTAGAAAATAGGCATTTCTACTAGAGCACGTGTTTCCTTAATTAATGGCTCAACTCTTTCGTCTACAGGATTTGCATTTATCCATTCAACCTCTAAATGTGGCACATCAATACTCGATAGAATTAGAATATTCTCTACAATAGAAGCATCCTCAAGAGTAGTGAATTTGAATGTGTCACTTGGACGTATATCCTCCATTGATACATCTAGATTTAGGGGCTAAATACCTATCCTCTTAAAACCAAATTTTATGTTATCAATAATAAATGCTTTTGAAATACAAGGTTGCCAAGTGTTGCCAACTATGCCCTTTTAACCTGTAAAATGGGATACTTAGGGCAAGTCTACATGCAACTACTTAGCTTATTTTGGCTAGCAACCACTACTCGACTTATTTAGGAATTATTTGTGGAGTTGGTGGCCCCATGAATATTGATTTTTTCTGTTTATTTTTAAGCAATCATCTTAAATTTGTATTCATAGGATTAATATTGATTTGTGCAGTAAAAAATGAAAAAAAAGTGAAAGCAAATATTAAAAAAAGAAGGGAAAAATGTGTGGAGCCACAAGGATTTTTGGCAATATGCAGTTGCTTTTTATTTCTATCCCTCCTTTATTTCATAGCTTATTTTCAATTCTTAAACACTAGTTGCTCCATTAAAATATGGAAATATTCCAAATTATCATGTTCTCATAGTAAAATTTATGCATGGGAACACTCTAGTTACTTAAGTTTAAGCATCTGAATGGGGGCATGGGGTTAGTCCTTCATGTTTCTCTTTCACTCTTAAAATTGTCTTGAAAGCCAAAAATATGCATACATCTAGTGGCTACAACTTGTGAGATATGTGGGTTGGTAGGGTTAGAAATTCATACTAAGTGACCTTGCCTCTTTAATTGTTGTGAAGTAAACATGGCTTCCATGACCATCAAATATCATCCGGTCATGCACTCTATTAAAAAGCATATTCCCATCAAGTATCAT
This sequence comes from Sequoiadendron giganteum, assembly GCA_007115665.2. Taxonomy (NCBI): domain Eukaryota; kingdom Viridiplantae; phylum Streptophyta; class Pinopsida; order Cupressales; family Cupressaceae; genus Sequoiadendron; species Sequoiadendron giganteum. The sequence continues at coordinate 14,927,259 of CM021110.1, read as the reverse complement.
TTCTTAAGGGGAAAAAACAGTGTTTATTAGTGGGTGAAACACCCCCAAGTACAAATATTGGAAAATGGTACAACCAATTGATAATATAACTCTTGTGCCATCCATGCAGGGCTTGAGCAACCATGCATGCACCTGGTTCACAATTAATAATGTAAGGTTTTAGTTGTTTCTTTCTCTTAAGCAAGTAGAAACCATATATTTTTCTAACAACATTCACACAACATAAAATTGTTATCCACTCTCAATTCTTCAAGTATTATGTATGAAAAAATTATGTTGCTCTTTTTGGTGAGCACCCATATTGACCATTTATACTAGCTTGAATGCCGGTCTCATCACACTTCCAAATCTTACAATGACCATATGGATTAGTTGCATAAGCCCTTGACAATGTATCATAGAACATTGCAACCACTACATGCCTCAAATTGAGTGCCATGTCTTTGTCAAGTCCTTCTATTGTCCTCGAGGTCAGGTAAATATGTCATTTTTTGAAACATGTCCAAAAAGACTTACCAAGAATTCCATATTTGAATGGATTTGGCCTTGTTTAGCATAGCTCTACTACTTCAGCCTTTAAATTGACTATTTCAAGGTTATGGCCAACTACAACAATCTCCTTACACCATTCATGAGTTTTTCTTATTCGTCTTCATTCAAAATAATGGATGGGAATTTCCTTGTGGTGTTAGTTACACCAATCAATCAATTTGTTGACGTGGTTGTTGGAATTCCTCATTTCTTGTGAACCACTACTCATGAAACATGGGTCAATGAGTTTGACTCGAAAACTACATGATTGAATCTTGATAACAATATCATAATTTGACACATTGTGGAAAAATACCTCCTACTTATCAATTGATGAGCTAAAGGGGCTCTATAATGGATGGTTCATAAGGCAAACACTTTCTTAAGGTTTTGCAAATGGGGTTGCAAGCTAAGTGGGCTTAACCTTGAGGAAAACTCCTTGGTTAAGTGCACTAGAGCTGGAACAATATTGGGATCGGTGACCTCCTGGGATGGCCCAGTGTTTTACCTTTGTGAGCATCACCTAGATGCAATGAGTGCTAAGTGGACCATTCATTATCATGAGAGATGGGTTCTTGTGAACCACTACTAATGAAACATGGTTCAATTAGTTTGACTCGAAAACTACACGATTGAATCCTGATAGCAATATCATAATTTGACACGCTGTGGAAAATTACCTCCTACTTATCAATTGATGAGCTAATAGAGCTTTATAATGAATGGTTCATAAGGCACAACACTTGCTGAAGGTTTTGCAAATGGGGTTGCAAGCTAAGTGGGCTTAACCTTGGGGAAAAATCCTTGGTTAAGCGCACTTGAGTTGGAGCAATACTGGGATGGGTTCCCGAGACGGCCGAGTGCTTCACCTCTGTGAACATCACCTAGATGCAATGAGTGCTAAGTGGACCATTCATTATCATGAGAGATAGGTTCTTGTGAACCACTACTCATGAAACATGGGTCAATGAGTTTGAATCGAAAACTACATGATTGAATCCTGATATCAATATCATAATTTGACACGCTATGGACAAATACCTCCTACTTATCAATTGATGAGCTAAAGGGACTCTATAATGAATGGTTCATAAGGCACAACACTTGCTGAAGGTTTTGCAAATGGGGTTGCAAGCTAAGTGGGCTTAACCTTGGGGAAAACTCCTTGGTTAAGCGCGCTTTAGTTGGAGCAATATTGAGATGGGTGACCTCCCGGGACGACCCAATGCTTCACCTATGTGAGCATCACCTAGATGCAATGATTGCTAAGTGGACCATTCATTATCATGAGAGATGGGTTCTTGTGAACATTCATGAAACATGGGACAATGATTTTGACTCGAAAGCTACACGGTTGAATCCTGATAGCAACATCATAATTTGACACGTTGTGGAAAAATACCTCCTGCTTATCAAAAAGGTGGAGTGTTAATATAAAATAATTATAAATAATTGAAAAAGAAAAATGATAAATAATTAAATAATTAAATTTTTTTTTAATTTATGGAAGAGGGAAAATGATAAATAAATAATTAAAAAAATAAAATGTATCTAATTATGGAGAGAAAAGGCTAATGAACAATTAAATAATTATTTATTTATATACATTTTTTGGTTGGTAAGTCCTACCCAAGGGATGGGGGTAGGGCCTGGTTAATTATGATTAGATTTCATTAAAATAATTATTTAATTATAGAGGAAAAATGAAAATAAATAATTAAATAAAGAAAAGGGAAAAGGGGTTGCTAATGACGTAATTTAAATAACATTGATATTTATTTAGATTAATCAAAGGAAGAATAAGATAAAGTGAATTAATTAAATAATTAAGAATTATTTATTTAATAGAGGAAAATGACATTAGAGAATAATTAAATAATTAAAATTATTTAATTATCTAAGGAAGAAGGCCAATTAGTGATAAAATTTTGCTTGCAGGCTCAAGAAATTTTTCAATGTCTACATTTTTCCCCTCTTTGACATAATATGATTTTGAGGGTTGTGTCGAAGAATAATCCAAAAAATCAACTTAGGATATGCTCCAGTGTACCCTAATGGACGTAGGGTAGGATGATGCCCCCTCGAGAAAATTGACAATTTTTCAAAAACAAAGAATTTTTTTGGCAAAGTTATTGATAAGCTCAAATGCATTTGCGATGAAAAACTAGGCCTAAAATTCGATCTAGGGTCCGATATTTAGGTTCAAAGGCAAAACCTGATGTGGAAAGTTATGAAGGTAGGGAGCCCATTAGGTCAAATTAGGTTATAAATATGCCCTAGGGGGGTGAAAATAGGCCATTTATGCATTTTTGCTATAGGAGATTAGGAGCTTTGGTTCAGGATTTCCTGTGAAGTTGTCAAAATGTTGTTTGTACCAATCTCTGCACACAGTGGGTATCGAGTATAGACATATGGACATGAGGAGGGCTCAAGCATGGTGGTATGTATCCAAACCTTCCTTTGTGATTTTGTTGTTTTTGAGTAGATTTTAGGGCTCAAAGAAGGGCAAACAAATGTGGTGTAATTTTTGCACCGTAATTGTTATCGCGTTCACTGCAACTGTGGTGTGGTGCAACACAATTGTTTTAGATAGGTTTTGGGTGAAATCCTTCTTGTAACTGTAAATTGCATCACAATTGTTGTGGTGTAATGCATGTGAAGGACGGTTCAATGCAACTATCAATGTGTGATACAGTTGAATGAAAAAATGACACATGCAAAATGTAACCATAATTAGCAATGCAATGGATATGAAGGACAAAATGATGCATTTGACTGATGGATTAATTTAGGTAGTTTTTGAAAAAAAATTAGATATGCAATAGGTCATACAGGCTAAGTTGGATGTTGCGATTAACGTGATACGCCTTTTGGTGGATGCAAGCGAGATTAGATCCAATATATACATGTGAGAGTTGATTGGGGTCCTTTTCCCTTTGAGATCATGTGGTCGTGGAGGAGCAAGATAGATTGACCACATTGGGACTCTACCATGTGACCTTCATGCTCATGGTACGAGCTAACCAAGGTTTATTGATAGTGTTGGCAAAGAGGTGGCACTCGAAGACGAGTTCATTCCACCTATCGACTAGCAAGGTGACCATGATGTTGGATGATGTGTGAAGGATTTTTTAGCTTCACATCCATGAGGAGTAGGTGGTCTATGACACAAGGATGGGATTAGCAGCTATTCAGTGAGTCTTTGAGACATATTCCCTAGTAGAGCTAGGGGTGGAGGACTATGAGATCAGGTGGGGCACCTTGGCTTATAGGTATGAGAGATTGAAGTGGTATTGTGTTCTGTGATCAGTGGAGTGGTTTTCCCTGACAGGTGCGAACATGGATTTCCCATGGGATGGGGGAGATGCTTGAGGGCATGATTATGGAGGCCACAGTATATGCATGGGGACCTTGTTTATTGGTGATGCTATACTTCCAACTACATGATGTAGCTTATAGAAATGGATAGAGCATTAGTTGTGGAACAATGCTCCTAATGGTTTTGGCGCAGGAGCACATTGTAGTGTTCGACCACTAGTTGACAGATACCTAGAGCTCCTAGGCTCCCATATGTATATATTTATGGAGGAGCGATTACACAAATCCAAGTGGGAAATGTTAGATATTGGAGACATGTCATTGACCTAATGGATGGGTTCACTTGGAGGCCTTACATGGATTCCCAAGATGGGATGAGGATGTAGAGAACTTACCCTATTGTAGGCATACATGATATCTGATTGGACAAAAAGTTATGACTTGACACATCATAGAGAGGGGTGATCCCACAATACTAGTTTACAATTTTTGGCCAAATTGGACACTGAACTATTTTTTTCTAACTAAATCTTCACTTTCAGACACCTATAGCGGCTAAACCATGAGGAATTTGAAGATGATGCAAACTAATAATTTTTGACATTTTGTTTGTAGATTCTAAATATATTTTTTTCAAAAAATTTGGAATCAGATTGCACTTCTTTTTCCATCTCCTTCGAAAACTAGATTTTTTCAGTAAACACCATTTTTAAGGAGTGTTGCTCACCGTATAACGCATAAAAAAAAAATCATGAAGGATAAAATTTTTTTTTTTTTGAATTTAAATTTGTAACTACGATATCTAGTGCTTCCAATTGGTTTCATAGTGTTTTATTGAAATATTTTTCCTTAATCAAGTTTTGAAGTCAAAGCAATTACAATTCAGACATAGGCGGATCGTATAACACGACTTTTTTTGTATGTATCGATTTTTTTATTTTTTATTTTTGTTGGATCAAGGACTTCAATAACTGGTGCACTCATATTTTTCAAAAAAAAATTGGATAATATTATATTTTTCCAAATGTGCAAAACATAGAGCTTGATTTTCGGTGAAAAACCTATGCTTAATAAAACTAAAAAAATAAATACATAATAAAACCAAAACATATTAAAATTATATTCGTTGGATAGCTCGTTATGAGGACTACCATCATCTAGTTGAGTTTGTGAATTCTCTTTCATTTTCATCCTCAACCCAAGCTTTGAAGGGAAAAATTTTGGAGGATTTTTGTACCAAAGGGTGAGAAGGTGGGAAAAGGGGGGTTCGAGCGAACCCCGACCTTTCCATAAAGGTTTTCTTTTTGTTTTTTGTTGGGAATGGTGGGACCTTACATTTAATGGGTTCACTCGAACCAGGGTTCTAGCGAACGGACTTTGGGTTCGCTTAAACAAAAGGTTCATTTGAACTCCCAAAAACCAATTTTTTTTGCATGGAGTCATTTTTGCAACTTTTTCTTCCTCACTCGAATTGTAAATCATTTTTGTGGGTTTACCTAGAGGCACCTTCTAGAGAGGGTATTGAGATGTTCAACAAGTGACAGGGAGTGTTAGTGGGTGTAGCAGAGTTTGCTAGGTTATCTAGAGAGGTCTCTCAGTGGGGGTTGATGATCAACGTGCAGGTAGCTCTACATGTGATAGTAGTATTACAGCCCATTCAAAGGGGAGTAACGACTGATATGGCCAATGGAAGTATGAATCCTGAGTATGATGTGTGGTGGGTGGCACATAGACCCACACCATTTATAGATCCTAACCAACCAACACCTGTGGAGAGGATAGGTAGGGCACAATGAGGCAGACTACGAGGTAGAGGCCAAGGCAGAGGTGATGGAGATGGGGATGGGGATGGGGATGATGGTGATGGTGGAGATAGGGGTGGTTGAGGAGACAAAGGCAGAGGGGATGGAGTTCGAGGGAGAGACAAGAGAGGTCAAGGTTATGATGATTGAGGTCAATGGGGGAGAGTAGGATTACCTTTGCAAGCAACACAGAAGGTGCCCCAATGGATGCCACCCATCCATGAGGAGGGGGAGCAGATGGAGGTAGAGATAGAGGAGGTGAGAGTAGAGGAGGTATTGGGGATGTGGGTGAGGAGGCAGTGGTTGGCGAGTTTATAATGGAGGAGGCCAAGGAGAAGGATATTGCAGAGGAGGTTACCAGGGATGCAGTGATCATGGAGGAGGGCATACATGATGTCCCAATTAGGGAGGTCATTATGGATGTCATGGAGAAGGAGGTCGAGGATGTGGGGCAAGGTCCCTAAGCATAAATATAGGCACTAAAGGCTTAAGTGTAGGCTCTACAAGCATAGGAAACACAAATCCCAGTCTTCTAGGGTCAGGTATAGGCTTTGATAGCCAAGAGAGACCAAGCGGTCATATGGGCAGAGAGGGAAGACCAAAGGTGCATAGACTTCATTTCTACCATTAGTGGACCATTTGCAACACTTACAAAGATTATGTATCGAATGAGAAAGGAGGCTCAGTACTATAGAGATTTTATATGAGTGTGTCATGCTAGAGACTATTAGAGAGTCGAGCTTCCAGAGTCAAAGCAGGCGCAGGAGACAGAGCAGTTTTGGGGTTTCACAGAGACAAAGATCAAGTCCCTATGATAGGCCATTAGGAGAGGAGGGTACCATAGGTTAGGCCTATTTTGTTTCCATATGCATTCAAGCACTTATATTTTTGATCGAGCATGCGAGCTCCATTTTTAAGATATAACTTGACATTGTACTACACCATTTTTTGATATATATATGTGTGTGTGTGTGATACATGATTTTGGCAGTGACTCTATGATGCTTATGATTTTATGTATATGCTTCTATGTGATGGATTATGATTTGGTGTCATGATTATGCATTTTATGTTTATGTGATGTTCCTATATGATGTGGATCATAGATTATGATGTGACGTTATAGATATGTGACATATGGTTCATGGTTACACATGCTTATGATATATGGATGGATGCACATGATTATTCACTATGCTTACGTATGTTATGATGTATGGATGGTGGTTCTATATGATGCAATACTATGGATATTTTTTTATTTTTTGATTACAAACACTAAGGCATGACATAGAACAAGGTGTGCTATGTTATCCCTTGCAAAAACAAACATGTAACAAACAACGACTTGCCATGACACAGACTAGGAACCGTAGAGCCTTGTCGGAACATGTGAGGAAGTAACCACAAAGCACAATGATCTTGGTACAAGGAACTAAGTTGCCCCGATCATATTACCAAGACAAACTACAAACACAAATCAAAGAGAAAATAGGTCACGATCCATCATTACTCCTCTAAATCCTTCTTGGGACATCCTTGTTGGCCCTCTCTAATGACTCAATAATTAAGCCCTTAAAGTTGTAACTCAAAGATTGGACATCTGTGTTGAATAGCTATCTTTATCATCATGAAGGTTCATTTAATCGTCAACCCAGGGACGTGAACTTGAAATGGGTCAGCACGGTATGTGCACTAGATTTCTATTGTTGCCATATTCATTCTACAACTAGGAAAGACATAATGTTGAAGGTAAATTGCTTAAAAGGAAGTAACATAAGCATTGAACATCAACCAACAACTATACTGAATTGAAATTCATGACATAAATAGAAATCTTAGCAAACAAATATGAAACTACTATATCTGCTTTGGCTGCAGGAACAGTCACCGAATGGAATTATAGTAGCTGGAAGAACAATCAGTTTATCAGAATTGAAACTATTACTAAATAGAAAAATAACGGCTGAGCTAAAAGGATGGAATCCTCACCAAGTGGGCCCCCTTGGGTGAGTTTCCCTTGAAACTAACTTAGATGCAACAAACTTATAACTTCATTTTATTCATTGAAAGTGCGATTACAATGGAACCATAACATAGTTGTATTACTTTGAAAAACTAGAAATGTGAGTACAACATCAGATCAATCAACCTTCTGAGAAGGAGCATTCAAGTTTTATTTATAGAAGAAAAAAGCTAACTAACTAATCAACCTAGCAAGGTGGTCAACTCCAACAGATTAGGAGGATGCCAATTATGGAAAGCATAAAAAAAGGAAAGGAGGTTATGCATGCGTGGAATCTGGTCAAGCCAGTCTTGCTTGAACGTGGATTTAGCATAATGGCAACTCCTATAATTTCTCAACTAACAACTATGATCATTACAAGGCAGTTACATTCTTTAATTCGAACTAGTATTTTCCCTTTATTGACCTCTTAATGACCACCTTCTTGACTTTCATGGCAATCGACCAACTGGCAGAATCTTCCTCAACTTTGTAGGCTCTGCATAACAATGTTAGCACACACAAACTGCATCTCTATAACTACCATAAAGTAACATCTATTAATCCACATGTAAAATTAACTTAGATAATTCACATAGCATGCTAATGTCATTTAAAGGTCACAAAGATAAAAATATGCCGAATGTCTATGGTTTTGATGAAATGACATAAGAAATGCCAATAATCAAGTGTCAAAGTCTAAGGTAATAACAACAAATAGATAATAAACCCCCATTAAAATCAAGTCATTAACTAGACTCGTCAATCCTCAAGGGGAATAGTAACATGATCGAAGAGAAATCAATAAAAAGATTAAAAAAAATTGGACCAACAAAGTCAACAACCATTTAGATGGTTTGCCAATGATTGCTTGTATGATCAAATTTTAGATAGTGATAGTGTCTAGTTTCAAGAATGGTACACCTCGTATAAGACCAATGACATATTGAGTTTGGTTTCGAGAGTGCAACAACCTGTATAAGATAGTTTGAAAGGATTGATGGACAAAGGCTGGTTTCAAGAATGAAGCATATCATATAAGACCAATGGCGAATTGGGTCTAGTTTTGGCGATGTGACATCATGTATAAGACTGTTTGATTGTTTGATCGTTTTCACAAGTTGGTTATTTGATAGGCTAATTATTTAAGCAATTGACCTATGATGGTTGAAGGCTTGTTGGACGGTTTTCTTGTTGTTTCATGATTTTGATAAGCCCAATTCTCTTGCTTGATTGTGTTGGCAGATGGTCAGCACTCCCCTCGAGATTCGTGATATGGACTAATCACCTCCCATGGATCCGTTAACTCTGGTAGTTGTATCGAGCATTAACAGGTCGATCTTTTGGTGCAATGACAACTATGGGCCAACAAGTGGTATCAGAGCCAAAGGTGTCGGGTTTGAATCCCCTCAGGTAACACTGAGGGGGAGTTTGTTGGCATATGGTCAGCGCTCCCCTCGAGATTTGTGACATGGACTAACCGCCTCCCATGGATCCATTAACTTTGGCAGTTGTATCAGCCATTAACAAGTCGATCTTTTGGTGCAACGACAACTGTCGGCCAACAAATTGTTGTTTGTGTATGCTTAAAATGTCACCTTAGCAAGGGACAATTTATTATGAGACATGGATAATGACGATTGAAGACCATATTATGACAAACCTTAAGGAGCTGACCTAATGCCTTGAGGGCTCATCGATGATGGCCTTGCCTACGTAAAGCACAGAGACAATGTAGTTCGACTTGACTTTGACCATGGATGGCTTATTATGACCTACGGAGATGGATGGATTGACAACTTGTTATGAAAAACCTTAAGGATTGACCTAATCCTCAGGGCTCATTGATGATGGTCTTACATACGTGAAGTCGCAAAGGCAACATAGTTTGACCACATGGACTGTGTTGGTAAACAATTTTGTTACAAAAAAAACCAAGACTCACCCAATAGACAGCGACAATGTAAACCAACAAATGGATGATTTGTTGTGAGATTAACAAATATCCTCTACGTTTAGAGGGGCAACTCCCATCGAAATAGACAGTACTTGAAAGCTTTATACAAACTGCCCTTAGCGGTGATGATACACTCGAGCCTTTTGAAAGTCGATTTTACGTCTTATGCCTCTATAGCTTTGTTGCTTTCTCCACTATTCATCAAATGTGCCATGCTCATGTCAATAGATAGATTCAAAGTTTTGTGACAAGCCTAAAATGATAAACCATTTGTAATCTATCGTGATAGCATAATCGATGCTCTCGAGGATTTTATGGACCGATGAGATCATACTTTTTTTGGGACATAACATCACACAATTCTCTTTCCATGCCGATAGTAGTTGACGGCCTATGATATGCTCTTGGAGGTAAACCATCTGTTTCAATAAGTAGCTGATTTCAAATGACTTTTAGACAGCGATCTTTCTTCAAGACAATGTTATTTGGCTTTGGGTCATCCTTTGTTTAATTGGCCGACGGAACTTCACCATAACCCGTTTAAATACAAGTTCCGCTTTAAATCAATGATTAGAAATAATGTTCTTTGTATTTTGAGAACCATGACTGGTATTTTCTTCGTAGTTTATTGTTTATAAATCATTTCCATTGAACTTTTAAACACAATGTTCTTATTGCTTTGATCAGAAAGTGACAAAAAAATCATGTGAGGGGAAAACTCCATCATATCTTTTCCTCCTTTTAATGTCTCCATTAAAGATTGTCACTCAGTAACTCGATTCATCCAATTTTCTTGATAAAGAATCCGCAACATTTCTTTGTGATTGCAAATGCAATTATTGTTCTCTCTCAAGTAATTTCTATTACGATACAACAATTTCTGTAACATGTCATCACGTCTTTCCCTTCCAAATTTATACTATCCCAAGACAATGGTATAACCGAATCCAGTGTTTCATAATAGCTTTGAAGACATGATTGAACAGCTTGGGACTTTAAATGCTTTTGAAAATAAACTCATCTGGGTCTATCAATAATGCAACTTGCTTAACTTCCAAATTTATCATCTGCAAGTCAACAAGGAAACATATTTGCACAACCATTGTAGGTTTGACTGGCATTTGGACAGGGGAGATTTCAAAATTTTCGATTTTCAGGAATTAAGGGTAATAGACTGACAAGTTAACTCTGACTCTATTTTCAGAGTTTTTGAACTTTTTCTGAATTTTTAAGTTTTGAATGCTAATACCATGTCTAGGATCCCATATGAAACACAAGTCCAAGAATTTCCCCCAGTCATGTATAGGACCAACTTATTTTGGGCAAGGGGATGGAAAAGATTTATTGGAGATGGATATGAAAGGTGAAAGACTCTATATGTCAACAAGTCTTAGGCCATGAGAAGGATGACCAAACTTTATCATGGATGGAATGATATGTGCGAAGGATAGGTGAAAGTGAAAAATTAGATAGAATGGTAGTAGACGATGGAGCAAATGCTGACTACACATTGTGCATGTTTCTCAAGTTTTCACCATGGTACTTGCCCAAAGTGCCACTAAAATGGGTTGTCACTATTGGATGGATTATTACTCTTTACTATTTTCTTTCTCCTTTTTCTTTTATTTTTTCTATTTTTTGTGTCACCAAGATGCATGTTTACCAAGTTTTCATCAAGGTGATTTGTTTTTAGTATTTATTTGGACTTTTGATGGGATTCTCTGAAAGCTAGGTGTAGTATTAGAAAAGGTGCATACTATTGATAGGATTTGGTAATGGTTTTCCTTCAAGAGTAGAAAACTAATAAGCGCCAAATCCATATGTTGTTGTTATGATGTAAGGACCCAACCAATTAGGCTCGAACTTCCCCAATTTCTCCCTTTATTTGATTCTTTAGGAGTAGATAGCTAATAAGCGCCAAATCCATATGCTAGTACGATAGGCCCACAATGCAGGATTGAGTTGGATGTGTCAGTCATTCCCAACATCATCCATAGTCTTCTTTAGGATTTTGAGAATAGTTTTGTTAGATGCCTCATCTTGAACATTTCCCTAGGGGTAACATGGAGTGGTGAAATAATGTTGGATGTGGAATCTCTTGCACAGTTCACAAACATCTTGATTTTTGAAGGGATGACTATTTCCTTGACAATGGATTGGGGAACACCATACCAGCATATGATGTAATTCAAGATAAATTTGGATATTTGTTTTACAGTGATTTGGGTCATTGGAATAGATTCAATCCATTTACTAAAGTATTCAGTTGCAATGAGGATAAACTTGTGACCATTACCAGAGGTTGGATGGATCTTTCCCATGAGGTCAAATCCCCAGTAATAGAATGACCATGATGATGTAAATAGATTGAGCTCTTGAGTAGGTGCGTTCACAAGATCTCCATGTATCTAACATTGGCAACATTTCTTGACAAAGTGAGGCATTACGTTCCATAGAAGGCCAATAGTATCCTATTTGCATAAGCTTCCTAGCTAGGGTAGGACCAAGAAAGTGAGATATGTATATACGATTTTGTACCTCTTGTAAAGCCATTTTTGCTTCATCTGATTTGAGACATCTTACGAGGGTGCTATGTAGACTACGATGATAAAGGGTATCACTGATGATGACATATTTGGATGCTTGTCAGATAAAGGTCTTGCATTGATTAGAGGGCAAGTCGGGAGGGATAATTTGGTCATGTAGGTAACATAGAAGTCTTTATACCAAGTTGAATTAGAACCAAAAATTTCACAGATGAGCTCAGATTTGGGGACATCGAATATGGGGACCAATGGTTGTTCTACCAAGAACTCATACTACAACACATTATTAGATATATCCAAAAGAGATCCAATAGTTTCCATTACATATGTTGCTTTGTTCTAGATTCTTGGGATCTACTCAAAGGTGATGACATCAAAGTATAGCTTAAAATTGTTGACCATGCGCTTGTAAGGTGTGATTTTTTCATCTTTTGTATCGTAATCATCATTAACCTAACAAATGACCAATAGGGAGTCACCATAGAATTGAAGATTCTTGATTTTGCATTTAATGGCCATTCAGTCCTGTTAGCAATGCTTCATACTCAACCATGTTATTTGTGCAAGGAAATACTATCCTGTATGATTTTGGTATCAAGTCCCCTTGAGGTAACAAAGAGGATACCAATTCTTGAACCATGATTTGTATAAGACCCATCAAAGTATAATTTCCATGTTGTAGAAGTCCCTATTGTGAAGATGGATTCATCGAGAAAATCTAACACTAGAGGACGATCTGATGTAATTGGTGTGTCTATGAGTTGGTTAGTTATTACTTGTCCTTTAATTTCCTTATGATCACATACTCTATGTCATATTCACTCAAGATCATAACCCACTTTGCTAGCCAACCTGTCAAAGTTGCTCTACTAAGTAGATATCTAAAGGGATCAATCTTAGCTATCAATTTTGTTCGATGGTTCAACATATAATGTATAAGCTTTTGTGTAGCGAAAACAATTGCAAGGCATGCTCATTCAATAGGACTATAATTAATCTTATACCCTACAAGAGTGTGACCAATATAATGTATAGCTTGTTCCCTTCCATCATTGTCATTTTGTGGTAACAATTCCCTCAATGTTGATGTGGTTGCTGATATATATAATATTAGGTGTCTACCATCAATGGGAGGCATGAGTATTGGAGGATTCAATAGATAATCCGTTCTTTGTTCAAATGCTTCCTAATACTATTTAGTCCATATGAATGGTACTCCTTTGTATAGCAAATATTGAAATAGATGACACTCATCTGCTAATTGAGCAATGAATCTTTGAATAGATTGTAACCTTCCTTGTAGATTCTGTAACCGGCTTACATTTGTTAGTGGAGGCGTGTCCATGATAGCTTTCACTTTTGCAAGATCAAATTCAATACCTCTATGAGAGACAATATATCCTAGGATTTTGCCTGATTCAAATCCAAAAACACACTTCTTTGGATTTAACCTGACTTTATATTCTTCCAACCTTTTGAAAATCTTGTCCAATACTGCTAGATGACTATCTCTTGATGAGGTTTTTCTAGTAAGTCATCAACGTAATCTTCCATAACTGTATGCATGTAGTCATGAAAGATAGTAGTCATAGCTCTTTCATACATTGCTCCAAAATTCTTAAGACCAAATGGCATAACATTCCAACAAAAGGTACCCAAAGCACAGGTGAAATTTTTTTAATGTTGATCCACATGTGCGATTCTGATCTGATTGTATCCTAAAAAATCGTCCATATAAGTGATAACATCTCATATACCATTGTGAGGTCTACTATGATGTCAATATTAGGCAGCGAGAATTCATCTTTAGCACAAGCTTTGTTTAGATCTCTAAAATCTATGCATACTCTGATTCCACTAGTTGGTTTTGTGAACAGAACAAGATTTGATATTCACTCTACATAGTCTATAGGACGGATAAAACCAACATCAAAAAGTTTCTTCAATTCTACTTTCACCAAGAGGGCAATTTATGGGTGCATTTTTCTCAATTTTTGTTTAATTGGTTTAGCATTTGGAACAAATGGAAAATTATGTAGAACAAGTTCGAGGTCCAACCCAAGCATATCAACATATGACCACACAAAATTGATGTCTATGAGAATAAAGTGGTGAACTCTGGTTTTTCTTTGGTAGTCAAAGATGTTGAAAAATAAATGCTTCTAGGGTTATCTTTTGTACCAAGGTTAGCTTCTTATAATTTTTCTACAAGCAATGGAGATCTCTCTTGATTTTGGGGAGACTATCCAACCCTCCATCCTTAAGCACCTTGGAGAGGTTTCCACCTTCAGATATGTCCTTTATTTTTACTTTTTATTAGTCTAAAGGTGTCTTTCGATTTTTACCTAGAGACGTATTCTTTTTATTTTTCTCATTTTTGTGACTAGAGGGTGGGGCAGACTCTCCAAAGTATGTTGTGTTGTCAACCTCTATGATAAAACCAACTTTATGATCCCCACTTGGTATCCCTTCCCGAAGTCCCATGAACTCAACTATTGCTTCATCATTCTCGAATGTGTCTAAACTTGGTGGTCCTTGTTGATCTCCAATATATTAGTTGTGGGTAAACAAGGGGTAATCCATCATCGGCATCGTTAAGGCTTAGGTGAATAGGAATACATGGTAAAAATGGAGGTATCATCAAGATCCAAAAAGGTTTCGATATAGGCACGACGACTCCTAGGTTTGGTTAGTATCCAACTTATCCATCCAAATCATCCCACTGTATCATAATCCAAATTCATAATCATGCTTCCATCTTAGTTTGATAATTTCCATAGTCAATCCAAAAACCCCTTCTTTGATGATGGTGATAATGATGATGCTAGCCTTATAGATCAACTAGAGTATGACCCTATGATGATGAAACCTTAGAATACATTGCCTTAGTCAAGTTTTCCACAAGCTTTGGAACAAATATTCTTATGAAGAGAAACAATAATGTGTCTCTAAGATCTTGGGGTATGACTTTGAGATTGTATATAAGAAAGGGAAGGAAATTTTTGTTATAGATGCATTAACGAGGAAGGATGGGAAGGATGGAACTTTATTGTGTATCATTTCAATATTACACACATATTGGATAGCAGAATTCAAAGTAGAGTGGTCAAATGATGTTACTATAAATAATCTCATTCAATAGTTATAGAGTGATCCCAGTAGTTCAAATATTTTTTGTTTAAAGGGAGATGCTTTGTGGTATAAAGAGAAACTATATCTATACAATAATTCCACTCAATAAAAGTATTCTCACAGAGCTTCATGAATCCCTAGTTGGTGGTCATTAAGGATTTTTGAAGACATATCATCGAATCAATAAAATCTTGTTTTGGGAAGGGCTAAAAGGGGATGCTAAAAAATTATGGTTGAATATTTGGTTTGTTAGAGAAATAAAGGGGAGAAAATTAAGATACCTTGTCTCTTATAGCCCTTTGTTATTCCTAGCTAACATTGGGAAGAGGTCTCCATAGATTTCATCACAAGGCTTCCAAGATCTAAAGGTAAGAATGTTATCATGAGAATGGTGGATCACCTCACTAAATGCCGATTTCATTGCATTATTGTATTTTTTAACATCAATTACAATGGAAAATAAATTTTTGAAGAATATACAAAATCTATATGGTACACCTAAGGTTATTGTCAATGACCATGATCCTATATCTACTAGTAACTTTTGTGAAAATTTATTCTCATGTTTAGGTACTCAATTGGCTCATAATTCTTCATACCATCCTCAATTAGATGGGAAAATTGAGGTTCTCAATAAGTGTTTGGAAGGGTATCTACATCATTTCACTTCAAATAAGTAGTCTCAATGGGTAGATTAGCTACCATTAGTAGAACGGTGGTATAACATTTCCTTCCATAGTTCATAAGAAATGTCTCCATTTATGACTATAGATATCATCCTCCATCCATCACATCATCATTAAGGGTGTCACCAAGAGTTTAGGTTGTGGAGGAACACATACATCATCAACAACAAATAATTTTAGGACATAAGGAGAATCTGGGCATGGCACAATATCAAATGAAGCAATAGGTTTCACTAGCATTGTTGTGAAAGTAGTTTTGAAGTTGGAGACTCAGTTTTCTTGAGATTTTGACCTTATAAGTAAATGTCATTGCCCAAAATATTATGAACCACACCAAATCATGCAAAAAATAGGCAGTGTCACTTACAAGCTTGAGTTACCTCCAACAACAAAGATACATCCACTTTTTCATGTTTCATGTTTGAAGAAAGTAATTGGGCATAATATCCCTACATAGACAATATTACCAAAGCTCAATGAAGAAGGAAAAATCATATTACAACTAGAGTCATTCTTTAGACACATACAAAGAAGCTGAGGACTAGAACAATCACCGAGTATCTCATCTAGTGAAATAATTTACCAATCAAAGATGCTATATGGGAAGATGAAGAGTTCATTTAGAAGAATCCACACTTGATTAGCATTGAGGACAATGATTTTTCAGAGGGGGAGATGATACACCCTTAACCTTAAAGTATGCATAGGGTTATGATTAGTTTTCTTGTGGTTACCTTAACTCTTAATGAAACCATATTATCATTATTATATTCTTATTTAGTTATTTAGGTCAGCCTAGGGCTTATATGTTGTTATGTAAGTCGATTTGGGTTATGTACTAGGCATAATTAGGGTATATATAAGAGGTAGTGAGTCTTATTTCATCATCATATTGTGAATTATGTTCTTATTGGAAAAATTTAGAGGTTTTCTCTCTCAAAGTGGCTTTTTATTCTTAGTTATTATCAAGTATTTGCAAAATATTTCATATCATATTCCTCTTTTGTGCAAGTTAGTTCATTACATGACAACAAATTTGTGGCTAAAAGGAGGCACACACGTATTTAAGAACTCAACCACAAATAGTTAAGGTCATCACATCCATTGCTAAATTCACGTGCCACCCATAAAATCTCACGAAGAACAAATCTCAATCATCCACAAAATATATTCAATGATAACTTATAATCAATGGTCATTAGAGTAGTCTAGTCTAGTGTGTTCAACATTAGGAAAAAGGAGGAAAAAAGAGCCATGTTTGATTTATACCATTTGAATATAAGGTCAAAAAAGTTTGGAAAGAGGAAGAACAATACACACATCACCAAGAGAGGTAGCTTCCCACTCAAATATCTTCAAGGATCTCCAACTTTATTTTGTAATGGAGAGTCTGAGAAGGTTTGGACCATTAGATCACTTTTAACATCAATGGTTGATGCAACTAGCGAGATGACATTATGATAGGAACTTAAAAGTTTGCATAAGAGAAGAGGAGGTAGATTGGACCCTATCCAATCATGGAGTTGTCCCTAGCAACACATAGAAGAGGTGATATAAGAAATGTCAATAGATCCAACTAGTCCAAGTTGAACCCATGTGCCCTCCTCTCCTTATAGAATTTAACTCCCAAATATTTCATGTAGGGGCACTAATGACACATACAACCATCTTAAACATGATTATATTTATCTAATCAAAGATTATCTTACTAGTCCACTATTGAACCCCCTTTTTACTACTCTTTAATTATCATCAAAATATAAATGTCAAGTGGGGTAGGGTGTCATCCAGGAAATCTTGAGTTTCATCAATATGTGGTGTTCCATCCAATCAAGGTCTAAAATGCCAACATATTTAAATTTATAAATAAATGCATTATTCCTAGGCTTTACAAGTCCTACAAGACCTAATATAATAGTTTCAATTTTATACATCAGGCATTTTCACTCTACAAGGAAACATGTAATGGTTTTCCAAGTTCTTACTCTTTTTTTACTACTAGAGATTTTTGGAATTTTATTCTAGCTTGTGAAGCTTAAATACCATTGCATCCTAAGTATGAATTTGACATAATTGAAGTATTTTAAGAAGGCAATTGAGTGAAATTCATATGAATTCCTAGTGAATATTGAATAGTTTACCATTCTAAGTTAATTTGACATATAAAAGAGTTGTTTTTGAATTGTAAGAGAGTTGTATTGGAGGTTAGAGGGACTAAAATTATTGAGATCCACTCTATCATGTCCTAGTGGCGAATGACTACTTTTATAATTGAAGATTCAAATTCTAAGTGACTTGCACCTCAAATTTTGCTGCAGTATTCTCCCAAAAATATATTTCTCTCTAGGGTAATTTTTTGCAAGTGTGTTCATTGTTTTACACATTAAAAGTTAAGTAAATTGTTTAACAAATTTATGTATCATAGGGTGTATTTGTGAATTGTATAAATAGAGCCATTAGCTTAAGTTGGGATTCTTTTTCAATTCAAGAATAATTGTATTAGCTTTAATATTTTTATGTATGATTTTTTTAACTTATGAAGATAAATGTAACTAGTATATTTTGTGGCTTGATTTAGTTATTAGCATTGTGTTTTACTTGGATCTTCATTCTATTCCAGTAGTGCATTTTTACTATTTGAATTTTAGCCTAATTATGTTTTTAAGGTAGTGTTAAAAATATTTTGCTCTGAGGTGAGAATTTTGGACTAACTTATTGCTCACACTATTTTGGTACGTTGGTATTTATTCTTTTCTTTTACTTGTGTTCTCTTTCTCATTCCACCCCATATATTATATTAGTGTTAAAATAGGGGACTCAACATGAATCTAGAGGGTTCTCTAATCTTAGAACTATCTTAAAGCTCCCCATTGTAGCAATTTTACCTTATGTTCAACCTTTAGATAGTTAGAAGTATGAACACTAACCTCAAAATGACCTCTCATAGAGGTATTATAAAGGAAGAGTTACACATAAAGTTAAAGAGGCTCTCAATGAGTCTTTAGTAACCAAAACCTTTGAATCTTGAACATTTCAACTTTATCCTTCCCTTCAAGTTATGTCCTTTTATTCTTTTATAGAAATTATAACCACCATATAAACCATCTCTAATGATTGTTGCCACAAAAAATAATAATAATAATAATTTCACTAACTTATCTTATTCATATCAGATCAACAATACTAATTAACACTTTTGAGGTTTGTTATATCTCTAAGATCATAAATCCATTCTACCAAATATTGAATATGTTTCCAACAGAACAAGAAAAATTGGAGAAACAAAAATGACATCTAAGCTCGAACCAAAATTCATATGATCTCCACCATTAGCTTTGTCGAAGTTCTAAACATCTACATACCAAACTATTAAGATCCACTCACAACATGCAACACTTCTAATTGCCAAAATTGCTGTTGCTCTTGTCCTTAAAGTGGTGGACTCCCTTTATGTCTTGAGAGGCTTTCCTCATAAGGTCAAAAGGCTAAATTTGACCATGAATTTAATGATGTTCAACCCAACCATTTTAAAGTGGACTTGTATAGAGGCTTAAACATTTCAAATAATGTCATAGAAGAAATGCAAACCTTACTTTGGCCAAAATATATTGTTCCCAACCCTTTGAACCACAAAATCCCCTAAAGTATCAACATCAATTCCTCTCTCATGGTGGGTGATGTAGTCGAATGAGTATTGAACAATGTAATCATTTATCCGTTGCAACTTGATAAAATTATATCTCCATATATGTATTACCAACTAATGTAAGATAAATATTAGATGTCATATCTAAACATAACAAGCAAAGATAATCAATCATATATGTTCCTCAAAATAATGCTACACAAAAAGAGTATAGACTAATACAATTCTAATATCATGTTTCTCTAATCAACATTTATTATCTCTAATTTATAGCTAATAGTACTTCTACACCTTATCTCTAAATTCTTTCAATTTAAACTCTTCAAGCACTTTCTTACAAATATCTCCTAAAATAGGGGTTGTTATTCTTTTTTAACACTTTATTTGTCTTGCTTAAGCATACTATCATCAATAAAATTACACACATATATATCATTCCCTCAGAAAATATATGTATATTTTTATTTCTAAAGTATATTATTTAATTTTGTTAGTATCATGTATTTATTACATGCATGCATATGTATACACATACACATACACAAAATGTCTCTAGTCACTTCATCAAAGGAGGAAAAAGAATGTCACCTAGTGGTAACGATTTGAACTTCACCACTACATTATTCAACCTCATTTCACTCAAATGATTCTCTCTTTCATAACTTCATGGTGCAACGCACCACAAGCCTTCATGATGCATAAAAGGGGTTAATTGTTGTTTTTTGAATTGTTGAGTCACTTTTTTGTTTGTAATAAGGTCTATTGAGACCATGTTTCATGTTTTGAGTCATGTGGGGTCAAGTTTGTAGGAAGTTGTCAAGTTTTGCAAAAAGTTGCAAAGTTCCTCAAGTAACTTTTACATTTTTGGTCTTTTGTGGAAGTTGAATGGTTGGGGAGTTAAAGGACAGTTAGAATCAATTGGATTTGTATTGTAAATTTTTCAATGAGCCTGGTGAAGGCATAGACAAGGTTATGAAGTTGGAAAAGATTGAATTTGAATAACAATTTACTCTGTTTTCTACGGTTTCCATTCTGTTTTTGCTGCTACATTAGATAGCACAACCCTGTATGGCCTACACATGATCTAAATTGTATTTGGATTGATGATGAGTTGAATCTTCTAACATTTGCAATTGATTTCATCCAATTTCATTAATTTTGAAAGGAGTTAGAGCCTTTTTACTGTAAACAGCTAGGAAACCCTAGTTGTGAGGGTTTGATTGAAGAAAATGAGTTTTTGACCCATTCCACCGATAAAAAGGTATGGGGGTAGATAGGATGTTTGTAAGGTTTTTGGTGTTTGCAGGAGCAGCGGATGGAGTTAGGGGCAAGTTTGATGCTGCCCTAGCCTAAAAACACCTTGTATTAGGCTTAGGATGCTAGATAGACTTAGGGTTTCATGAAAGAAATTTTTGGTGATTGTTTCAATTGATGAAAATTGTGTCTATAGACCCCATGTGACATGTTAAAGGCGGTGGAATGAATAGTTGAAGTTTGGAGATTGTAAATCCCAAATTTGCCCTGTCGAACTAGCCTAATTAAGACTAATTATAGCGTAGCAGTCAAAATTTGAAGGTTGTGTTCCAAAGTGACCCCACCTACAAATTTGGTATGTTTTCAATTGGCTAAAAGGGTATTTGGAATGGTGATTATATTTTGGGTTTTGGGTTTTCTTAGGAAATTATGTTGGGAAAAGCTAGTTTGTTGTCCTACAAGGCCTAGGAGCAGTTTGTGAAGAAAATCACTTTGTTTGAGGTGTAAAGGCTTTGGTAAATAGTTGTTTGAGTAAGTTTTGATTTTGAGACCCCCTGCTCTGCATCAAATTGGTATCAGAGCCTCAGTTTGGTTTGAGGAGAAAAAAATTGAGTTGAAGAAGGACAAAATGCCTCCAAAAGGTAACACTATGGCAAGGAAAATGAATGAAATGGAAGATAAGACTGCAAGAGAGATTAGGAGATTGAAGGAACTCCAAGATAGGATGATAGAAAGGCTTGAGGTTGTTGAAACAGGTCATAGGAGATGTATGGTCATGGGTGATGTGAGTGACCATGAAGAAGAAGGGGAAGAGGAGAATCCCCAAGAAGATGAAGAGGAAGAGTTGGATCTTGATGAGCAGAAGATGGCCAAGCTACTGAGAGCAGTTATGGTAGATAAACACAAAGTAAATATGGATGTAACTATGTATAGAGAGAACTTGAATGATGAAGAGCTTTTGGATTGGATTGCAACACTTGATAATTACTTTGAATGTGAAGATGTACCTGAGGCACAAAAGATTAAGATAGCAAAAACAAAATTGAAGGGTCATGCCCAATTGTGGTAGGATTATGAGCAAACTGAAAGGAGGAAAAAAGGCAAGTCAAAAATTGGCTCTTGGGACAGAATGGTGGCCAAGCTTAAGTGTAAGTTCTTACCGACTGATTATGGAATTCAATTGTATTAAAAACTTCAAGGTTTGAAATAAACAGAGTTGGATGTTAAAGCCTACACTGATGAGTTCTATAAGCTGAGTATAAGAGCAAGTCACATGGAGGATGATGTGGAGAAGGTCGCTAGGTATCTTAGTGGGTTAAGATTTAACATTCAAGATGAGTTGAATTTGGAAAATCCAAGAACGGTTGAGGAATGCTTTCAATTGGCCATTAGGGTTGAAGGAAAGCTAAATAGAAGGCAAAACAAGTCAAACAGGGGCAAAAACAACAATTCCAAAGGAAGAGGGTCATTTTCTAATGCAAGGCAGTCACATGAGATCCAAGAAGATGCAAACAAAGTCCAAGACCAAGTTGTAGATCAGAGGTGGATTTAGAGGAGGTAGATCAGGCTTTAGAGGCAGATTTGGAGGTCAAGGAAGAGGATCTAGTGGATTCGCAGGAAGATGCTATCAATCCAACAAGTTTGGACATCAAGCATGGCAATGTAATGAGGTCAAGCCTCTACTTCACATGGAGGAGAAATGGCTCAATTGGTGCAAGAAGAGGACAATGAGAGTGTAAATTCTCCATCACAACATGTTGCTCCAAAGGTTGGTCAATCTCTTATGGTAAGAAGAACTCTCATCAAGGCATCAGTAGAAGAGGAGCCACCACAAAGGAAGACTCTCTTCAAGACAACTTGTAAGTGTTTGGGTAAGGTATATAAAATTGTAATTGATTCAAGAAGTAGAGATAATATGGTTTTCGTTGAGATGGTTGAAAAACTCAAATTGCCTAGAATACTACATGCTACTCATTATAAAATCTCTTGGTTGAATGATGGTCGATATGTTTTGGTAAATGAACAAAGTTGGGTGGAGTTCAGATAGGAGGATACAAAGACAAAAATTTATGTGACATAGTACTTATGGATGTATGCCATTTGCTGCTAGGGAGGCCTTGGCAATTTGATAGGCATGCTATGTATGATGGAAGGAGGAATACCTATGAGATAGAAAAAGATGGGAGTTTCCTATACTTTGAAACCCTTGAAAGAGGAGGACAAGGACAAACTAAGGGAGCTAATATGATGATGGTAGGTAGGAAGGAGTTCATCAAAAGAAGAGGAGAACATGGACCTTGTAGCCACTCCTAAACCTGAAGACATTATGACAACAGACATGAAGAATGACTTGATTTTGGAGGGAAATGATATTGAATTGGTGTCAAAATTTGATGCGTTGAAGGTCAAGGATGAATTGATTTTGGACATTCAAGATTGGCTTAAAAAGTATGTCGCTATGATGATGCTAGGAGGGGTGTTTCATTCATTACTTTCACAAGGGGATGTTGGTCATTCTTTTTCTCTCATGACAGAGGTTAATATGCTTGATCAAGCAGTAGTTATAGGGGCACTACAACAGATGGGAGAGTTGAGAAGCAAAGGTGAAGAGGTCAAGGACAAATTGCAAAGGAAAGTGGACAACTTCAAGCACACAATTGAAGTGAAGAAGAAGGAAGCTTATTTCAAGGGTGGAGGAGATATGGTAGCAGGTAATGATGCAGGTTCCACAACATTCTCAAGTGAAGGACAAGTGAAGAATCATCCATCAAGCAAGTCTCTAAAGTTGGAGTATGTCCTAGGTGCAAAAGAATTCAAAAACATAAAGGACAATGCCTATTTTCAATATTTGGTTCATTAGAAGGGTTTACCAAATGAAGACGTCACTTGGACGTCAGAGAATGGCATGAACAAGCATCAATCTATTGTTACGACACTGTTCTCCAGGGGACTTGAGTTTAGTTTTGCCCGAGGAGTATGGTGCCCGCCCGGGGAGTATGATGCAAGGCACCATAGGCCTTCATGATGCATAAAAGGAGTCAATTGTTGGTTTTTGAATTGTTGATTCACTTTTTGTTTGTAATAAGGTCTATTGAGACCATATTTCATGTTTTGAGTCATGTGGGGTTAGGTTTGTAGGAAGTTGTCAAGTTTTACAAAAAGTTGACAAGTTGCTCAAGCAACTTTTGCATGTTTGGTCTTTTGTGGAAGTTGAACAGTTGGGGAGTTAAAGGATAGTTATGATCGTTTAGTTTTGTTTTGTAAATGTTTAAATAAGCTTGGTGAAGGTGTAGACAAGATTTTGAAGTTGAAAAAGATTGAATTTGAATAACAATTTACTTTGTTTTTTGTGTTTTTGCTGCTACAGGAGATAGTACGGCCTCGTACGACCTACACATGATCTAAATTGTATTTGGATTGATGATGAGTCGAATCTTCTAACATTTGCAATTGATTTCATCCAATTTCATTAAGTTTGAAAGGAATTAGAGCCTTTTTATTGTAAACAGCCAAGAAACCCTAATTGTGAGGGTATTATTGGAGAAAATGAGTTTTTGACCCATTCCACTGATAAAAAGATCTAATAATAGGTGGAATTGGGGTAGATAGGATGTTTGTAAGATTTTTAGTGTTTGCGGTAGTGCAAGTTTGATGCTGCCCTAGCCTAAAAAACACCTTGTATTAGGCTTAGGATGCTAGATAGACATAGGGTTTCATGAAAGAACATTTTGGTGATTGTTTCAATTGATGAAAATTGTGTCTATAGACCCCATGTGACATGTTAAAGGTGATGGAATGAAGAGTTAAAGTTTGGAGATTGTAAATCCCAAAGTTACCTTGTTGAACTAGCCTAATTAGGCCTAACTGCAATGTAGCAATCAAAATTTGAAGGTTGTGTTCCAAAGTGACCCCACTTGCAAATTTGGTATGTTTTCGATTGGCTAAAAGGGTATTTGGAATGGTGATTAGATTTTGGATTTTGGGTCTGCTTAGGAAATTATGTTGGGAAAGCTAGTTTGTTGTCCTACAAGGCCTAGGGGCACTTTGTGAAGAAAATCACTTTGTTTGAGGTGTAAAGGCTTTGATAAATAATTGTTTGAATAAGTTTTGATTTTGATATCCCCTTGCTATGCATCACTTCATCCTTATAATTCTTTTATTACTTTGTTCAATATAAAAATAAAAAATAAATATGATTCTCACTTTCTCATTGCTTAATAGACACCACATTTCAATCCTCTTTGACTCAATAGTAGGTGATCTGATTCAACAATTAGTTTTTTGAAAATGCTCCCACTGCGTTCCCACATGTTGTGATGCCTTTGGGGGTAAATAGTAGGTCGACTCCCATGCACCATTCAAAATCTATTAGGACAAAACATATATCCGTGGACAAAGAATGTTTGGTCAACCAAAAAAATTCCTAAAAATAAGGAAAAATTACTCACACTATGGTTCGCTCACATGACAAAATGGAAGAAAGGGGTGAGAAAATATTGTAAGCTTGATTAGTTTACATCTTAGCTGTCATGGTAAAGGGGTTTTGCCTTTACTTCTCTATTCAAATGTCATTTTATCATTATTTCTATGATTTTATTTTTTTTAAATGGGTAGTCTTCCCCTCTTCACCATAAAAAAAAGGCATACAATACATATGGATTAATAAAGTTTGCTACTTCAATACTAGTATTTTTAACTGTACATTATACACTGTTCAAACTTTTGAATTTATGTATCAGTTTATAATTACAGCTTTGGAATTAGGAGTAAAAACATATAGATATTGTTGGGTATTGAAGTTCAACGGTCAGCTTTCGTTTTTCTTCAATTGAAGAAGTTAATTCACATTCTTATTTGAGGAATTATTCAAAATTGCTGATGTTATGCTGCTGATGTATGTGACTGAGAAACAGAAATTAATAATATAATTCCCCCGCTTCAAAGTGGATGTAGCCAATTTTGGTGAACCCCTATAAATTTTGTGTCTTTGTGTTCTTAACTCGTTTTTGTTACTGAGTTTTATTTCTGCAACTTATTTCATTTAATCTGCAATCAATTATTCAACAGATATCGTGCAAAAGTAAAGAGACTCGCCATGTTTGTTTTTACTGAGCACAATTAATTATGAAAGCTGTACATTTTTCTGTATACTATAACTAAGAGCACGTCTTCAATGCTTCGATTTTTAATTATTTTTGGGTGCCCTGTGGGTGGCTAATCTATTTTTAAACTACCTGAAGTAAATGGAACATCTGAACCATTTTTTTCCGACCAATTCATCATGTCTGTATTCTGAACAAAAATTGTTCATCTGCTACAAAACAAGGGATTTAAATCAAGTTGTTAAATTACAAGGAAGAGAAGCAGGCGCCCCTAAAACTTTGCCTCCAACGTCAGGGAAAACTTCGTGTCCGGGCAATGCTCCAACCTTGCCGTTTGCATCCACTTGTACAGGGTACTTCAAGAGATGACCTTTCATATCTGTTACTTCCTCAGCTACAAATTGATTCCAATATTGTTCTGCTAGAGAATTAACCCTCTTAACACACTCTATTCTTTCCGGATGAAGAAAACAATCCTCAATCGTTCCAAGGTGCTCTGCCCACAATGACATCCTGTATCCATAAACCTGCACAGACATAGATGGATGTAGCCAAACCAAAAAGGCAAACGATTAGCGTGTTCTTCTAATTTCTAAGTTGAAGTGCATATGGTTGGAATTATAAATATAATCACCACATTCTTAATTTATGCGGCTATAACAAAATTGTTGTACCTTATCAATTAAGAACAATTTGTGTATAAAGCAAGGAAGCCCTAACTTAATTCAGTGTCATAGTAATAGTTTGATAAGCTTCATAGATGCATGTATCATCATCATTTATTGTGGATTAGTTTAGTTCTGTCCATAACTCCTAATGGTTCAAACCTGGCTCGTCAAATTTACAATCACAGAAAGGGATTACAAAGTCAAAAATAACCTACCATAATAGCAGTAATGATATGCAAGGCACGAGAACATGCCACCTCACAGTTAGGATCAAATATCTAAGAGTTAAGTGAACATATTTATAATCAACTTTTATCATTATTCGAGTGGAGAATGAGCACAATGAAGATAGCTAGAAAAGATCCTTAAATGGGGCTCAAGGGAAACCCCAGACATCAACACTAAAATATTTGGAACTCGTGTGTTTTTTTTTGTATTAAAGATAATTTTGTTAATAGAAAAAGGATGTTACAAAAACCCTTAGTGGTTGTGAGAGAAAAAAAAATCTAGGAAAGAAAGCTTGAAGAGTAGTACTAGCCATGAAATGATGACAGTAATGGTCTCGATTAAACAAATGAAAACTAGTTATTTATAGTGAAAAGATAACATCTGAATAACAATTAGATTAAGCGCTAGAGATCAATTATGCATTGGGTACATATGATTTATAAAAGAACAATGTATCTTAGGCTGGTCCATGAGGATGGAAATGCTCTCTTGGCGCACAATCCCCTGGTAGCCAGTGTCATACTCTTGGTGGATCCATTCCCCCATGGCTGTCTTTCCTGAGGAGAAGGGTGATGGCACACAGATCACCCACGATAATCAAGAACACAAAGCAACCCCATAGCTTTGACTGCAAAACGAGATATAATGTGTTGTCTATTATGTTGCATAGCCTCAGACAGCTAGAGATAAGTCTTTCAGTAGTGTGACGATTTTTTACAGCCTCCACCCAACTTTGAAGGTTGATAAAATTGAGTCACTAGATTCAATGACTCAATCTACTTGATGAGGTTCTTGCAACAAAAGTTGATTGGATTTTCGCAACAAAAGATTTTGAAGAGAAGCAGTCTCTTTTTCTTTTGTATGCAAGGCAGCCAAAAGCTTTTTAATGCCCAAGGGGTATAGCTCAAGTGGTTGAGCACAAATGGTGAAGAAAATGGTGTGTTCCCTGATTAGGCCATCCACCAAGGTTCAAACCTCTGGAGGCACAATTGGACCAGGTTCAACTCCTGTGACTTTGACAGACAATGTTTTCCTGCTAATTGGCTGCCTAGCCAAAGGACTTCTGGTTTAGATGTATGTTTAATCATCATGTTGTATTCTACTTGTTCATAAAGGACACAGATGCTGATATCTATGCAATCCAATTGTTTCCATCAGGGAAGAAAAAGGCCTTATAAGATAAATGTTGATGTTTGCAAGGAAAAGTATTTGCTTTTTAGTGCACTTGCTCCAAAGGTAGGCAATGGCGTGACAGGTTGATGCTTGCCAATGATCCTCTATCACTTAGTGGGCCAATGGCATGATGGAGGTGTGTGATGTCCCCTTCTAATTAGGCACTCGTACATCAGTAGATTAGCCTATCATGTCGACCCTCGTAGGCTAATGGTTCTAGATAGAGGGTCACTTGGACAGGCACTTGGTCATCAAACTTCAGTGTTGATCTCCGGAGTGTGGTGACAGGGTGAATTGTTGCGTTTGGCATGATACTGGTGCTTAATTTAATGATATTCACCTTTTATTTCACCATCCTCGGCCTAGGGACCATGTGTCTTTAAAATAAAGGGGTCACTTTATATTTTAAAGTTACTATTCATTACTAAAGTGGAAAAAGTTATAACTTAAGTGAATAGTGCTCACTTTAATGAATAGTGTTTCCTTTGTTAAATTATAAATGGCAAATGAGAAAGTTCAACCCTTTCCATATGATGATCATTTTGCTTGAAGAAAACTTTGGAGTGAAGCTTGGAGGAAGAAGGAGGCTAGGGTTTCCTGATTTCTTGCAGTGGGTGAGCCTGGTGGGGCTTGGTTCTTCGTTTGGAGTTTCTTGAGGGTGTGAAACATCACCTTAAGGTTGCTGATTTGTTATTTGCTGCTTCTTTTGGAGATCTACGTTGCTGTTTGCAGGTTGTTTTGAGCTTGGTTTTGAGTGGTTTGGGTTGCCATTGTCTCCAATCACGATTGCACAAGAGCTGCTTACTTTTTGTGGTGTTTTGGAGCTGTTTGGGAAGAGCTACAGCCAGCCGCCCCTTCTTGAGGGTTTATACCAGCAAAAGAGAAAGAAACGCCTATCTTGAGTGGCTGCAACTTCACCTAAAGGGGGCGCCCTTACTCTAGGAAGCTTTCCATTTCGATTTTTGGTGGGAGAAGTTCGTCTTTAGAGATCAATCAGCATTTCATTGGGATTTACTACTGTAGCAAATTAATATTCACAGTGTTGTATGGCTGTAAGTTAAAATATGGTCTATGATATATTTAGTTTCGAATCTAATGTAAGTATATATTGTAAGCATATTATTATGTAATGAAGAAACTATATTTAGACACTGAAATGAGCAATGTACTCAAGTTATTTCAGTAGCTTAGTTTATTTGAAGCTTTCATAGTATGCATATGCTCTTTATGTATCATTCTAGTATTTCTAGCAAACCAACTCAAAGCATAAGAGAAAACATAAAGACAAACAAAAAATCAGACCTACAAATTAAGTGAAAACAAATCATCAGAGTGGTGGTTCATCACAGTGGTATTAGAGCTTTGATCTTGCCATCCTGGAGGGTTAAAGTTTTCATGCAGCCACAAGAAGTAGGCCCTCACAAATACTATACCCATCAAAGAGCAAGCCAACGAAAAAATCAGGTTGCTGATATACCACAGGCCACAATGGGAGACAGGGGAAATGGTAGTCCACCTACAAATGAAGGAGGAAATAGGGGACATAATGAGGACCAAGATGACCGTGAGATTCTTAGATGCTTGGCAACTGGATAAGAATAGGTTGCAATGGCTGTACAAGCACTTATGACACAATTACAACAAATGAATACTCAAGGAAGGCAAAACCAGATACCTGATGATAACAAGAAAGTTGTGGGGACACCTAGGGCACAACGAGCACCTACTCATACTACTGATAGGCCTACACGTCCTACCTTTTTGACAAATGAACCAGAAGAGGAAAATGTTGAAGAAGAGGGTGAGGCAGTGTTTGCAGATAATATCATGGCAAAAAACGATGAATGGGAGTTATTGACACCACAGGTCAAGGAGCGCATCAGCTTCGACAGGTTTGTAAGTCAACGAAGAGAGCATTACAGGACAAGGCAAGATAGGAGGCCTCGAAATCAAAATAGAGACTTGAAACATGCCACTGGTAAACTCACCTTGCCTACATTTGATGGCAGTGGTAAGACCATAGCACAGTCTTGGGTCCACAAGTTGGATACATTGTTGACTCTTCGACCAATGGCAGAGGAGGACGCAATTAAGTACGCCACCTTGCATTTGGAGGGAGTAGCCCATGATTGGTGGTATCATGGGATGGTCACATTGCAGCATAACCGCATCACCTCTTACTAGGAGTTCGTCGATAGGTTGGTTGAATGCTTTGATAAGAAAGATCCGGAAACCTATTTCAGAGATCTAGCTCAACTCAAGCAAGTTGGGAGTCTGGAGGGATATATAAGTGATTTTCAGCGGTTATCAGTTATGGTTCCCAACATATCAAAAAGAAGATTGGTTGTATTATTCATCGAAGGCCTATCGGAACCACTGAGAGGTTGGATCAAGGCTTTTGATCCCCCGACTCTACAGGAAGCTATGAAAAAAGCTAGAAGCATGGAACTTGCAGCTCCGCAAAGTAAGTTTTCTTCTAAAGCATCATCTTCATACAAGGATGGGAAATCATTTTCTAAGAAGAAGGAAAACTTAGATTCCAAAGGGAAATCAGTAGCCCCGCTAGACAAAGAAACCATCAATGAATTGCGCAGGAAGAAGTTGTGCTTCTATTGCAAAGGACCCTATGATGCAAACCATGACTGTCCTTTGAGACCTAAGGGAAAGGCCAACCAAATAATGTGGGCATTCTATGAGGATTCTGAATATGAGAATTCAGACCAGCACACTGAGCATGAGGAATTCGAGGTAGAAAAATCTAAGAATGAGATTGAAACTGATGCCGAAACGGAGGAGGAAGTTAAGCTTCAAGAAGCACATCTCACTAGCATACAACGAGAGGGCTCTTTCAGAATGCGAGGGATCTTAGCTGGGAAAAAATCATTACCTTGTTGGATACAGGGGCCACGCATAATTTTATTGATGCTAGGCTGGTTGAGAGGCGTGGGATTCAAATTGAGGAATTTGAGGGCATAAGAGTGAAGGTTGCGGACGACTACACTCTCAAGTGTGATAGGATGGTTTCAAATCTCCCTATGCGGTTAAATAACTATGACTTTAAGGAAGATTTCTATGTTGTGAATATGGGAAACACTGATATGGTTCTAGGGATGAAATGGCTTCATGACATTGGAGAGTTTACCCTTAACCTTCATGATATGGAGATGAGATTTAAGGTGGACGGGAGGAATCATGTTTTGAAGGCCATCAAAGATAGTAATTTCAGAATGATATCTTTCAGTAGAATGGAGAAACTCATGCAACACAACATGATTGAGTGGGCAGCAAAGTGCATGTTGATGCCATCACAAGAGGAGCAGAAAACCCTAGTCTATCATCCAGACATACAAGGGTTGAGGATTAAACACACTAAGGTGTTTAGTGAGATTCCACCTGGTAGACCACCAAACCGTGGTATTGAACACATCATTGAGTTGGAGAAGGGCGCTAAGCCCGTGATTGTCACACCTTACAGGCATCCTAAGCGACTTAAGGATGAAATAGAGAAAACGATTAAGGAGCTGCTCCCTATGGGACATACCAGGCCTAGTAAGTCACCATTCGCTTCATCTGTTGTGTTAGTGAAGAAAAAGGATGGTACCTTGCAGATGTGCATTGATTACAGATTGTTGAATAAAAGGACAATCAAAAACAAGTATCCTATTCCCCGGATTGATGAGCTGATAGATGAGCTACATGGTGCTCGTTGGTTTTCAAAAATAGACTTGAGATCAGGGTATCATCAGATTCGTGTGAGGTAGCAGGACATTGAGAAAACAACCTTTCGTTGTCATTGTGGAACACTACAGCAATAGCAGATATTCAGTTGTAAATGATCTTATCATTTACAAAGGAAGGATTTTCTTGACCCCAGGATCAGAAATGAAGAACACAGTATTGAGGGCCTTTCATGATGTACCCATGGCCGGACATCCGGGGTATTTCAAAACTTACAGGCAGGTTCGAAAACGTTTCACTTGGAAAGGACTCAAGTCAGATGTCCTTAGATATGTCAGAGAGTGTCCTATTTGTCAGCAGAATAAACAGGAGCACACCTATCCTGCTGGGTTGCTTCAACCACTTCCAATTCTTGACAGGAAGTGGGAATGCTTGTCGATGGACTTCATTACGGGCTTGCCGAAAGCCCAAGGTAGAGACTGTATCTATGTAGTTGTTGATCACCTCACAAAGTACGCTCATTTCTTTCCAATAGCAACTACATATTCAGCTACACAGGTAGCAAAATTGTTTTTTCGTGAGGTGTTCAAGTTGCATGGGCTACCCCGGAACATTGTCAACAACAAGGATAGTCGGTTCTTGAGCCACTTCTGGCAAGAACTATTTAGGCTATGTGGGACTGAGCTTACTCCGAACACTAGCTACCACCCGCAGACGGATGGTCAGACGGAGATTGTTAATAAATGGGTGGAAGGATATTTCTGAAACTATATAGCAAGACAGCAAAAGGGTTGGGTAAAGTGGATTCATCTTTGTGAGTACTGTTATAATACCATGCACCACATGTCAATTTGAATGTCCCCGTTCATGGCATTATATGGGTATGAGGCACCCAACTTTCTTGATTTGTTGTTGAGTGACAGTAGAGTGCCTAGTGTTGGGGATCTTTTACAAGAGAACCAAGATATTATGAGAGTTCTCCGTTAGAACATTCAAAAGGCACAGAATCAACAAAAGCAGTATGCAAACCAGAGAAGATTTGAGCGAACTTTTGAGGTTGGGGATATGGTGTATTTGATATTGCAACCCTATCGCCAGTCAACTCTCAAGAAGAGTGGTGCGGAGAAACTCAAGCCGCGATATTATGAACCCTTCAGGATCATCAGATGGGTAGGCGAGGTGGCTTATGAGTTGGACTTGCTGACAGATAGTAGGGTACACAATGTATTTCATGTGCCACGCCTCAAGAAGGCATTGGGACATCGCGTCGTTCCTTCCACAGCTTTACCACCCTTGGATGATGAGGGGAAATTGATTCTGGTACCTGAGGCCATCTTAAAAGTCAGAGAGAGGCAGTTGCGGAGGTGGTTCATCAAGGAATATCTAATCAAATGGAAAAAATTGCCAGTAGAGGATGCTACATGGGAGAGCAAGGACATTTTACAGCATCTGGAGTTGAGATTGCTTGGGGACAAGCAATTTCAGGGAGGGTGGACTGTGATGTCCCCTTCTAATTAGGCACTCGTACGTCAGTAGATTAGCCTATCATGTCGACCCTCGTAGGCTAATGGTTCTGGATAGAGGGTCACTTGGACAGGCACTTGGTCGTCAAACTTCAGTGTTGATCTCCGGAGTGTGGTGGTAGGGTGAATTGTTGCGTTTGGCATGATACTGGTGCTTAATTTAATGATATTCACCTTTTATTTCACCATCTCAGCCTAGGGACCATGTGTCTTTAAAATGAAGGGAGTCACTTTATATTTTAAAGTTACTATTCATTACTAAAGTGGAAAAAGTTATAACTTAAGTGAATAGTGCTCACTTTAATGAATAGTGTTTCCTTTGTTAAATTATAAATGGCAAGTGAAAAAGTTCGACCCTTTCCATATGATGATCATTTTGCTTGAAGAAAACTTTGGAGTGAAGCTTGGAGGAAGGAGGCTAGGGTTTCCTGATTTCTTGCAATGGGTGAGCCTAGTGGGGCTTGGTTCTTTGTTTGGAGCTGCTTGAGGGTATGAAACATCACCTTAAGGTTGCTGATCTGTTATTTGCTGCTTCTTCTGGAAATCTACGTTGCTGTTTGCAAGTTGTTTTGAGCTTGGTTTTGAGTGGTTTGGGTTGCTGTTGTCTCCAATCACAATTGCATAGGAGCTACTTACTTTTTGTGGTGTTTTGAAGCTGTTTGGGAAGAGCTACAGCCAGCCGCCCCTTCTTGAGGGTTTATACCAGCAAAAGGGAAAGAAATGCCTATCTTGAGTGGCTGCAACTTCACCTAAAGGGGGCGCCCTTACTCTAGGAAGCTTTCCATTTCAGTTTTTGGTGGGAGAAGTTCGTCTTTAGAGAGCAATCAACATTTCATTGGGGTTTACTACTGTAGCAAATTACTATTCACAGTGTTGTATGGCTGTAAGTTAAAGTATGGTATATGATATATTTAGTTTCGAATCTAGTGTAAGTATATGTTGTAAGCATATTATTATGTAATGAAGAAACTATATTTAAACACTCAAATGAGCAATGTACTCAAGTTATTTCAGTAGCTTAGTTTATTTGAAGCTTTCATGGTATGCATATGCTCTTTATGTATCATTCGAGTATTTCTAGCAAACCAACTCAAAGCATAAGAGAAAACACAAAGACAAACAAAAAATCAGACCTACAAATTAAGTGAAAACAAATCATCAGAGTGGTGGTTCATCACAAGGTGAAGAAAATGCTTCAGAATTTGTGGGGCTTTGTTTTTACAAACTTGAGCATGAGGCCCAGTGATTGAAGGGGAACAAGGATAAAGATAAAATTTCCCAGTCCCATAAGTCAGATGAACGTGTGTGGCAAGGGTAGGGACCATGTAGCAACCAGATTTAAGAACAATGAATTCTAATTTAGCATAATTCTTTCCCACAAGTTTCAAAGTGAAGTGTCCTTTACCTGAGTTAGTCAAGGCGTTGTACTTAATACTTCCCACAGGAGAAGGATTGTGGATTTGTACTTTACTCCCAACTATGCAATTTACTTTCCATGTTTATAATGTTGGTGGCCATTGTTCTTGGCCTGTTAGTAAGTTCCCATAGTGTTTCTACTAACATGTAGGCATTCAGATTTCCGTTAGTATAGAATCTAGATCCCCTATTTTATAGTATATTTAGCAAAGGTGGCACTAATAATAAGTAACCTTTCGTGCTTAAATAAGCTTCACGCTCCTCTGCCTTACATCAGCAGTTTGCTATCAGACTTCATCAACAGAACAGCAGCAGGGATTTTATTCACAATCTGCATATGCAGTAGTCTAATCGGCATTCATCATAGCTCCTCATTCTTCATTCTTCATTAATAAACTCTTTATCAAAATGTGATCGTCATATTAGCAACAGTTCTGAGGGTTTCAGTAACAAAAGAAATAAGAAGTAGTTTTCTAATTTCTTTAGAGATTCAACCACATACAGAAGTAAATACAAGTTATAGTGTCTGATTTCAGCAGAAGTTTCACTTTCAGTTCTTGTTATCTTCAAACCCTTACTATTATGTCATGCAAAATTTCCCAAAGCTCGGTCATGGTTTCAATGTGTTTATAAATGGATCAGAATACTTAAGTTTCAAGAGCAAATTTATGGTCCTCGCCAGAGCAAGTGGTTAGCGATTGGCACTCCTTTACATTTAAGTGTTTCAAGGTCGGTTGTTTGGTTTTCAAAAAGGAGGAGATTTCCAAAAAAGTTTAAGGTTGCTAAACTTCCAGAGATGGTGGAAGATAAATGTAAGGGTTTTTAGGGTACTCGATGTTGAAGATTAAAGCTTGCATTTGGTGTGAAGATTAACAGAAATAGTCTTCTAGATAGAAAGCACTAAAATGTCAAAAGCTTCAATGTTTCGTCAGAAGATTTGCCACAAAAGGCACAAAGGAATTCTATCAAAATCATCTCCAAGAATCAATTGTCAAAACTGTCTATTTTTTGCCATCAACATTTTTCAGGAGGAGCATATTCTAAAAAGTCCATTTTTAACATCTATTTATAGTTTAGCTATTTTTAGACCATCTTCTAAAAGCCCCATTGTCAGGTTGTATTAGGGATCTAATTGAAGATTTTGTCTGAGCTAGGGTACAATATTAGTGGATAGAATGTTGTAATAAAGCTTGCATTTCATGCAAGTAGCCTATTTTTAGGGTAGAAGTTTTAGTTAGTTTTTTATTTGTCAATGGAAGCTTTGTATTACAATAATTGTTAGGTGCAGAATGCAACTGTTGTATTTAACTCAATGACGTTTGCATGTGTAGATGAAATGAATTTAAATGTGTTTACTATTACTACAAGCTTTGTATTGCAGGGCTCAGTGAAGTAGCTTGGCAGCTTTATATACCGCTCCCCTCTTGTGATTAACTGAGTTTTCAGACTGTTTAAACCAAATCTTGGTTTTATGTGTACTTGCACTACTCAAACTATGCTTTTATCTGAATATTATAAGTGTGATAATCATAGAGTTTACTTTTAATCAAAATGTAGACACTCAAATTATTCATCTAATTATCAAATTATAACATTATTCATTAAATACCATTTATCATAGCATTAATTAATCATCACATGTATCATCATTTATTATTATCATTAATTAATTATGATTAATTACTAGTTTTTATTCCTCACAGTTTATTATTTAATTAAATGGGAGCTAATAATCCCATTTCAAATAAAAAAATCATCTCATTAGTCAACTCCTTCCTTCATCAGTTAACTTTGACTTGTTTTAAAAACTCCTTCCCTCATCAGTTAACTCCATCTTGATTTAGGAACTTCACCATTCATTAGTCAACTTCATCTTCGAATGGAAACTTATTCCTCACATTTATCCATTAATTAAATTGAATAATTCATTATTATCCTCTCATTGCTTTGAAACAACAATTTTTCATTTATTTGTTGAGTTGACACGACAACTTGTTCAATTAACTCGGATCTTTGATCTCATCCTCATCTTACATTTGATTTTTCCTTGAAAAGTCTAGAAATGCAATCATTCCTTCATAATTTTGAGATTCTCAATTTTTTATGCAAACTGACTTTGTCAAATCAATTGTCATCCATATTAAGTTGCATCCACATTTCCAACAAACAAATCAATATTATCTTGAGGTTTGCAGTGAGACTGGGAAAATAGGAATTTGATTTTATTTCTATTTGATGTTTTTGAATCTTTACATTTCTTGTTTCTTCAATTTCATTGTATATGAACCCAATGTGAACACACTAACCTTTAGCTTCTGTTGTTTGTGAGTTTGTTGTTTGTTTCTTGTCTCACTGGTTGTAGGAGTTTCCAAGAAGTTTTAGAAATCAAGTTTTTATAGTTGCATCCAGAAAGGCCAAGAAATGAATTTTCATATATAAAAGCCTTTATTTTGGTGCAGGATAATATTTTAAACTAAAAAAATGCACTTTTCAAGCACTTCCTTTGGTAAACCATACATTTGGATGAATCTGTACTTTTGGACTGTATTTTAATTGCTGCACATCTTAAATTCTGTTAATATAATCTTATTTTATTTGCTGGTTAACAAATTTATTCACAGAGGTTTAATCACTTGGTCAAACTCCTTGCTCTTTGCCTTAAAAAATTTTGAAAACATGAATCTGCAATAAAACATTTGTATATTTTTTTTTTTAGACTGCAGGAATCGAGTAGCACGACCCCCTATAAACTGCAGTGCACCTGGTAAAAATTTTAACGTAACTGGCAGCGCTAGCGCGAGCAACACGCCCACCAGTACCACGGGGGTGGGGGAGACTAGACCTTGTGACCAACCTCCTGCAACATGAAAGGTTTAGCCAACCGAGCTAGAGCGCCCACCCCAACATTTGTACTTTTTCAATACTAACTGGATTTTTGAATTTTTATAGATGTTGGAAAGCTGGTTCAGAGATGGACACTATGGATCAAGTCATTTCTTCACATCATACACCAAGAATCATGTAAATTGTTCAAAGTGGTAAGTTCATTTTTAATCTTCAAACAAGCATAACTTTCACATACATACTTATTTTTTGATGATTTTTTTTTTTTTAAATTATGAGAATTTTGTAAGAAATCTAACAATTTAGTATTTGTTTTAGTTTGATGTCTTCTTTTTATGTTTTTGGATAACAATTTAATGTAGCATCCTTTCACAATCAAAGTACAAAACTCAAAAACCATCCTTTTCGCAAGCCAAAGAATAAAAACCATAAGACTTCTAACACATTGATTTTGCAAGATGACTATTTAGAAGACAATTTTATAGACAATTTTCTCTTTTTGTTCACTTTGCTTGATTGTATTTTTTTTCAAACTTGTTTTGAGGGATTAAAATAAACTTACACACTTTGATTTGTAATCAAAGAACCAATGTATTTTAATTATGAAGGAGTGTGTGTGTATTCTCTTCTCTCGCACGCTTGCATCACCTTGAAAATAAAAAACTCTTCTTCCAAAATTTCTTTTAGAAGGTCTTCCTTGGATTTCATTACCAAGGGGACAACTTCAACTCCACTATTCTGACGAAGTATAAAAAGCGAGATGTGAATTGAAAGACATGCCTCTTGAAAGTTGTGACTTTGTCATTCGGGCTAAGACCCCAAGAACTTATACCTTGGGGAAGTGAAGGAGAAGGGTGGGTTATCCTC
Organism: Sequoiadendron giganteum; assembly: GCA_007115665.2. NCBI lineage: Eukaryota > Viridiplantae > Streptophyta > Pinopsida > Cupressales > Cupressaceae > Sequoiadendron > Sequoiadendron giganteum. The sequence continues at coordinate 14,888,883 of CM021110.1, read as the reverse complement.
TTCTCCTGACTATTTGACATCTTTTCACTTTCAAATTCACGAATTAAGCCTCACATGCCCTTGTGGCATATCGAGGATTCCCTTAGAATGCCTGTATAACTTAGATAAGACCTTTTGATTGTCTTTTAGTGTGGTGCAAGGGAATTGGATCGCCCCTTGAAGTTACAATGTAGCTATGTGCATTGAGATAGAATTAACCTTGGGTGAAGCCTTTGGCCATCCTCGATAAGTGATCCCACACTTCGGCGACACACCCTAGCTATCCCTCACCAAATAGACAGTATTAGTAGTTAATTCTATTGTGGGCCCAAATTAGGAGTCACTCTCACTTGATTAATTTTAGGACTGTTCATGCATCTTTTGTGTTTGTCATTGTTAGATTAGAACCTTCCCACTTTCAGCCAAAAGGGGACCTTATCCTTTGAGCCTTAGTTTTTTTTAATCTTTTAATCTTTTTCTTAGTTTAAGTTTTCCATTAACCAAAAACATCTTTGATTGTGTCTTTATCTTTGATTGAAGTATAGAATTCAACAATTATCACCAACTCAAAAACCATCCTTTGCATCAAAATCCAAACTTTGCCAACTTATCCATCCAAATCATCCCATTGTCTATTATAATCCAAATTTGTAATCATGCTTCCATCTTACTTTGATAATTTCCCTAATCAATCCAAAAACCCCTTCTTCGATGATGATAATGATGATGCTAGCCTTATAGATCAACTAGAGTATGACCCTATGATGATGAAACCTTAGAATAAATTGCCTTAAGCAAGTTTGCCACAAGCTTTAGTCACCCATCCATCAATCCTCAATACCAACAACCCACAAGCTTTAATCAATCACCAATCAATTCTCAATACCAACAACCCACAATCTCTAGTCACCCATCCATCTACCCTCCATATCAAGCACCCATAAGCTTTAGCCACCCATCCATCTATCCTCCTTTCCAACGACCCACAAGTTTCAATCATCCATTCATCAATACTCTATATCAAGAACTAGTTAAAACATACCCCTAATCCTCAACACACATCTATTGTTCATCCTCATCCCAACCTTGACAAGGTAAACCAATCTTCCATCCAAAGCCTTTCTCAACACCAAATCATATCCCAAATCCTCATCCCCATCACCAAACCAAAAAATTCTTATAGCCTCCACCTTCTATTCCAATCCTTCATCCACTAAACCATTGCAATCCAATCCATCCCAATTAAAAAGTTCACCCAAAAAAGACATCTTTAGGGATTTTCTCCAAGGACTAATAGCAAAGGATTTTGAACTCCAACACACAAACAAGGTAATGCCATTGCACCACATCATAGTCCTATACCATCCAAATATTTTGTTGACTATGCAACCCTCAATTCCAAACCCCTCACATACCTCAGATCCATTAAGTCCAACATCCATAAGCATAAAAGGTCCTCATCCAATCCATGTCCATAACTCAAAGTCTCTCCACATACAAATTACTAGCAATACAAAATTCCAATCCTCCCTCACATCATCCAAGAAAAGCATGCCCAATTGTGCCTTATCCTAAATCAAGATCATGTGCATGATCAAGAGACCTTAGATCAAACACCATCATGCACTCCATCCAAAATCTTTGATGTCCATGCTAATCCAATATTTTATCATGATATCCATAACAATTCAATATTTGATCAAGATCCTATATTTGACCATGAAATCCAAACTAATACAATCTTTGATCACGATTCTACCTATGATTGAGAAATCCAAGATGATCCCCTCATCCACATTTATACCATCCATGATCAAAAAACTTAACCCGATTCCATCCATATTTCAACAACCTCCATTTCCTAAGATGAGACACTTGCCTCCCTTGGACACATAGATAATCAAACAAATGACATGGATCACATCAAACAGGTTGGTAAAGAAGCTACTATGGATCACATCAACATCCCAAATGATTAGGAGACAAGAAGCATGACCAAGGAGAAAGCCCCAATATCCTATCAACTAGGATCATTCACTTTTGTCAAAAGCAAGCTTTCTTGCAAAAGAGAAAATACCAAACATTAATGATTTTCAACTACACAAAGATGGGTTAGCATCATGCTTCCAAAACAACAACAAATACCCCATCACAAAAAAAAATGTCTAAGCAAGCAATATCAAGGAAAAGGATTAGGATTACATGAACAAGGAGTCTTAGAACCAATATACTTTTGTACAAATCCCAATTATCAAGGTCTTGGCTATTCATTGATCAACAAATCTAATGATGTTAGTGATACCTCCACGATACTAGGTGCAACTTCATCCAATGCAAGCATCAATATAGGGACTATGTAAGTCCTTACCATAAGGTTTTTTCCAACACTCCTTACACCATAAACCATTACTCCCAATTCCTTAAATCCATCAATTGGAACCAACAAAAAAAAAAGTCTTACAAAGAAAAAGATCAAAATCATATGTCCAAAGTCCAAAGCCATTGAATCCAAAAAGAAAAGTGGACACATGAAGTCAAAATGGATCCTAAAGAAAACCAAATCAAGCAAAGAAAAAAATCCAAATCCAATAGTCAATCAAAATATGGAGTCACAAGAAAAAATGCCTCCTACATATAACAAGAATCCATCTCCTTCAAAATGGTTATCGATCCCACCACCCAATGCATATAAAAGTGTTGGCCCCAAACAAAATCCCAATCCAAAGTCTAAAATCTATAATCCATCATCCCAAGTTCGACAAATAAAAAATCCTACACTAAAAGGCCAAATAATCCATCCACATCTACCATCACCCATCACAATCCAATATCTTGCTTAAAGTCCAAAAATCCTAACTCACAAATCTATTGCATCCTAGCAACAACACTTTATCATAAGGAATTGTTGGTTAATAGATTAGTCACTATCTAAAATTTGTAAATCATGCTCTGTATGCCCAAATATAGGAATAATCGTTCACCAACAGTTGGGCAAATAATTTCTCATGGAAATAGTTCTCCTTTGTGTTTTAGAGACAACTCCCTCGTCAAATATGAATTTGTTCTTTCCTAAATTTAAAATTACCACAAGTGTGCTTTTAACCAAAAAGCAGTGAAAGGTTAAAGTAAAATTGACATTTTATGAGATTCGAAGAGTAATTTACACCACCAAGATATCACTTTTAGAAAACAAACTATACCTGAAACCAATTAGAATACAGGCTAATTTTAGTTCCAAAGAATATAAACCAATGAATTTGTCAACTTAAAGCTAATTGCCAACTTGAGAAGATTGAACACTTAAAATCATAGTTGGAAGACTCGCCCCAGAAAAAAACTCGGCAAGCCAAAAATTGGAGTCGACAAAAACTCGGTGAAAACTCAGCAAACAACTCGACAACTTTTTCAATTTTTTTTTGCATTTTTTATGTATCTAGAGAGTCTTTTGTAAAGACTCACGAGTTTTTGGAAAAGACTCGGTAGAAAGACTCAGCGAGTTAAATTCATAGACTCGCAAGGCAAAAAAACTCACGAGTTTATCAAGACTCGCCAAAAACTCAGCGAGTCTTCCAACTATGCTTAAAATAGTTTTTACACCCACAAAAGAATATAATAACTGACAAAACCAATTATAATGCACAAATTATAATAGATTTTATTCCAATAGTTAAAAATTAACAAAAAAAGGGAAAATTTGTTCTTTCTTGTATCACTTCTATTGCTTTTTCAAAAAAATTCTAAGAATATCTCTTCATAACATCATGTCCAATATATACACATGCAAGAAAGCCTTGATGATCGAGGGCATTCCACCATGCTAAGGAATGATAAAAATTTTGGTTCTCAACTTCCACAATGCTTTGTTCCCTTGAACTTGATCTACCTTGCTAGAGAATGATGTTGTGTGTCCAATATATTGGGAAATGCCAAAGTTAATGTTAATCAATTTTCTCATATTTTCAAAATTAAAAGATTGTTTATCAAACTTTCAATTGTTTCTTTGAAAATGTTCTTCAATGTTTTTGTATCTTCATCCCGAGAATCATCCTTCTTTTAGAGATGCACATCGACAATGGAGAGATCTTTTTGAATGTTGGCTCTAATTTGATTGCATTCCTTAAGCAACTTGTTTTTCTCCAATGTGTTTTGTTTAAAGAATGAAAATCAACTTCCACATGAAACACAGATCATCGTCAGCATCTGACAATATCTACTTGGCTACTAACTTCTCCGATCTTAGTTCGATCATTTCTTTCAGGTCATTGTTTGTCTTCTTCTAGATAGATTCATCATGTTTAGTCACCGTAATTTCATTATCAACGTCTTGCCTCAATATCTCGATGTCTTCACAAAGTTTCATCTCTCCAATGAATTTAGTTCCACTCACCAAGATGTCTTTAGCTCAATCTTCAATGACCTTGCCATAAGATTTATAAGTGTAGACTTTATCGATCACTTCTTTTCCACTAGTTGAACTAGGATCAAAGGTGACTTCAATCTGATTGGTGGGTTGAGTTGGGAAATCAATGAGAGATTTCAAACAATTTGTCAGAGCATTAACCTGCTATTTTAGTTTATCTTTGGTTTGTTTATCCTTCTCTGTTCTTTCCACTAGCCCGATAGTTGACACTTGAAAATTGTGAACATCCCCATCTCTTGTAGAAGGTCCCAGATTAATTCGGGTTATATTTAAATCCTTCACAATCATTTGGCTAGCGTCCTTTTGTGCAGAGGGATGAGCGACCTCAATGTACATATTCCCAAAGGAGGGATCATTTAACAGTTTGGAAGTAGTCTTGGGCCTTTCAAGTTGAGGGGTCCTTTTGAGTAGTTGAGATACAATATCTTTATTAGGGACACACAATTCAACAATCTTCCTTTATCTTGTCAAAGATTGCTCTAACCATGAAAGAGAGGGAGATGCAAATGCATTCTTGGCCCTTGGAGAAGAAAACTGGAGAGATCTCTTGAGAGGTGGTGTGTCGGATACCCCCACCTCTGGAGAAGAAGGTGGATTTGTTTTTGTAAAACTAGGAAAAATGGGGGGAAAAGCATGAATCATCGATAGAAACCACAAAACTACCTAAATTCAACCCATAATGACTGTAATATAATAATAAAGCACAAGATGACAATAGAAATCAAATAATGTAAAATCCCTAGCAAATTCTGATATAAAATTGCAGCTCTAACCTTGAAGGGATATTGTCAAAAACTTCACATGCAAACTTCCAGCATGCTGGTCTGGGTTATCAGTCTGACATAAATGCTTGCTTTCCTAAAATATGCACCAAAGATGTTTGCAAATGATCTCCATGAAGTTTAATAATCTTCTAAATGTAATGCAATCATGTTTTGATACTTCAAATGCATAAGATTAAGGAACTATATGAATATAATGCATCTACAGCCATTGACATTATGTCAAACAGTTGGCATACACCCTCAGATTAATATTCAATGCTCAAACAACAAGTGATAACTCTAACTACTGATATGTTATTGGAAATGCAATCTTTCAATGATGAGGACAATGCGAATGCCAAGACTCTTGGCTTACAACTCATATTATGATTTCCAATCAGATCTGATACAAAATGTTCACCTACAGCAGCTACCATGAAATGCAACTAAATTGCATTCGGAACTGAATTTACATATGTCTTCTTCAATGGAGATAAGATGATAATACACAGCCCTTATTCAACTCTATCTAAAATGCAAGCTATGACTGAAATCATACAGCTATGTGATATAGTGGACTGATAAAGAAGAACCTGGAAGTGCCTGCAGCCAAGAAGAAAAGCTCGATTCTCCTTGATAGATAAAGATTTCTCTTCAATGCTTAGGCGCCTTGCTGCCTGGTCCCTTAATGATGCTTCCTTGAATTTATTTGAATTTTAATGTGCTTCTCCTTTTAAAATCAAACCACAATCTGATTTAAGAAGCCGAGCATTCAAATTTGCAAAGAACAGGTTTGAAACTTTGAATCAGCAAATACTGGAAATTCTGGAATAGAAGTTAACACCCAACAATGTCTTGTAATCTTCATCACACACATAACACATCCCCAACAATCATGGCAACCTTTTTATCAGCCAATAATAATAATCAGCACTGTAGCAGATTACTGTAGCTCGGCACTGTTCATGTCACTGTAGCGCGAGTACTATAGCAGCGGATGAGAGCTTGCAATCTGCTCTTAAAACCATCATTGATTCTACTTCAAAGCACAGATGAAAGGACTGAATTATCCTCTCCTTAATTGCAACCCTTCAAGAGATCTTTCACTCCCTCAATTATGCTATCAATAGAAAGTTTTCGTTTCCTATGATCAAAGAAGAAAACTGCGAAAGCCCTAGGCTCCACAATAAAATCAATCAAAATAATATTTATCAACTGGATACTGAGAATGAGCTCTTACCTCCCTTTTATTCTTTCCTTAGGAGAGCTCAAACACCTTCTTGGCCAATGTGGGATAAAAAATATATTCCCGCATTAAATTATTCATTCAACGCACTTTATTATATTAAAGTGACTTTATTATTATAAAGTTACTTTATAACTTTATAATAATATTAAAATATTAAATAAATCACTTAAGACACTTAAAATTTTATATCTCTTGATGTACTTGTCTGATTGCTAAGCCGTCTGAGCTAGGAGTCGACTTTCCATGTTCTCCATGTGATCAAATGCCCGTCTAAAAATAGAAACCCTGAACAGCGACTTACTATAAATAGTAAGTATGTGAAACTGAATCCAAAAACAGCTGCAAAGGCCCAATCAAGGTCAACACTACCAATATGCTTTGCTCAGGTGTCTTTCTATTAATAGGAACCTTGACTCTCCCAAAATAGTAACTTACTATAAATAGTAAGTGTGGCAATCTAAGTCAAATAACTTGTGCAAAGGCAAAACCTGAATCCAGCTGAGGAGTAATGTCTCTAATCACCGGGTAACTGCCACAGAAGACCCTCTATCCATAATTGTTAGCCTACGAGGGTCAAGTGATAGGCTAATCCTTACGAACTCTGATGCTCACGAAAATGGGGACATTACAAATAATAAACCAATAAAACGTCAATTCCTATGCCAAAGTTAATTCTCCTCCATTGTTCTCCATTTTGTTTTGTTTGCTCTCAGATATGTAGTGCGCAATATTTATGATAAGCTCAATATTGATGATTGAAAGCAAGATCTCAAGATAGTATGATATGATAGCAAAACTCAAGATTGTGGTTCTTCAAGATGAATGATATGAGTGATAGCAAAAACTTGAAGATTGTGGTTCCTCAAGATGAATGATATGAGAAATAACAAAAATATCAAAGAATGTGGTTAACCTTGAAATGGAATTGATAGCTTGCTTTTATAGAAAACCCAATTCAAATGAAGGGTGAGGATTGAATGATGATGTATGATGATCAATGGATGAGATTAATTAAGAAGAAAAAAGATAAGTATGGGAAGAATGGACCATGATCCAAGAAATTAGGTGAGAGATAGGGCTTGGATATGAATAGATAAATTAAATAATTGCAACAATTATTTAATTTAGGAGAGGGAAAATAAATAATTAAATAATTAAAAATAGTTATTTAATTATAGAAAAAAGAGGGAAATGAAATATTAAATAATTGGGAACAATTATTTAATAATAGATGGAGGGAAATGGTAAATAATTAAATAATTAGAAAAAATTATTTAATTATAAAGGAGAGGAAATGATAAATAATTAAATAAATAAATAATTATTTAATTATAGAAGAAAAGGGGAAATGAATAATTATTTAATTATAGAAGAAAGGAGGGAAAATGAAAATGAATAATTAAATAAATAACAATTTACTTAATTATAGATAAGAAAAGGGAGTAATTAGCGACGTAATTAAATAAATAAAAGAAGAATAAAGATAAAGTGAATTAACTAGATAATTAAAAATTATTTAATTAATAGAAGAAAGTGGTATTAAGGAATAATTAAATAATTAAAAAGTAATTAATTATGTAGGAAGGATGCAAATTAGTACAAGAATGTTGTTCGCAGGCTTAGGACATTTTTCAGTCTCTACAGTTTCAACTTGTATAGAAGGATTTTCAAATAAATTGGGAGGAGAATTGGGAGAAGAATGTGAAGAAGAAGAATTACTTACTTGAGATTGGAATGAAGATATGTGAATAGCATTTTCATCTTCCAATTTGTCTATCACAAGGCTTAATCTTTCTTTATCTTTCTCCTTCTAAGTTGTCTCCCCTATAGATCCTTCACTAGTCTCTTCTAAACTCCTTTCCGATGGGTCTTCACCATCATCCCCATCACCGCTAGAGATTGACTATTGGGTAATTGACCTTGTTGGCTGAGGGGATGAGTATCTCCTTTGGCTACTATCTGCTTGTTCCAAAGTCTTCTCGATCCTTTGAGGAGTGGCATTTTGCGTTTTTGTCTTCTTCTTCATTACCCATTCTTCAGTTCTTCTAAGTACCACTATAGATTTAGCCTCGATTGTTTCAATTTCTTTAATGCTCCAATCTATGAGTAGAATGGGATGAGTTTCTATATTTTTAGTAAAAATGGGATCGACCAGATTTGATTCGTCATCCTCAAGGTCATGGATATCCCAATTTGATTGAAGGTCACGGTTTTCCTCAAGGACAATCCCATCCATCCTTTTTTCCTCACTACAAATTCATTGGTGCAATTTTCCCAATAGTCTGCTAGCTCAGAAATGTGACTGAAACCAAGTCCTAGCTGCAAATTATTTCTAACGAAGTTTTTGTTGTCAAATGGAAATCTTTCATAAAACTGCATTGTGTACTTCACAAGATCTTAATTTTTATGTTTAAAGCATCAGACATGGAATTACATTGATAATGTGACAGGCCAATGGGAAAAGGAATCCCTTCTTTCTTCCTCTTATGGCATCTCTTATTTACTTCGATTACTTGTCTACATATTTCAATGAGGACAAACCTGTCATAGCATACTTCAATAATTTGTAAGGAAAACCATCAAAACCTCCAACTCTTATGTAGATAAATCTTTGAAATTTTATAAAGTAGCTGTTGTAATTATTGATTAGCTGAGCAACTTCTGGAGTTATTCTCAAGCTCATGTTTCCTTGGATCTCGTTTATCATTCTCATGGCGAAGGCATCGTGCATCCTTTTGAAACTCCTATGGCTTCTATCCAATTGCAACTAAACATAGTAATCATAAATTTTAGTGAAGTTGTCGAGTACACCCACCAGACAAAACCCTAGCCAAGGCCTTGTGCAAGCAATGGCATATAATAGATAAGAGGACATGTAGAAAGCTCTATGTAGAGGAAAATGGGTAATTTCCTGGTTAGCTTGATTGCTATTGAGACTGGCCCAATCAACGAATTATTGCCTGTGAATTATCACAATGATAAACAAATACATCCATTATTCAAAGTCATGTACATTCTCAATACCCTTTACCCTATGAAGGAGAACTATGATATCTGAAATCTTGTCTAGGAAGTAAGTCCAGTGTAACCTCTTAGGCAACTAAGACTTCCCTTTCTTGGGTGTCGCTAACCATTGACAAGCAACTATATTTTTGCATTCTTTAATTTTCAATAAAATGCTTGTAGGTGATGGTGAAGTCAATGGCGGCGAATTCATCTCTTTGAGGTAGCCGAAGATAAATATTGAAAGTGTCGCTACTTAATCTAACCACCAACCTATTGTCACTAGCCCTTACCTCTCGAGTTTGTGGGTCATAGTGATTTATGCATTCCAAGACTAGGTCTAAACATTGCACTACTACGGGGAATGCAACTGCTTGTACTAACCCACTCCCAGTTAACCTCTATGTGATGGGAAACCTATCTTCCTTTTCTATCCTCTCCTAGGAATCCTTCAAATTGACATGCCCTAACTTTGTGTTGCCAATCTTCGAGAGTGTACTGGATAAGCTTGACAAATGCTCATATCCCAAATACTTGAATTTCATCATTACAAAGATGTATGACTGAATTGCTAGAAGGCAATTAGGGTGAATTCTACGAGTTTTCAATTTTCTACTATAGTCTCATATCTCCCGTGAAATTATCACTTTCACAGTTTATATCCTAGCGACTGACTAAGTGCAGGAAAAATGCAAATATGTGCCTTAGCCACGATCTTTGTTGTGAGGATTCGGTGGTGCTAGATCTGCAATTTCTCTTCCTTCACTCTTTGCCAATTCCCCATTGGTTTCTTATGGAAATGACCTTTGTTAATGCTCAAGAGTATTTATATTTAATGCTCTTTAAGTCAAGGGAAGCATTAATGGCATGCCTTACTATTGGCACGTGTGAACTTTCTCTTCAGCACCCACTTTTGACGCTTTGAAATTTTAAAAAGCAACAACTCAAAAACTTTGTCGAAGATTTGGGTGGTTTTGAGAACCTTGTCGAGTTCCAACAAAACTTTGGAGCCTCTTAAATCTCCCAAAAAATGTCTTTTTAAAAAAAATAATCTTCCACAACAAGCTTTGAATGATGACTCAAAATCACTTTTAAGAGATATTTATAAAACTATCGGCTTTCCATAGGGTTGTGAAAACCTTGTCGGGATCCGACAATGGTTTCAAAACCCATAAGAATTTATGAAATCCTTTTCCACCACTTTCAATCTTTCCATAGCCTTCAGTGTCATATTTCAAATGAGAATCAATAAGACTTCAAACATGACAAGATTAAGTTCTACAATTCACATCAGCTCCAAACTTGGTTAAGAAAACCTCATCGGGAGCCGACAAGGTTCTCGAAACTTAGGTAATGGTTGACACAACATAAATAAGACAAACTCAAACAAAGCAGCATCGGATTGTCACTAGGTTAAGATAACCTTATTGGAACCCAAAAGGGTCCTCAAAACCTCGTCGAAATTCAACAAAGGTTATTAAAATTTCAAAACACTTGACAAAACTTAATCAAAAGAGGTTGACGAAAACGGAGGCAACAATTGGCTTTGATTGGGGACAAAGGTTGTAAAGGATACTAAATGAACTGAGAACAAAAGATTTAAGCCTTTCTATTGGGTAACAAAGTCACTACTGTGAAGGAATTTCCCTACTCCCAAGTCCCAAGGCAAACAAGGTCTAAAGGGAGCGAATTGCCCTTGATCACCTCAATGACAAAAGTTCAAGTGATGGAGGTTATAGGATGAAAGAGATTGCAAAAACGTGCTTCAAAGAGAGTTTCGGATATGTTCTTGGATGAAGGACTTCGGGGACCGAAAGAGAAAATCGCACAGGCCTCTAGGACAAGCGGGTAAGCTCTCGGCCAAAGGACATTAGCACGGGAATGGGATGATAGTGTGGCACGTTGTCGTCTCAGGGACACACTAGCGTCTCATATGGACAAGGAGCTAAACTTGTACACAAAAACTCACGGAATCTACTATCTACTCAAAATTCGAAGTCTGACTATTTTACTAAATTAACAAAAAGCAAGAATGAAAGGAAACGACAAAGAAGGTAAAATGCTAACTCACGAAGGGTCCTGCACTACAAATCCTCCCACAAAGCTTCACATGAACAACCTGCACACAAGGAATATGAGGAAAAGTGTTGGGGCTGTTTCAAGGATTGCCTTAGTCAAATCCCTCACGGACAACCAAATATATAGAGAATAAAGAAGACATGAAGTAAAATAGACACAATGAGTGATAAAAGCAAACCCCACTATGGAGGAGAACTCGTATCATGAAGTAAATAGACAAGATAAATATGCTAGCAAATAGACAAGAAAATATAATATCACAAGAGAGTGTTACCAACAATCCGTTGCTCCCTCTTGGCTTGATAGACATGACGTTGCATGCTTGCAAGAGAACCTTGGCTGTTAACAAGACGTGAATCCAACAAAGCTTCACTGTAGAGAAGAGATGAAGGGGAGAAAGAAGTAAGAGAGCTAGTTGGAGCGAGAGAGAGTGAGAATGAATGAGAATGAAGGTGAAAAAGGGAGTTTTGTGAAGTTGCATGGGCAAGAAGAGCCATTACACTTGAGATTCCTCCACGATGACGCATGTCATAGGAAAAGTTCACGAGATTCCCTCATTTAAACTCAGAAAGTTCGGGGACACTTGTGCGTGGCATAGGCTTCCAACTCACAACTTTGCGAGAAATGAGGTGGTGGACTACTAATGCTTCATCATTGTCCCTTATGGAGCTGAAATCGTGAAATTTTGACTCATAAGGATCTTTGTCATAACTATGGCTAGGCACCATAAATGCAGCGGGCCAAATGCGCAAGTGTGAAGTTGCCACGAGGTGCAATTTTATGACACTACATTTTTCCCCCACTCTAGTGAGCTGATTTTTAAAATCAGCTACACTAAAGTCTAAAAAAAACAATTGTGCAGGATTGAAAATTTGAAAATTTTACAGATATATGTGCCAAACAAGATACTGTAGAGGCCGCAAAGGTCAAGCAAGCGGATACTGATGATGCCCCCAGCGATTGAGTTCAAGGAGAAACTACAACGCCAGACGTGAAGTTTCATTCTGCAAAACTCAAATCAGTTCGAAAACCGGAAGAAGCTACCTGTTGGCGTTACAATTCGCACCTCTGGAGTGCGTATTGGCAACGGACAGCTATGCACAGTATTAACTGCTCTTCAAATTAGGAGGGGAAGCTCCCACTTTTGTTGTTATGCGTAAAAAGTAAAGTAATCTGTGTTCCTATCTGTTTTACTCATTGGTAGAGGCACAAGGTTATAAAACCATTTGCATTGCAGCTGAGGTTTTTCTAGTTTCGTAGATCTCAACTACAGCTAGGCTAAAACTTAATATCTGTCCTATCTCCTCAAGAAAAATAGAGCAAGAGGAATTAGGAGCAATTGGGAATGATTGACGATAAACTATATCTCAAGATTTTGAAGGAGGCGAGGTGCTCTATCCGAGGCGTAGGCTGAAATAAAGGTTATTGGAAACAACATCGAACAACAAGCTAGATCTTAGAATTCCCAAGGAGGTGAGGTGCTCTATCCGAGGTGTAGACTGAAATGAAGATTACTAGAAACAACATATAACAATAATCCTAATCTCTAAATTCCCTCGGAGGCTCATTGCTCTATCTGAGGTGTAGATTGAAACAAAGATTATAAAAATAAGTGTTGATAGACTTTGAAACTTTGGATCTAAGACTCATTGCTCTTTTGATTTATTTCTTCAAACTAGATCAACGATTACACAAATATTCGGGACAGCAGATGGTACAAAATCATACAAAATGTGATCAACCAAACAACTCTTAGACAAAGAGTGAACCAATATTGACTTGCAAGCTTGTTGGCTTAATGAAACAACAATTTTGTGTAGTAATAAAAGTTAAACAATAATCAGCAAGGTTGCTCTTATTTATAGAAGCTCAAAGGAGTAGGGAACCATAAAATCTCCTTGAGTTAACATTCAGTTCTTGCCAATCAGAAAGATTTATTCCTATGTCTAAATGCAAGTAACCTAACAATTAACTGGAAAGACTACTTCAGTTAATTGATTCTAAACTAAACTTGAATTCCATATGTACATAGGTGTCTCCAAAAATAGACATGCATGATTGGTGGGACAGCGAGTTAACTTGGAAAGAGGCATTGACTTAATTGTTGTGTCTAATGTCTATTTGGAAAAGGTGGGACGTCCTAACTAGTAGTTCATTGGTCATGATCACGAGCAATCAACTCCTCCAAGAAATTGTTAATTGCCTAATCATCTAGAGCACTGATACTCCTTTGAAGAACTCGATGTCTTCACAACATCTCTTCACCGTCTGTGATCTGACGCTACAATTCTCTTCCACTCTTGGCCGCTTCGTCGAATTGTGCTAACATGTCTGCAAGTTGACTCAACTTACAGTCAACTGAATCACTGCTAAATATACTACGGATGAAGTTTTGCAATTTCATCTGCACGTCATCATCCACAATCTACTCACCGTCCTCACGTTGATACTAGCAAGGGACTTGTGATACGAAAGTTCACGTGAACTTGATAGCACTTGTCACCTTTTGTCTACCCTCGGTCAACTTTACAGAGATTACCTCATAGGTTTTTACCTTGAAGAGTTGTTCTCTCCAAGTAATTTTTTTTTGTTTATGCTCTTCTGCTGTGACTGAAACGTAGGCCATCCTCAAATGAGAACGGGAGTGTGGAAGGTAGTGTGGTAGTAACTGGTGGCGGCTCTATAATTGGAGTAACTACTTTCCGCATTTTTTTCGCTATCCATTGAACGGTGATGCCATTACACCTTCCAAGGCCTCCAACTTGACTACGGGCTTCACTTGATGCACGTCTGTGTCGAGTATCTTTAGAAAGTCGTGAAGCAGGACCATTTTGCTCTTGATTTCAACTTGAGTACTGCATTCTGAAAAACTCGACTATTGACTGTAAACACGGATATGTTCAGGCAACTTTTCCAGTGAGGCTAAAAATAGCTTCTCAAAGGGCAATTTCTTCGAAAATTTCTGAGACGTGGGTTTTGTTGGGAATATCTTTTTGATTGAACCCAGAACGTCAAAAATTTGAGAAAGTGACTTTTCCTTTGACATGCAACAACCCTTCGGAGCAAAAGCTACATGGCAACGGGACTTATTTTCTCGAAAAATTCTTGCACATGGGTATTTTAGGCGTCTCTATGCTAAGCAAACCCAGTTTGTCAGTTTCTGAAAAAAGATGACTTTTACAGAAACCCTAAAAGCTGGGGGCAGCCAGACAGTTTATCCGGAAATTCCGGTACGTGGGTTTTGTTGCCAATGTTGTGCTAAACAAACCCACTTGATCAAAAGTGGAAAAATGTATTTTTCCTAGATATGCAAGAGAAAATCTAAGACAAGGATAGAAGAAATGTGAGGGGTAGAAGATAGAAGTTATCAACAGCCTCTTTCAATCCTCAAGAAAAACGCCTCTTTATAAACCCAATTTGATGAATTCCTAGCAAGAACATAATGGAAAGATGGAGTATGGGAAATTATTCCTCTATACAACTTGAACCTGGTACTACGAAGAACACTAAAAATAGCCTCTGTTAGGTTCTTCAAAAGGCGTTGGAGAGAAAAATATATGTTTTTAGCTTCAACTTGCAAGAAATAATGGAGAAACGACGCCTATGCATGAATAAATATCCATTTTGGAGGTGGGAGTGTTAGTTATGGCACCAACCCTAATTGAAGAGTCAATGTGCATGATTTCCTTGTTAACTGCAAGTTCTCCACTGGTTTTGGGACGCCATATGCAAGAGGAAGCATGCAAAAATCGTAACTGAGAGTCAACTGGGCCCACTTTGACTTTAGGCATCCAAGCTTTAGGGAGTTAGAATTGTTTTTAAGATTTTCAACTTCTGCTGTGATGAACTGCCTTTGTTTGACCCTGAATTCTAGATGCGTGATTAACCCTGAAGCTTGGCTAACAAATTCATCACGAACCTAGATCAAGTCTGAAAAGATGTTCTTGGTAGTTGAAAACCCAAAAAGCGGAATTTGGTGGCTTGAAATCTTGGGTGCCTTTTGCCAAAAGAGTGCTTTTTTTCACTAGACAACCATTTTTTGGATTTTTTCAATCTTGTCAATTTGACCCTTTGTGCTTCAATCTGCAATCGTTGTTGATTGATGAATCTTGCGAACATGCCGAGATATGGAACGGAAAACTAGTTCAATTCCGGAAAGAATGACCGGTATTGCAACGTCTGAAAGTTGATTTATGAGGCTCAAATTCCTAGGCGCCCTTGGCCTGTAGGGGCGCTTTTATGTCTCTGAGATACATTTTGCACTTTGTAACCCTTAACGAAATGCTCTAGTTTGACCCTCGTTGCCGAAAGTTTGACTACTCTAATGTTTGTGCTAACAATCTTATCACGGAGATTGATCAACTCTGAAGAGGTCTTCTTGGGAGTCACGAAGTTTGAAAGGTGCATCTAAGGCCTCAAAAATTTGGGTGCCTTTTCCAAGAAGGGTGCATTTTTCTCAACACTTAGCCAAATTTCCACGTTTTTCAACTTGCTTTCGTCTCTGGCGTTTTACACTTGATCTCTGTTCACGGGCATTTGATAGGTCCTAAGAGTTGACTACTAGATTCATCACATAGTTGGAAGGATTCTGAGAAAATCTCTTGAAGAAGATAGCTACTGAAAACCTCATCTGGCTGACCAAAAGTCTAGGCACCCTTGGCCTGCAGGGGTGCATTTGACCTTTTGTCTTTCATTTTATCCTCCATTTTATGTGCTTGTTTGATCAATCATTGCTGCTGTTTGATAGGTCTTGTGGATTGCCGAACGAGTTCATTGTGAAGCTAGACTAAAGCCAAGAAGATCATCTGTAGATAGTCAATACAAAAACTGACATCTGATGGCTCTCTTCTTTCGACACCCCTGAGCTACAGGGGTGCAATTTCATTTGTAGACTGCCATTTTTGATGACTGTTATCCTTCAAGGTGACAATGTATCCAATGATATATGCTCGTAGGTGATCTTTTCTTTTTGAGTAAGTCCATGCATTGGATACATTGTCACCTTGGTCTTATATACCCTGGTGCATAACATTCGTTGTTATATCAAATAAAGGTTGCTAAACTCATAGTCAACATAACACATCATCATCGTTTCAACCATCACCATGTTTCTTTCATACCTTTTTCTTCATTTTCCATCTTTCATTTGACATTTCTTTACATCTCTTCTTTTGAGAGCTCCCCACACAACTTTCATATAGATAACTTCTCTCGAGGGGGCATCAATCATCTCACTTTTCTAATTTGAAATTTCTTATGCGTCTAGAGCATACTATTATTTCATCTCTTCTAATTTTTTTCTTCTTAGTTACTTTTCTTTTCTTTGAACATTGCTTCAAAAAGGGGCAAAATGTAGACACTAAAATTATTCATCTAATTATCAAGCTATAATTATCATAACATTATTCACTAAATACATTTTATCATAGCATTAATTAATCATCATATTAATCATCATATTTATCATCATTAATTAATTATGATAAATTTATTAATGTTTTCTATTCCTCACATTTATCCATTTAATTAAATAATATTAAATGAGAGCCAATTATCCATTTCTAAATAAAATTTATATTTTTGTCTCATCAATCAACTCCTTCCTTCATCAATTAACTCTGTCTTATTTTTGAAACTCTTTCCCTCATTAGTTAACTCCATCTTGATATAGAAACTCCATCTTGATATAGAAACTTCATCTTTAGATGGAAACTTATTCCTCATATTTATCCATTAATTAAATTGAATAATTCATTATTGTCCTATCATCACTTTGAAATGGAAATTTTCCATTTATCACTTGACTTGACTACACAACTTGTTCAATTAACTCACCTCTTTGATCTCATTCTTATCTTCCATTTGATTTTTTCTCATAAAGTCTATAAATGCAACCATTCCTTCACCATTTGAGAATCTCAAATCTTTAAATGCAAAGCAACTCTATCAAAATCAATTATCATCCAAATGCAATGTTATGTTGTTGAGTCTTTACATTTCTTATTTTTTCAATTTCATTGTATACACAAAAAGCATAAAATTGTTTTTCCTTAAGTGCATTTCAACCTCTTGTCCTAGATGAATCGACAAGATACACCTTTAATTTTAATTTTTAAACATGAACCATCCCAAAAAACATTGTACAGATTGTAAATAGCAAGCACATATTGTTCAAATTACGTTAGTTTTGTTTCAAGGAGCTTCTCCTAATTTGAGTGGTTCTACTATACACACTATTTCATTTTGTATCACTCTAAAAATGCAAATTAAAATACTAACACTTTATAATTTGTTCTTGGAATTTTTTTAAAAAACTACTTATTTGTTTCTATTCATTGTATTTTTATTTTTGATGTTTAAAAAAAATAATATTCTATATAATCTTGGACAATTCACAATAATTCTGGACTTTGTCATTATTGTTGCAAACTTGAACTATTCATTTGTGGCAAAATGAGAGCCGCTATTTACTTAGAATTTTCAAATTTTCAACTACAGACAAATCTTCCAAACATTTCAAGTACTTTATTTCACAAGAAGGAAAATCCACTTACTTGAAATTTGTCAAAAAATCGTACAGACAAGGCGCCAATATTTTTCCCCCGGTAGGGGTCCTGCAAAAACACCTTGGTCGAGTTGTGTAAGTGCGTTGTATCAGATTTTACTGCCAATGGTGATCCCTCTCACACCTCTGCACTCTCACGCCTCTACCGTCAATGGTGGTAAACATGTCTATTTGGGCAACTGTATTAATGATCGGGGTTGTAGGCTATCAATTCTAGCTAGTTAACGACGAGAAGCTTTTTCATGGCAATGCCCGAGGTCCTCCCAAAGCCACTATAGGCTGTAATTCCTTGTTGGACAAGAACAGAGAGGAGCATCGACTTGTTCGTGCGGCCTTGATGACATTCTTTGCTCCCGGTAGTCAGAATAATGGATTCCACCATTCGACGGCATCTCAACATTCCGCAGTCCCTTGCCTTCGCTCGACCACCTATCGGCTATTGTTTTATGCCTACAATGTCTTACTTTAATGTTTTTGAGGTTAAGATAAACGTAAACGTAAACCTAAATTTTATTATTTTATTTTTAAGTTAAGATAAAAATTAATGTATTTTTAGTTTTAAGTTAAGATACACATTAATATATTTTTACTTGATGGTTTAAAAATAAAATTTAGTGTTTCTTTTTATTTTTAAAGTTAGAATATTGATATATTGTTTATATTTAAAAATAAATTAAATTATGGATATATTATTTTTATTTTTATTTATATTATTTATTTTATTAATGAAAATATATAAATATAATATTATAAATTATATATTTATATTATATAAATATTTATAGATTTGTATATATATAGATACACAAACCTCATATGGGAAAATAAAATAAAAATGTCATACCCCAAACTGTATTATTTAGTAATCTATTACTTATATTTATAAAAAAAAAAAAAATTACACAAGACAAATTTTTTACTTTTCAAATTTTTTCCTTGCCGAATTTCAATGTTGCCGAACTCGAATTCGAATTCGAACCTGGTGACTTAGCTTACAGCAATTTAATTGCAAGCACTATACGTTAGGTTCGATTTTCTTTAAGTTATTAGGTAATCCATATTGAGGATCTTCAAAAACAAGAGGATTGAATCACTCATTCTTGCCCACAAATGCCACAGGTCAAAACTGTTATTGTCGACAGAGCTCTTCTATTACAAACACTTTTATATAGATCTATTGTCTGATATTCTAACTTAGATAATAAACTAAAAGCTCTGCATCTCTTCTCAAAGATTATTGTATAAATCTCTCCTATCAATAAAGTTGTTGATTCCATTATTGTTGGAAATATTGTTCTTTAAGTATTTGAATTTCGTTGTTCTTTGTTTTCTACATTATTCACTTCAATTTCATTTTTATCGTGACCCATCATATTTAGACTTTGAGCTATTAAATGTGTTTTCCACAGAATGATCCTAGAAGCCACATAAAGGAGATAGATGTAGAGCAATATGACTATCGTTAATACCATAATATATTAATTATGTTTGAGTAGTATATCCAACAGTTGCAATCACTTGTATCTTTCGCTACCAAAGAAAACATTGCCTTTGAGTTTCGTGACAGACATGTAGTGTGATTTAAATACACATGAAAGTCTTTATTTTATATTCCTCTTCTTTAAAGTACATGTTCTAACATTCTAATTACCTTATTAAGGATTTTTCTGTCTTGACTGCATAAATATAAAGTTTTACTTTCTATCTTAAAATTATAATGGTTTACACTACAAAATTTAAAATATTAATAGAAATATTTAACAATAAACATTATATTAGTGATGTTGTTTGACAAAAAAAATTCTTAAAAAGATAAAGTGAATAAATCAGAGTAAAAATGAATTAAATATTAAAAATTAAAAGTTACTGACAAAAGTTTAAAAAAACTTTTCAAATAAAAATAAAGTAAATAATGTATATATGTGTACGAATAATACTCTTATATATAATGTATAAAAGTACCATTACTATATAGTATATACATTATTTTTATATATTCTAATATAACTCACTCTAAATAAATAAAAATGTGTCTTCAAATAAGAATAAAGTAGACAATGTAAATAAAATAAAATAATATAATTAATAAATAGTGTTGAAGTAAAATAAAATAACTCTTAAATAAATATGTTTTTCTATACATTTTTTATATAATGTATATGTATGTAAGTGATATTACTTTTGTACACACACACACACACACACATATATATATATATCATATGTATGTAAGTAAAGCGAGAGGGAAGAAAAGCTTTGAATCTGGAAAGAGGAGGAGTTCGATGTCGGTAGAGGAAGGAGACAATTAGGAGGAGGATGACTTTGGGGTTGGGGATGGGGATGAAGATGGTAGTGAAACTACAGATGATTGAAATGGGAGCCTTGAAAAGGAAGAGGAAGAAGATCTCTTGGATCTTTGGCTAGGGGCTCATTAGCTAGCTCACACTCGTTTGAGCCCTAAATCCATAGTGGAGAAATTCATTGATATTGGTGTGTTGCTTGTTCTGATTGTTGGGAGAAGTTGTGGGGTTGTTGGAGAAAATATTTAGAGACAAAGTTGCAGAATGCCTTCCTTCTTCCCTCTAGTTCTGTGAGGTCTAGTAGTAAGTGTCTGTGTTAGTTGAATAAGTGTATGCAAGAAATGCTCTTCCTCTAGGTGAGGTTTTGGTGTTGGACTTGTGTGAGGTAGAGGATGGGCTCCCTCCTAGCAAGGTTGATGTCTATCCGAGTGCCATCGGAAAATAGAGTGGCTTTTGAAGGTCTTGGTGTGGCATTGTCCCAATTTGTTTCTTCTTCTCCTCGTAAGATGGGTTTTGTGGATCTTGGTAAAAGGTCCCATTCTTGGGCTGATGTGACTAGCAATAGATCTTGTTCTATCCTTGCTCAATCATGCCCCTTTGAACAAATTGTGATTAATAAGAGTATTCTGCTTAACATTCCCAACTTTGTTGTGGAGAGGATCTTCTTTTCGGCCTCAAAATTCTTACCAATGGACCAAAACATTGAGTGTTTGGGGATATTCATGCCAATATGAAAACTAGGTTTCAATCCAATGAATGAGGGCTTAGGTAGGTTCCCCCTTTGGGTTAGATTTGCTTGGTCTTCCATTGGAAGTAGGGATGATGAAGTTGTGATGTGTATTGCTAATTCTTTTGAGCAACTCATCACTAATGACCTAATGAATTGTTCTAGAAAGCGACTATCGTTTGCCAAGTTTTCGATAAAAAATGAAGTGGGCAAGAAGCTACCATATTTTTTCTTTGTGTCTTTGAAATTCAATGTTTGGAAGCAAAGGATCGAGTTTGAGGTGGCCTCAAATGTCTCTCAAATGTGTCCTATGGTTGGTCACTCGATTGTAGCTTGTCTTGGCAATAGGAGAAACAAAATGTTGTATTTAAGGAAGGAAATAAGAAGTTCCACCAAGGGAATGAAGTGATTCTGATGCAGATCAAAAGCTCTGAACCTTACCAGGCTGAAAGCAAATTTGCAGCAAAGTAAACAAATTCAAAAGAGGTTTCAAACACCAATTTAATCAAATTGTTTTCCAAAGAACAGGCCACAATTACTTATTTATCTTTGTCCAAAATTTACACATGGAAATTGTGCACGCAAAAATCTGCATGCACTCCAATGCTTTGCTCTATTATTTTGTTTGATTTCAACCCCTTCTTACTCCTTCAGAATTCTTCAGCACCATTCCTCTAATTGGATATTTTTTGCAGAAATTGTTTTCAGCTAAACAAGGGATCGATGCCCTCTCTATTCACACCCTCCAACGCCTTTTCCCCTCTCTTGACTACACATGCTGGGTTATATCTGGCAGCATTTTTTTTATCCCAAGTAAGTCGATTCAATCACTGTATTCTCTCTCTTCTTTTTTTCTGCTGTCTCCCCATTCACTTGGGCGCCAAACATGCCTACTTCCAGCCGCCCAACTCTTCACATTCCTTCTTTTTCACGCAGCCTTCCAAAGGCCATTATTTTTAATTAATTTTCAGCTCTCCAATATGCGTTCCAAACCTGCTTTTCTACCACGCTGGGCTGAAGTGAATCACCCCATTTTGGGCACTACAATTTAATGAATTGACATCTATATTTAAAGCTATAATTTAAATAATCTTTTAACATCATTTTTCCTTGTCCTTCCAGATCAGTAAAATGTCAATGACTTCCAAACGGATGTCAATGACTTCCAAACGGAGATGCCAGACGGGCACAATAAAATCAGCAAGTGTTTTTAAATGTCACAACAAAATTTATAAACACCAAAACAAAATTGAAAATGGAAATAAGCCGGATAGCCAAAGTGCCCGGATGCTCTAGCATCAGATTCCTTCTTGTGAAACGATGAATAAGACCTCTCCTTTGGGGCTACTAGTGATAAGAGTATGATGGTGTTTGAAGGGAAGGAGGTTGCTTGTCACTATGGAAAGGAGAGTCATTTTGGGTTGCCCTACCTTCTTGCACTCCACGTACTGTATGCAAGAAAAAAGAAAGTTGGGTGGCTACATGTCCTTCTTATCACTTGGGCATGAGAACACAAGTGATCATTTAAAGGCTAATGAAAGCTGTTCAACAGTTAGAAAAGAATGATCAGATGTCCACTCCAATAGCTTGATAAAAAAGAACTATGACTCAAGCCTCTCTTGAGTTCTTCGGGTTTAAATTGCTTAACTAGTCTCTTAACTGGGTTTGTCTCATGGGGTTTCATTGTTTTTTTATGTTCTAGTTTTTTTTTAGTATTTGGGCCCTTTCAAAATCCCACCTTTACTCAATAATAAAAAAATATGTTGGGGATTAAATTATTTTTATGAATATTTAATCTTTTTATTTTACATGTTGCAACTGCGAATGTTACTAGCATACATATCTTTAGAAAAATCTATGTAAAAAATGCCAACATATATCATTTTCAGGATGCCTACTTTTTACTAGATTTATGGTTTTAGTGGAATAGGTGCCTCAAGAATTATCTCTCTATATCTTTTACATAATTTTTTCTAAAAATAGGTATGTTTGTATATGTATATTCTGACTTTGTGAGAACACTTGTAATCCTTAATACTAACATATCAAGACATCAGTAACATCATACTGCCAATAATAATTTAAATTTTTCTTTGGCATACAATAGAAGGCTTGTCATAAGCTTAAGTTACATAAGAACATATATGAAAAACATCTAGTTCGTGGTAAAAAGAAAAAAGGTACAATATGAAAATGATAAATTGTTATAATATAATGTTTATTAAGAAATCATATGTTAGTGATCTTAAATAACATATATAAGGCTCTAACTTATAAGGTTTAGTATCATAATATAAAGGTAAGAGTGACTTTATAAATAATTTAATTTTATTGATTAACTTAAATAACTTTAATTGATTATTTAGTGAAAATATCAATAAACCTATTTGAAGTTTTTTTAAATAAGGGAAGAATATATTATAAATGTATTAATTGATTTGCATATACATTGGTATGTGTGAGAGGCAAGATTGCATGAGAGGTATATTTATGCATTGTATATGCATCTAAGGCCATTATGGAAAGAAGGAAAGAAGATCCTATGAGAGCTAGGTTCTTGATATGTTTGTTTTATACAAACACTATTGTAAGTTTCCTTAATAATGAATGATGTTTTGCGATATTGGTGCAGGAGCACCCAATAGGTCACCATAGGAAGGTTGTCTAGAAGGTCATGTTTGGGCCAATTTGTCTAGGCCAACTTATCTTCCTATACTTGTTCCTTCATGTTTGTGCCTTAGAAGCCTTTGGGATCAGGTGTTGAGTTGATAAAGGTCATGTTAACCATTGAATAGGTTTGATATTTTGGCTACAAGAAAGGCTTAAGACCTTTTTAGACCTTTTTAGGTGTTAGATTTTCTAAATTTTGAAAATAAGGCTTAATGGAAGCTACAAGCGGCCAAGGAGTAGTTAAGACCGAGCTTAACTGATTTAGAGACCCTGTTTAAGGGTGCTCTTGAGATGAGAGCAAGGTTGGAAGCATTTGGATTATTTGAAATTTTGAAATTCAAGTGAGAACCGTTGAGTTAATGAGAGAGTTTCTGATTTTTGCCAGAAAAAGAGCTTTAATGGATTGAATGTGATACTGTAGATAGTGTAGGATGTAGAGGAGTTTTCCTTCAAGCTTTGTGTGGCATTAGGTTGTTAGTTTGTTCAATTTCCAAGCACTGTTTGTAGTTAGTTGGTTTTCTTTCAATTGCTGATCTGACAGACTGTTGAGAAGAATGGAGGTTTAGATCACATTCCCACTGTACATAACGTACTGCCCCTTGGGAATTGTGACTAGACTCCATGCCTGTACATATTGTAGGGTTAGGAGGTCTTGACAATTCTGTAAGCACCATGGAAGTCTTCTCCTAGGCGAGCCAGGAAGTGTCCGGCTAGGGAAGACAAGAAGTGCATAGCACTTGATTTGCAGGGGTGTCCATTTCCTATCAAATCACGGTGTGGAGAGGGCAGGTATGAACCCTGCCATGACATAGCATGGAGGAGGAAGCTCCACCAATCCATTTGATGAGAGAAACAAATGACAATGTGCTGTGTTGTCAAGGAAAGGGCTCAAAAAGGCCAAATTTGCTAAATTGAGGGTTAAGCCTGTGTACGGACAGTTGAGGGCTAAGACCCCTAAAATCTTAAGAGTGGTGGGCATAAGGACCAGGAACCCCATGGAAAGATTTTGTGTTCTTTGGGAAACTTTGAAGAGCTAAATTGTTTTCTCGGAGAAGGAGGTCTAATTGGGGCTCCTAGGGCTAGTAGCCTTTTTAACCCTAAATGAGGGTTTGGTGGAAGCGATGAGAAGATGGAGTTAGGTGGACCCTCAAGAGCCATAATGGGATGGATTGAACCTAATAGAAACACCTCCACACCCCTACAAAGCTAAGTTCTAGTTTTGGAGTATGTTAGCCTTTAGGGTGGATTAAGGGCTAAGGGAAGAGTTGAAAACATTGCACCAAGGTTGACTTGGTAAGTAGAGTTGTGATGGTAGTTGGGTTGGCAAGGAGGGACAAGGCAACCTAAACAAGAAATAGGTCCTATAGATTAAGGTGATGGAGTGAGACACCATAGAGGTCTTCCAAGTAAGACCTAGAGCAGGAATCAGTGATTGATTCCCCCAACCTCCCTATCAGATATTTTTTATTTGAAAAGGTTTTTCCCATATACATACCATATAATGTGATATCTTTATGCATTTTTTAATAATGATTGGTACTTTTTAGGTTTTTTACCTAAAAGAATTTTTCCACAGACATACTTTATAATGTGTTATCTTTATTAGTAATGATTGATGCTTTGTAGGTTTTTTACCTAAAAGAATTTTTCCACAGACATACTTTATAATGTGTTATCTTTATATATTTTGTAATTTTCATTTAATTTATTTTCTATTTTATATGTAATGGTTAGTGACTTAAGATCCTAGAATTAATCATTTCATTTTGAAGACAATAAAGAAATGTCTTCTAATCTATGCAAAGGAACAAAAATCATGTACCTTGTTTGGGATACCATCAACATAGCCTCAATTCAAATGTTTTTCATTCTATGCCAGGTTATTATCGGAGACATTTAAAATAGCCATATATGCTTTATCTTAGTTTCTTATGT
Source organism: Sequoiadendron giganteum (assembly GCA_007115665.2). NCBI lineage: Eukaryota > Viridiplantae > Streptophyta > Pinopsida > Cupressales > Cupressaceae > Sequoiadendron > Sequoiadendron giganteum. The sequence continues at coordinate 14,863,192 of CM021110.1, read as the reverse complement.
CTATTTAGTATCTCTCTTGATTTCAATTCAGTTGTTCATTAAAGAAAAAGGGTGAAATATTCTCTATTCTGAATATACTATAAGTTAGGATTTATAACGAATAAAAGAAAGTTTACCAAAATAATGTTAATTATGTGAGCTATAACATTCATACTGCAGATTTATGGTCAATTCCCTCACCTGACCACGTGGGTGACATTTCTTCCGACCCCACGTATAATGAGGTTGGTAGGAACCCATTGCAATCTCTGTATCTCTTGAACCATCTAGAGAGCGTTGGTTGATATTTGCAGAGCCCAACATAACATATTCATCATCAACAATCATTCCCTTTCCATGAACATAAATCATAAATCTGCGATATTTTTGAACTTGTCCCTGCAGTCCAATTCTCCTTATAGTCATTATAATTTCATAAACTAAATATTGCAATCTATGCTCCTTGACAGCTAGCAAAATTTAGAAATATGATTTGGCACACATACTATTTCACATTTTCTCCTTTCTCATCTTACATTTTAACCATTTCAATACAAAGAAAAGCGAATGAAATACTTGGTATACAAATGTAGAACGATTTTTCAAATAAAATACATCTAGAAAGATTTAGCTATAAATTTAGTTGTTTCTGAAAAGAAATGCAGAGGCTTCAACATTAATTTGTATTTCACTCACAGCGTTACAAAGTCATATGGGCAGAATGAAAGACAAGGATTCAAATTCATGATTACATGCTTTCAAACTACTTATACCTTAAAATTCTCAATAAGAATAAAGAGTTTTTTATCAATTTAAGTTTGATAAAGATCCAGACTACATGGCTTTCATCATTGATGTTTTCATAAATATCAGCATATACTATAAGAATATGTTGGAGATGCTTAACTATGTAATGTCCCCATTTTCAGAATGATCACCATTCAAGAGGTTGGTTAGTGATAGTCTATTAGCCATTTCCGTAGGCTAATCCAATTGAATAGGGAATGATTTGCTGGTCATATTTTTATATTTTTGGCCAATGGAAATAAAAGGGAAATATGTTTTATTATTTGGCCAAGGAGGAAAATAAATATTTTATTATTTGACCAAGGGGAAAAATAAATATTTTATTATTTGGCCAAGGAGAAAAATAAATACTTTATTATTTGGCCAAGGAGGGAATAGTATTAAATTAATTATTTATAAAGTTATCTAAATAAATTAAATCATAAAGGTAACTTTATTTTAATTAATTTAATTAAAATGACTCAAATAAAAATTAAAAAAAACATTATAAAGTCACTTTATTAAATATTTTAAAGTGACTTAAGTGAAAAATAAAATAATATTATAAAGTCACTTTAGGAAATATTAAAGTATCTAGAAGCTGGAGTTAGTTACAAGTTGGCTTCTTTTAGAAGATTCCATTGAGTCTTTAAAAAGAGTTGAGTGCAAGTCATTTGGACATATTGTGGAGTTGATAAACTTGATTTCTCTCATTCTTCAGCTGAGAATTCAGTTGCAACCAACTCTAAGGATGAAAACCCTTGGAGATTTGTAGGTTGGACGAAAACCCAATCCTACTTTGTGAGGTAAATCCACCTAGGGTTTTCCATTGAGCTTATTGCAAGTATTTGGGATTGAGGAGTTGGAAATGGTATTTTATTTACAAGTTTATAGCTGCTAGGGTTTGATATAATTTTGGCTAGGGTTTCTACACCCTATTTTGGTGTTTTTGACAATTTTGGAGCTCAACCAATTAGGGTTTGAAGAAAATCATCATTCCAGCTAGGGTTTGTGACAACTTGGGAGAGTTTTGCTACCAATTATTTCCAAGTTATTTGCTGTTATCATTTTCTATTGTTGGGCGTTAGGGTTTATGTAATGTCCCCTTGTTAGCATGATCTTGTTTGTGTTGGTTTAGCCTATTCCTGACCCTCATAGGCTAACGGAGTTGTTTAGAGGGTCTTGTTTGGTAGAGACCTAATCAGTTGACGGTTTTCATTTCTTGGATTCAATTGAATTGGAAAAATAAGGAGCTTTTTTTAAGATATAATGTTTAATTATTATTAAAGGTAACTTTAATAATTATTATTATTTTAATGTTATGTTATAATGTTATATTTACACTTTATATTATAAAGTCCTATTTTAATATTTGTAAAGTGCAAATATTATTTTATTAAAGAGAAGCTTCTAGAAGTTTTGACCTCTTCATGGAAAAAAAGTATAAAGAGAGGGTTAGCCAAGCTTCTAATCATCCAGGAATTGACATTTGATTTCGAAGAACTTGTTTGGTGAGGAAGCCAGCTAGGGTTTTTTCCATTTCTAGCCATTGGGAACGAAAACTCTTATTAGTTATGCAATTTTGAGGTTGTGAAATATTAGTTAAATTATTGCTCGATTGTGGGCTTCATTCAGAGTTCCAATATGTGCTTCATTGGGGACATTCTAGAGGTGTTGTAGTTGTTGTATTACTGCCCAAGCTGAGTTGATTGGGTAGATGATTTATTACCTGATCATCTTCATCGCAGTAGCTAATGTATTACTGCATTCATTGTTGAGATTCGATTGTTTACAGATTTAATGGCCTTTGGAAAAATTTGAAGTTTATTACATTTGGAAAGATTCAAGTTTTGGAGATATATTCTCAGTCATTGGGATTATTTCCAGGCACTTCAAGGGATCGAATTCTGTTTATTCATATCTGCCAATAAGACAAAATCGGGTCAAGACAAGGAGGCCGCATTAAGACAAAGGATATCGAGTTTATTAAAGGTGAGACAAACAACAAAAAGACAAGTTCGATAAATGTGGAACTAAATGAAGACAAATCGAAAGTCTATTTGAAAATAAGAGAAATCGCAAGTATTAATCTGGAGTTCACGCAGCAATCTGGGAATGAGACGACAGCTGGAAAAGACAAAATATGTTGGTATCTTCAGGTATTGATAAAAGACGAATTCTAGAGACTTAATATAAAGCCAATATTATTAATCGAGTCCTCTTTGAAGATGGCCATACTTTGCAGTCAATTCTAATAGGACAAACAAGAGCCACTAGAGACAATTTGGAGGAAGTCGTCAGAATAAGAAAAACGCAGTCTTTCTATTTTCTTTGCCGTTGGAAGACAAACACGATTGGGAGGATATTAGTCGCTAAAAGACAAAGAGAATAATATAGAGACTAATTCAAACTTCCAAGGATGTGTCTGTATTTTAATAAGCTCGCATTTGTTTGGGGAATATTTCCAGTTGATGACAATTCGTTGCAGACCTAGGCGCCACCTCTTACTTTGCATAAAATACAATTTGTGGAGGTCTCACTACCAAACCTGGCGCATCATTCTTGCGAGATCGAATTCATCATTCAAGTCGAAAATATTGCTAGACAACATCAGTCACTACTATAGTCATCCTTCTAAAGCGTCCAATTCAGGTTCTTCATTATTGTTGTAAATACTGGCATCTTTGACCTAGTTAAGAGGTTTTCTTCACCTACATAGCTATTTCAAAACATTTATTAAAATTTTCTCTCAATTTGTAGCACCCTTAACAAACTTAAAAAAGAAAGGATCCTTCTCTTGGACCAAATCAATGTACAGATATTTTGATAAGCTCAAACAGGTAATGAGTTCATGCCCTATATCGGCGGTTCTATATATTTCACTTCCCTTTGTGTTAGAATCTTATGTTTTAGGAGAAGGGATTGTGGCTGTATTAATGTAGAGTGGACACACTCTAGCATTCGAGAGTCAAAAGCTCAAAGAAATAGGAAAAATATTTTCAATTTATGACAAAGAGATGTCCATTATGCATGCCTTGGCCAAATTCAAACAAAACTTAGTTTGTGACAAATTTGTGTTCAAAATTCAAACAGTTGGAAATTCTTCCTTAGCCAAAGAGACTTGAATGACAAATAGTAAAAAAGGGTGAGTAAACTTCAAGGTTATGAATTTGATATAGAGTATGTTAAGTGCAAGGATAATGTTGTGGCTCATGCATTATCTAGAATGCCAATCTTATCCTCTATGTCTAATATCTATGTTGATTGGAAAATCTCTATAGTAGAAGCATAGTTTGCAGACTTAGACTTGTAGAGTTCTTGGCAAGCCCAAAACTTTTAACTCAACAACTTAACAAATGCTAAAATTTCTTTAAAAAATACATTTCTTTTGCAAAATTCAGTTACAAAATGGATTAAATGGATCTAAAAAACCATGAGCAAGTGCTTTCTATTAAATTTAATTCTTGAATACATATGGATTACAAAGTCACACCATCATATGAAGCCGAGTAGTGAATATAATAGCTAGCTGCTAACTAATAACTATGATGAATTTTTGATGATCGTCTTTGAAATGGGCAACGAAGAATCACTCCATGGATCCGTGAGTGAGGGACACATGAGTCTTCATGACAACAGTGAGGTGAGGGGTACACTAATATGGAGATCGCCAAATCAGCAGGGATTGATCAGCCACATGAAGGTATGGATTATTTTGATGATCCATTAATTGAGCATAGTATTATCTCATCAACTCTGCACAGTAATGGCAAGGAATCATATTGTGAGTTGAGTGACCTTGAAGATGGTATTGTTAATGCACACGAAGACACCACAAATAGGTAATGATGATAATTCTGATTTTCTGATTACAAAAAGCAGTCCATTATCATCACATTATCATGAGGTTATACATAAATTATATGAAGATGATAATGTTATAGAGTCTTCCAATGTTAGCACTAAAGTTTTGTGTGTTAAACATGAGGAATGTATTGTGGATTCAAGCCACAAAGGTTCTGATTTTATACATCATACCATGGAAGATGTCAAGAGAATTCAAGTCTTGTGTGATGGTTGGTTACAAAGAGCTAAGAAGGCAAAGTTGTTGGCTGCCCAAGCAAGACAACACCTTCAAAAAATCAAAGAACAAGTCAATCATATAGATCAAGCAAGACAACGAAGAGAAGCCTATCTTCGATCATTATTTCTTCCAAGGGAAAAATGTGTAGAAGTTGAGCATGCAAAGGAGGAGCTTCTTGAGGTAAGCAAACAAGAAGAACATGTAGATGGGTGTGAACAAGAGAAGAAGCATGATTCAGAAAATTATGTTTGGGTATCTAGTTTGCATCATGAGGTTCATAAGTTTCCTCTTTTAGAGAACCCATTGAAGCGTCAAACCAAAGGTGATATTGGGCACACTCTTGGTGGATCAGCCACTAGTGTTATACCTACACATGTAGAGGGATATGTAAGTGATTATGTTTGGGTTGAACATGCATTATCCACAATGGAGGAACATTTTTCAAGATTATATGAGGCATTATGCCTTAGAGAGTTGATTGTAGAGACTAAGAGGTTTCCTAACAAGAAGATCCTACAATTTGATAATGTTTGGTTTGTTATGGATACAACACCATGGAGTTGGATGGGAGCAAAAATCATATCAGCTAAGGACGTGAAAGTATGGATCAGTTTTGTGACATCTATGGCAGCTAGAAGAGCACATAACTTTCAGCTGGGCACACCTCTTAGACCAGCACTCATGGAGGAGCAACCTATATGTGAAGAAGATACAAGGAAAGGCAAGGAAGACACCTCAGAAAGCTATGATCACAATTTTGATCTTCTTGGTATGGAAAAGCACGAAGAACACCTACATTTGTGAATACTTGATGGGAGGTTTGTTGTTAAGAACAATCCTAAAATTTCATATTGTACACACGAGTTGGGTCATTGGATTGATGAGACACCTCAGTTGGTGAGCCAATTGAAGGCTCAATTCAGATTTATGAAGGAAGAGATGGCATATATATTCCATGGGCCAACAAGGGATGATGTTGGCACACGTAATCTCAACTCATATTTGAATAAGTCCCTATGCGCTTTTGTCTCTTTGCATAGACATCATGCTGCTCTAGTTTCCGAACCTGAGTTCTTCAAGAAAAGGATTGAGTTAATCATTATGGACAACAGTTCTCTAATCAATACAGCTGACAATGTTGAGAATGGAACTATGAAAGCTCCTGGGGGAAGTTTTCAATATGGCACACACCTTGGGACAACAGCTTATGATAGCATCTATGAAGGCGAACTCGAAAGGTACAAAACAAAGGTGGGTTAACTAATGATCACAAGCCATCTTCTATCTTCTCATGGTTTCATTCATCTTGTTGTAGTGCAAGGACATATGATGAGTATTGAAGAACCACATCACATACAAGGGTTGTCAACATATAATACTTGTCTTTGTATCATAACATTACCATTCTTTGATCATACTTGGAAAGGATATATGGCATATGAAGAAAACATCATGGGGCATGTAGAAGACAGTAGTACTTCATGTTTGTACCATTGGGTTTTGAGTTGCATCACACGGATAGAGGGCTGTTCTACTTTCCTGAGAAAGGAATTTTCAGCCCTAGTTCATGGGGTTAGAATTCTCACATTGGTGATAGATGGTTGTTTGATACTACCGATCACAAAGAATTCAGTTTGGTCCTTTAGGACAGCAGTTGGTTGGAGGATTTGGAATGTTTGGGATCATCCTTTCTTTGTTGAAGGTTGGTATAGCGATAAAGATTCCATCTTCCTTTGACATTGGAGATACTTGTTGCATCATTTCAAGTGGGATTTTCGGTTTGACAAGTGTTGTTCTAATTCATATCAGCAGTGTGTGGTGGATGGGTATGATTAATTGTGTACCTATGATGATCATTCTTCACACCCATGAGAGTTTATTCCCACTTAGATGGACTTTTTCCATTGGCATGTTTGGTGCACTACTTCATGGGGATCATGATGAGTTGCTTCACAATTTTGGGCATAGTGATGTTCATATCAGAGTGGAGCAGCAGAAGCTTGAAGGAAAAGCATCTACAAATGAGATAGCTGATTTTGATTATGATAAATTCTCTACGTATGAGGGCAAATCAGTAAAATTGTTACATAACAGCCATGGTCACTTTGATGACTTTGATCAAAGGTCTTTAGCTTTGCGGGATTTGGAAGAACAAGTTGATAAACATTCTTCATTACCTACAACAGAATTCCAATCTTCTATGGAAGCCACATCCGAAGAAAGGCACGAGGTAAGGTCTGAATTTCTAACTTATAACAGCAGTCTTAATTTTCTGATTTGCAACAACATAACGTTACCTTTGCATACTCATGAGTTAGTAGCCCATATTCATGGAGGAGACAATGTTACACATGCATGTGAAGAGGAAAATAAATGTATATCAAATTTGGTGCATGTGGATAGAAGTGTTCCAGCCCTAATCCAACGGTTGCTTGTTCATACATCAATTATAGATGGCTATCCTACATTGTTGGTCATGGAATTTTCAAATTGTGCTTTAGTGACAACAGTTGTTTGGATAGTTTGGGAAGGTTGGGATCACTATTTCACTATTGTAAATCGGCATGGTGATGATCTTCTATCATCATATGTGATTAGAGATACATTCAAAGTTAGATGGATAATCAGCATTAAGAACATAGCGATAGACATCTATTTCTCCATTTCTTGTTGGGGTGAAGGTATAAAGATTTGGAATCCAAGGATTTGTTTGATGGATGGAGTGCTTCACAGGTTGCTGCAACATGACAGGGTGACTAATGATAGTTATATCAAGGTAGCACAATGAATGGGTGAAGCAGTATTTTTGAGATTGATATGGGATCCTAGAAGTTGGTGTTGGGTATTCAGATATCGATTGCTTGGGACAAGCAATCTCCGGGAAGGGAGGAATGTAATGTCCCAATTTTCGAAGTGATCACCATTTAGGAGGTTGGTTAGCCTATTAGCCATTTCCGTAGGGTAATCCAATTGGATAGGGAATGATTTGCGGCAACTGGTCATATCTTTATATTTTTGGCCAATCGAGATAAAAGGAAAATAAATATTTTATTATTCGGCCAAAGGGAAAAATAAATATTTTATTATTTGGCCAAGGGGAAAACTAAATATTTTATTATTTGGCCAAGGAGAAAAATAAACACTTTATTATTTGGCCAAGGAGGGAATAATATTAAATTAAGTATTTATAAAATTATCTAAATAAATTAAATCATAAAGGTAACTTTATTTTAATGAATTTAATTAAAGTGACTCAAATAAAAAATATATATATATTATAAAATCACTTTATTAGATATTTTAAAGTGACTTAAGTGAAAAATCAAATAATATTATAAAGCCACTTTAGGAAATATTAAAGTATCTTCTAGAAGCTGGAGTTAGTTACAAGTTGGCTTCTTCTAGAAGATTCCATTGAGTCTTTAAAAGGAGTTGAGTGTCATTTGGGCATATTGTGGAATTGATAAACTTGATTTCTCTCATTCTTTAGCTAAGGATTCAGTTGCAACCAACTCTAAGGATGAAAACCCTTGGAGATTTGTGGGTTGGACGAAAACCCAATCCTACTTTGAGAGGTAAATCCACCCAGGGTTTGCCATTGAGCTTATTGCAAGTATTTAGCATTGAGGAGTTGGAAATGGTATTTTTTTATAGGGTTACAATTGCTAGGGTTTGATATAATTTTGGCTAGGATTTCTACCCTATTTTGGTGTTTTTGACAATTTTGGAGCTCAACTTGCTAGGGTTTGAAGAAAAACATCACAATTTTGGAGCTCAACTTGCTAGGGTTTGAAGAAAGACATCATTCTAGCTAGGGTTTGTGACAACTTGGGAGAGTTTTGTTGCCAATTATTTCCAAGTTATTTGTTGTTATCATTTTCTATTGCTGGGCGCTAGGATTTAACCCTTATTTTCGAGTTTTTGGCATTTTTGGCAGCCAAATCATATTATAAAAAATTTCTGAAGTGGGACGACCTGGTTTGGCTATTTTTAGAGGTTTTTAGAAGTGGTTTCAGATCATTATCAGCCCCAGATTATTTTATATGATTTTTGGAGGAATGGGTATTGCATATTTTGAAGGGTTTCATCATTTTGCACCTAGGGTTTGAAAGGGAAAGTGCAGATTCAAATTTCAGTGTGTTATTGCAGCTTCTTTCAAAGATTGATTGCATATTTTTCATTCTTGGGAACAGCCGTACCTTCCACCTTTGGAAATCATCTTCATCATTGCTTAAGTGGTGCCATATTCCATATTTTGGGTGTTGATACTTCATCTTTAAATCTGGGTATGATTTGTATTGTGCATGAGGACAATATTTTATGTATTTCATTGTATCATTCAGTTCTGAATTTTTATATTAGAATTATATCAGTTTTGAATCTTATTGTATATCCTCAATATTTGGAGAAATAAGAGTCCTATTTGATGGTAGATTGCTTAGCTTTTATTGTTCTACCACTTTTATTGTTCTATCACTTTATGCGATTGCTTTACAAATATCAAACTGAAAACAATCAAACATCTCATCAAAAATTCAAGCAAATACTCAGAAAAGCAGAATTCTTCAGTTGTATGCCAAGTGTTCGACAAAATGTCAAACCTCCAAAATTGAAAAATTCAGGGCAGAATAGGCAAGGGTTCTTACAAACTAGTTGCAGAAATCAAAATAAAATGGTCGATCTTCCAACAAATTGTCACTATAATTCAAACTGGTTTTCTAAATGGATGATAAATCCTAGATGGCATAATCAAACCTCAAGAGACCAGACCCACTATAGTTGTATGGAATTAAATAGCCATGCTTATAAAATTTGACATGTCTCAAGGACTCAATATATTGTGGAAGTTTGAGTTCATCCAAACAAATTCATTATTGTACTTTCCCTCCCAATTTTTTAGACTGTAATGATGGTTTTCCCATTAAACCATTTGACATCTAGGGGCTTAAGGAAAGGAGATCTATTCTTGATGGATAGAATGAAGCAAACTAGAACCATTATATGGATCCTACTAAAATGCTCCAATCACAAAGAGGGTCACTAGTCTAGTTGTAAGGTAACCTAGAACACAATGGGAGGTCCTAGATTTGAATCGTAATTGGTCCATATAAAAAAAAGGCATGAGCTAGACTAGGAGCCTTGAGTCCAAAACTGTGGCTCAAGGGGAGGTGTCTATAATTCAATGGTAGAGCATCCCAACATGCAAATGGGAAGTCCTTGGTTTACGCCTTTAATTTTAGTTAAAAAATAACAATCCCTATCTTCTCGTCATTATGGAAAAAATTATATGTGAGATTCATGCATAGAAAATTTGGACTTTCGAGAACTTTTTTGCTTTATTTCTCCTAAAGTGAATCCTTTTAATTTCTAATTGAGTTTTGGGCTCCTAAAAAGTCACTTTAAATTTAAATGCACTTTTAATTAAAATAATTAATTAAACCAAATTTGCCTATAAAATAAGAGTTTAATACAATTCAAATTTAATTAATTAAATTAGTCCCTCTCCAAACCCCCAAGTTAGTCTATGGGAATGAAATAGGCTAAAGGGTCCTTTCGGAACACCTAGGTCAAAGAAGGGGACATAACAATAGTGGCACTTGAGACGAGTTCCAAACTTGTCATCACTACTTCTCACCCCCCGAGGCCCAAAGAGGAGATAGAGAAATCCATCAAAGAGCTCTTGGATATGGGTTGTATCAAACCAATCTCTAGTATTTTTGCTTCTTGTTTAGTTTTGGTAAAATAGAAAGATAACACAATAAGAATATGTGTTGAGTATAGAGTTCTCGATATGAAGACTATCAAGAATTAGTACCCAATTCCCAAAATCAATGAGTCAATTGATGAGCTTCATAGAGCAGTATAGTTTTCCAAGATTAATCTCATATTAGGGTAAGAAATGAGGATGTTCATAAGACAACTTTCATGTGTCACTATGGACACTATGAGTTTCTAGCCATGCCCTTTGGCTTGACAAATGCCCCAACTACCTTCTAGTCTTGTACAAATTAGGTATTCAACAAACAATTAACAAAATTTTGGGCTAGCTTTCTTTGATGATATTCTAATTTACAAAAATACTTTAAAAGATCACTTGAGACATCTACATGAGATTCTCAATATACTAGAACAATAGCCTTTCTTTGCAAAAGAGTCCAAGTGTGAGTTTGGTATGGCAGAGATTTTGTATTTGGGACACATTGTCAATGCCCAAGGTGTGAAAGTGGACCAGCAAAAGATACAAGCAATTAGAGATTGGCCTCCTCCAAGCACTTTGACCTAGTTAAGAGATTTTCTTGGCCTACATAGCCATTTCAAAACATTTATTAAGAGTTTCTCTCAACTTGTAGCACCCTTAACAGACTTAAAAAAGAAAGGATCCTTCTCTTGGACCAAATCAATGTACAAAGATTTTGATAAGCTCAAACAGGTAATGAGTTCATGCCCTATATTGGTGGTTCTATATATTTCACTTCCCTTTGTGTTAGAATCTTATGTTTTAGGAGAAGGGATTGGGGCTGTATTAATGTAGAGTGGACACACTCTAGCATTTGAGAGTCAAAAGCTCAAAGAAATAGGAAAAATATTTTCAATTTATGATAAAGAGATGTTGTCCATTATGCATGCCTTGGCCAAATTCAAACAATACTTAGTTTGTGACAAATTTGTGTTCAAAATTCACAACAGTTGGAAATTCTTCCTTACCCAAAGAGACTTGAATGACAAATAGTAAAAATGGGTGAGTAAACTTCAAGATTATGAATTTGATATAGAGTATGTTAAGTGCAAGGATAATGTTGTAGCTCATGCATTATCTAGAATGCCAATCTTATGCTTTATGTCTAATATCTATGTTGATTGGAAAACATCTATAGTAGAAGCATAGTTTGCAGACTTGGACTTGTAGAGTACTTGGAAACTTTTGACTCGACAACTTAACAAATGCTAAAATTTCTTTAAAAAATACATTTCTTTTGCAAAATTCAATTACAAAATGGATCAAATGGATCTAAAAAACCATGAGCAAGTGCTTTCTATTAAATTTAATTCTTGAATAGATATGGATTACAAAGTCACACCATCATGTGAAGCCGAGTAGTGAATATAATAGCTAGCTGCTAACTAATAACTATGATGAATTTATGATGATTGTCTTTGAAAATTGTCATCATAAATTTCATATCTAGGAAAGTGAAAAATAACAAGCTTTTAAAATTTCCACTTCCCCAACCCAGTGAAAAATTGGGGGTAGAGGGTATGGTCCTTGCACTCGATTGTGGTTCCCTCCTTGGTGTACAATTTCCACTTCCCCAACATAAATTTTTGGACATATTTGCAGTGCAAATTTGGTTACCCACCTTAACAATTGGGGGGTATAGGGGACAAGATGCAACCCCCCACAACAAGGATTCGAGGGCGTAGCCCCTGAGGCAAAGTTTTATGTTAATAAAATTAAATTAAAATTTGACATCTCCAAAAAGAAAATCTAGGCCAATGCATGGTTATATAGCAAAAAAAATCTTGTGAGAACGTGTTTTAACCCGCATTTTACCCACATTTTTAACCACGATTTTCTTGCATCGACGCATTTTTTTGTGTTGTGATTTTCCCCATGGACTTGCAAAATGTAGGCAAGTACTCACCAAAACAAGGCAAGTTTATACCATAAAATCATCCCTACAAACTCACAAGTTAAAGTTGTAAAAACTCGCCCCATAAAAAACCCACGAGTATTCGACAACTTGGCGAATACTCACAAAGTTTGTGAACTATAGTTTCAAGTACAAAAACCCGCCCAACCATTAAGAGCAATTCTACACAAGGATTGCCAATGTGCTACAACTTTTGAAGTTTTTAAAATATTTGGTTGTTGATTTTGGATTGATGATTCCAAATTTTGGTGTGACGTTTTCAAAGGTTTTGTAGTTGATAGGAGATATAATAATATTGTTCATTATTTATCAATATTTTTGTGAGACTAAATTATTCAAGCCATACTTTTCCTTAATATGTTGTACACTTTCAGAAATTATAGATTAATTATTGTAGGCTGATTCGTGATGTTGGGCATTGTAATAATGTTGTATTACATACTATTATTTTTTCCATCACCCTTTTCTATGGTGCTATATTGTTTGATAGCCAGCCCTACAAGTGAAAAGTGTTTGAATATTGTCTAAGGTTGCAAATTTTTTATTAAAATAAGTCTTTGACCTGCCATACCTCTTAATATGTGAGAACATAAAATAGAAAATCTGCTGATTTTTGAGACCAGGACTGACAAATTTTGTCTCTAGTTTGCCACATAAACAAAAATAGCTTTTGCTCATTTTATCAGCTTTTTGGGGAGTTCCCTTTGCTGCTGTATGTAATGTCCCCTTTTGGGATCACCTTATACTTTGCCCTGAAATCCCAATTCCAAATGAATCCAATAACAGATTATAGTTAAAGATACAATTTCCTACACAAAATTGAAGTGATGTACATCTGGTCATGGAAACCTGCAACCATGTTAGATGAATATGATATGAAGTACATTTAATTATAAGTCTAAGAAACATTATATATGACTATATAACAAGTCCCAAGGACTATGCGGGCTCAACCATAATGAGGAGGACAAGGTGAGGTGCTCTAAGTATCCTCCCCTTATGACTAAAGACCCTCTTCATTTTCTTCAACAATTGATTCACTCGGTGATAGTTGGGAGGCTGCACGATAGGGTGCCCTTCTAGCAGTTCTCCCTATCACAAGGTGCCCTTTTAGCAGTTCTCCCTCAATAGGGTACCCTCTTAGCAGTTCTCTCTAATGGGGTTCCCTCTTAGTAGTTCTCCCTATTGCAGCCCTGCCTCATCCCTTCATGACCCATTGTCACTAAATCGGAATAAAATCACTATTCATAATATTTGTTGTATTTCCTTCTCAGATTTTATCCATACCTATAATGTTTGTTGTCTGGGTAATGAATGTACTTTTGAAGATGATCACTGATCTGAATATACCTCTTCTTCCATTGATTTGTTCTTAAGACTCAAAAGATATCATTAGTGTAGATCAAACAAATAAGAATCCACTATCCATACTTATATCAAAGCATCGTAATTTCTTATAAAGCTCAATAATTTCTGCAAGCATCATTATTGCATAATCATATAAGAGATCTGCATTAGGAGTAATTATATATATAGACTTACTTCAATCCAATAGACTTAGACTCTGCTGCTATGCTCAAGAAATATATTCCAGATTACTTGTTAATTTTCATTCCATCTTCCTTATCCCAGCTGCTCCTACCTTCCTCAATGATCATATTTTCTATATATATCTGCTTAAGATCTGCACAAAATCTGCTTTTTATTCATTTGATATTACATTCAAATTTTTCCCTTCTCTTCCTTCTATATAACCTGTTCTAATATCTTCTCCTACTTTGGAGAAGGGGTGCGATCACTTTGGGAGTCATGCCTTTTTATTAACATCTTCTTAATTGCTGTCTTCTTTGAAATGCCATGCCACTTGATTTAGGGATCATTACCTCCTTATAATTTCTGTGCTTTTCAATAATCGCTGCCTATATCTTTTTGTTCCCTCCTTAGTAACTTTTATATCCTTCTATTGAGATGAAGCGATGCATATCTCCTTGTCTATTTAAAAGAAGTCACTTTTGTTAATAGCTTTTAACTTATTGCTATCTTTGTCTAATGTAATCGCTGTCCGCAATAGTGATGCCTTTTAATTGTTTTCTTTTTTCTATCTCTTCTAATCGCTGCCTTCAGTCATTTTATTGCTGCTGTGTATATTCTATATTTTATATTTTATGTTTCTTTAAAATATATTTATTATTATTATTTATATTTATGTATATATATATATATGTAGAGAGAGAGAGAGAGAGAGAGAGAGAGAGAGAGAGATTTAATATTATTATATCAAGTCTTGTATATTTCTTGAAAAAAATATTAATTTTATTGGTAATTTTTTTCTTTTTTGGGGAAATATAATAATCTCAATTGTTGAATCTTTTGTAAAACTTGGCAAGTCTTGTATATTTCCTGAGTGGGCATGGGCGACAAAGAGACCCCATTTTGGGTATGTGTAAATGTCCCTTGCGAGGCTCCGCGTCGACATGCTCCGGCCCGCGTAGGCGTTCCATGTCCGTTGAGCTACATTTTTCATTGGATGATTTGTGCCCAAGGCCTTGCTCCGAGGGGAATTTTTCTAATGCAGGTCGAGGCGAGATTGTTCGTGTGGGGTGCGCCACAAAAAGTGCGTAGGGGGCATATACCTGGGAAATGGATGTCCTTGAGTGTGTGTTTTATTTTTATTTATTTTATTTATTTATGTGTATTTTTCAATGTTTCACATTTTGCCATTTCAGGGGCATGACACCATACAAGCCTTTTTATTTTACCAAGCGCATAATTTGGGAAGAGTTTGGTTGACATGCAAATGAAAGAGATATAATAAAATTTGTTGTTGGTCTTCACTGGCCAAAGAGCTATGGTTAGCATATATTGCCGAATCTTTATCTATATCAATTTAGTTAAATCTGGGTATGATGTGCTACATTTAATGTCAAGTTTCTGTATGATATTTTTGTTGTATATTCTGAAAAATCTGTCACAGGAAATTAACAAATTTGGTGCATTGATAGACTTATTTACATTGTAAACTGCTCGGTTTACCGCCAATTAGTATTAGCATTGTTATTGTAAAAGATCATGGATCGTTCACTGTTGGATACATGTTATTATAAGAAAATCTTGGTCGATTTAACCATTGGATCCATTTTATTTTCATATCATTATCCACCAGTTTGGCGTGTATCAAGATTCAAAACTAAATGGCATAGTCTACCATTTTGGCATTGGCACATTTCCGTTTTTTCTTTACTAATTTGGCATGATCAAAACTTGTATATCATTGTCTACCATTTTGGCATCGATCTATTCTATGGGTTTGATAATAATGTAATTTGGTCAGCTAGTTGCCAATATCTTGCTAGTTATTTTCACTGTCCTAATTCTAGTATCTATATGCTCTCACCTTGCCCACATTACAAATTTGATGATCAAAAAGAGCTAGGATTTGAGTTGATTATAAAAAAATTATAAAGGGTTTGAATTAACCATCCTACAAGCTACCAATAGAAATTCCCTAGTAAATCAAACAACAAGAAAATGAGCAATCTTGGACTCCACTATTGCTTTCCAAACCATTTGAATACCTTTGTCCTACATTAAAGCAGACTATAATGACAACCTCCAATTCAGATTTTGAATCTTAGGAAAATTCAATGATAGCCATTTGTTTCCTTTTGTAGGAGTCTAATTATGAAAGGGAGTATTAACATACCACTTTCAATCCTTCCACCGAAGCTTAGTAGAATGAACAAATTGTGCAAGTTTTGTGATGGCATGGGCCTTAATTATTGCCTCAAAGGTTTTTTCATCTACATGATTTAAATTAATCTTAGCCCTATCCTGCAGCTAAAAACGCCAAGTGAAATTAACCTTGGAGCATAAGTCTTGCAAATGCCTAACTCCTCTTATGAAGAACTTAAGAAATTCCATCCAAGGATTTGCCACCAACTTCTTGTCTTGAAACACAATGGTAGGAGATCACCAAAGGAATTGTTATTTGATAGAAAAACTAGTGCAAAATTGATGCAAGAGCATCTAGGTTGAAGGCAATCCTGCACATTCAAAAATTCCTCCTCAATTTTGTTTGTCTTATTTCTTTTATTTTTATTTGTAGTTGCAAATTTTGTTGCTGGTCTCCTCTATTTGAATTTGATTTGATCTTGCATCTCCTTTCTGCTGTGTTGTTATGTTTTAAACAATTTTTCCTTCATCATCTTGCAACTAATTCTTTTGTTGGCCGTGGGATGCTTTGAGAAAGCCTTAATTGAGGTTGGCTATAGTTGGATTTTCCTGGGCCCTACTGGAAAGGAATTAACCAATTCTTCTCTCATGTCTAGCATAACTGAATTTGAGAGTAATGCTCTGATTATTCCAGCAGCAGTTACCATCTAGCTAACAATTAATTTGACATAATATCTTTTGCTTTCCATTATGCTAGTTGGCAACAATTGGACTGCTTCTATTCATAGTGTTGAGGAGTTGTGGACCCATAATATCCACGCCTTCTCATTATCTAGGTGGTTAAATTAAAAATTATGAGTTTATTGTGACTATTTTCATTCTTCGGGTGAGTTGTCATATTTGATAGTTTTGTATTTATTTGACATTCATGATATGATCCTATCCACATTGATTCTAGCAACAATCTATAAAGTGGGTCCGATTTTGACTAAAAAATTTTTGATCCTAGATCATGGTTTGAAGAAAGATCATCAATGGAAGTTGGGGATGATTTAAAAGTTCAAGATATATACTAGAGTACGATGTCGGATTCAGTACAATGGAGGTAATTTGTGATTGTTTTGGTAAAGAAAAAAATTGGAGAAACCGACGAGGTCTATGAGTCTTTATCACTTGTAACTGGAATTGAGGTTGTTCAATCTCATGTTGTCATTGTTTTACCTAAGGATTTGTCCTTAGAGGACTATTAGACTATGTATTCCTAAGAGCACAGTTGTAATTCAAATTTGAGAAATAAAAATATGTTATTGTTTGTTTGTATGGCTGCCTAAGTTGGCTACCTATTGCGAGTACCTAATTTAGCTCTGCATCTGCACTAGAAATCCATCCCCATTCCAAATTAGCCAAAGTTCAATAAGTTCCCAAGACTTCCATAAACTTTCAACAACAAAAGTGCCAATAACTTTGACCAGAACAAGAGAGATCACAAGGGAATAGAATCTAAGGCCATTACAAACAATTCCATATAAAGTGAACCAAATGCAATGCAATAGGGTGACAAAAATTTCCATGCTTCATTTGCATCACAAGCTCTAGAAATTCATTTAGTGCAAAGCACAACTCCAATAAGAAATAATCTTCCATAGTCTCTAGGAAGAAAACAAATATCCCCAACAACTCTATAGAATCCTTTGTTGTAGTCTAGATTGGCCAAGAGAAAATCCTACAAAAGCCTGTCAAGCTCGCCATATGAAGCTTTGGAACAGACCTAACAGTAAGAGTAGTAAACATGTGTAGCAGCTAGAACTTTAGAGCATATTCGATTGCTTTCTTAATACAATCTTTATCCTTAGTGTCAAGGGACTTGAAAGCTTGCTTAATAGTAACTTTATCCTTGGGCAGCATGAGGAATGAATCATTTGTAAAATCATCATTGACCAATTGTTCAAAGTTGCTACTGAGAAGGGAAAACCCTTTAACTCTATGATGGGAGATGGCATTGGCAAGAAGATAGCCAAAATATTGAATGGCCAAAATATAGAGTGAAGGTGCAAGAGGACAACCTTGAGGAATAGACTTAAAAAGGCCAAACTCTTTAGATTGGATGTCATTGACCATAAGGCAAGTAGAAGCATCCACAAAAAGCATTTAAATTGATTGTAAGAAATTGGAACCAAAGCCAAGATCCCCAAGCATGTAATGTCTCTTACCCGGCTTTTCCCTAGAATTCACTCGTTGATTAGATTTAGGGTTTCTTCTTTTTCAAATGAATGTTCTCTTTGACTAAGTAATCTTGGATTGAAATCTGCATTTAATATTTCCACATGTACATATATTTGTTAGCATTAATATCTAGATATCCAAATATAAATATAATTCACAAATCCAATCATGAAGACAGAGGAGGAGTGGCATGGGTAGAGCCACCTGAAGCTATCCATCTAAGCCCAAGAGCACAAGCGTCCTATAAGGACAACCCACCCCTTGGCCCCAAGCAGCATGAACGTCTCAGAGTTGCATGCTTAGAGGAAACACTTGTACCTGCTTTCTCTACCTGTGCCATCACCTTGGAAGACACTTAACTTATTGGGGATAGCTGGGAGAGCGAATAAGTGGCCCGAACCTACCACCCCTCCATCGCCGTAGCGGATCTCGAGTGGGACCCCCACCCCTCCATGGCCCACCCATGCCTTGGGACTGGGCGGACTATGAGTGGAATTTCCACCCCTCCAAGGCCCATCCCTGCCTTGGGTTTCCGGGACGGACTTAAGTGGGGTTTTTAGGCACCGCTTCCCTCACACCCTTCCTCCCAATAAGCTTACAAACACTCAGAAGACAATTTTTTCACAATCAAATACATTTGCATTTATTACCGATTCATTAAGTCAATATCAACATCATTATCATCATGATAATACTAAAGAAAGCATTACACCAATAATCAGATTAGCCATATATGTTTCTTATATTCAAAATATGCTAAATATTATTGTTGAGTACATCACCTGAACTATATCTCTCCACATTTCCTAATTCCTTACTCGTCTCCTTCAACCTTATACTGGATTGATCATAGGATGAGGACAATTCATAAATATACATAATCTATTAATCTACTTATGTTCATATTAAAGAGTCATCATTACTTATAAGGCTTAATAATTGCTGCAAGTATCATTATTATATATTCACAAGTGATTCACACATCTACTTACCTATACATATATTATACATACATACGATTTTATGAATAATATATCTATATATTCTATATAAATTTTTATATATTATTATTCCCAACTACTTTCAATTTACAACAATTTCTTGGTATGAAAATATATATCTATATATGTGTGTGTGTCTGTATATATATATAAATATAAAATTGTCTCTATATTATTATATTTGAATTACTATTAGTTGTTGTTGATCTGTAGGGGTTCCTTTGAATATACTCATATATTCCACCTTTTTATTCATCCATCCCTCCATGCCCATTGCTTGAGAGCATTCCTCCTTTAATATCCCCCACTAGGTTAAATGTCACAACTCTTTATTAAGGGGCATGTCTCTTTATATTAATCGCCTCTCTTAAAAAGGCATGTCTTTTTGTCTAGGTTGATTGCTAGCTTCTCTTAATTAATCGATGCACTTTCAATTATGATTAAGTAGGTGACCCTTGGTATAATCATTGTTTTATAATTGTTGTGGCAAGGAGGGTTGCATCGCTTCCTTTTATAATTGCTTATTTTGGGAGCCGATAGACTAAGGATTGTTGCATGATTAGAATTGCTTTATCTATAGTTTCAAATATAATTGCTTTAGTATCTCTAATATTGATATTAGAAATAAATATCTTTGTGAGGTATTCATATTAATATTTATTCATTTATGAATATTATTGGTATTTATTTAGTTGTTTATTTAGTTTAGGACAGATTATTCTATTCATATCATGTATTACTATAATAATACTTATGATCATAGTTGTCGAGAGGCGCAGGGTACTGGTACTGGTACGGGGACGGGGATGCCAATCAAATTAGGGTACGCGAGTTAAATGAATAAGGAGACGGCTATTTTATATGTAAATGATTCACCGGAATTTTTGGGTACAGGGACTTGTACATTGTCTATGTTCCCAAAATGGAAAATCCCGGCAACTATACTTATGATGGTATTTATAAATATCATATATTATATTTATGTTATTTTATAATACTTATATCACAATTATAATGTTTATCTATGATATTAATGGTTAAATGGTAATAATATCTTGATAGTAATAATTATAGTAATGCTATTTGTATGGCAATTATTTTTTCTTTTTTAAATTTTTTATTTTATTTTGATATTTGTGTTTCAACATCTCATATTCAACATTACCATTTTGGGGACACGACAGTCCTCCCCTCTAAAATTTGCTTGCCTTCAAGCAACTAATATTTGGATGGTTAGCTTTAGTGGTGACCAAGTGATGAGGATCTGATTGTGTACTTGCCTTAACTTACTACCAATAGGGTTAATAACATTCTCAAAGTTTCAAGGGCAATATATTGTCCAATATTTTTCTAACTTGTGTTATTCCCCAATAACTAACAACAAAGCAAGAAAACAACCAGCTTAAGCAAATAGACAATTAGCTCAATAGGCAAGCAAGTAGCTCAAGTAGACAAGCAAGTAGCTCAAGCAAGCAAGCAACTTGTAATACCTCTCCGTTTTGCTCTTTTGATCGAACAGTGTTTTGTTTGGTTATGTCTTATTTTCTGTTAGTACCTTGATTATGGTACTCGGTTTCTATTTGATCGCTATCTGTAAAGCGATGTGAATGTGCTATTTTGATGTGATTATAATTTATTCGGATGTATCATTTTGGCATGTTTTGAATTAGCATAAGTGGATATTTGAATTAATGATGCTTTATGCCTTTGATTATATTATTGATGTTAGATTCGTCAGTTGATAATACTGTATTGGTGAAGGGGACAGGATTGCATCACTCGCTTGCGAGCGCCTTGCGACTCCGAGATTTCCCTCTTCACGGTGTGTTTTATATGATGCAAATATACATGTGCGATATACTTTGTTCGCAGGTTGACAGGTACAGGACATCGACTCTGTTGGTTCTAAAAAACGCTGGTTTGAACCACAAGAGGTTGTCAAGCTCTCACAATGCTTCTGGCCAACTAACAAGGCCAATTGATGCAATTGTACCTTCTACTCTTCAGACTCTGTAAAACCTAGGCTGGTGCACCTATCAGTATGTTGCAGATTTAAGATGGGTTTCTTGGTTGATCAATCTATCCACAATG
The DNA here is from genome assembly GCA_007115665.2 of Sequoiadendron giganteum. Lineage (NCBI taxonomy): Eukaryota > Viridiplantae > Streptophyta > Pinopsida > Cupressales > Cupressaceae > Sequoiadendron > Sequoiadendron giganteum. The sequence continues at coordinate 14,841,704 of CM021110.1, read as the reverse complement.
GCACAGGGAAGTGGACAGATAAAATTACTACACCTACTCCTACTCCTACTACACAAATGAAAGGTTTTTTAAATAGATTGTTTGATATGGATTTGTATCTCTGGGTTGTGGTAGATCAGTGCCTTCTATCCACATGGGCAATGGAGTCAAAATCATATGTGTTTCCTCCTATTGGATTAACTCTAGTTGTTAGGCACTCTGAAAACTCTATGGCTGGCATAAAAATTCACTAAGTCTATGACTTGCATAAACAGTGCTGGAATGTTTCTCTATCAAGTTCTTCTTTAACTATCCAAAAGAAAACTCAAAACCACTGTGATTTATCAAGAGAATTTAATTCTGACTTGCAGACACCAGTTTAATTAAATCACACAAAATGAGAATGCATTTTGATAAACCAGGTATATACTTGATATGCTGATTAAAATGATTAAAAGATCCCAAGTTGGAGACAACCAAAAATAAAGAATATGAATTTTATTTATCACAACAACTGAACACCAAAAGAATTTTACCAATTTAACATATTTTATCCATTTGATTCTGCTTCAAGAAAGTCTGTCATTATTTACATTCCAGTCCCTTCTCGAGAAAATTCTAACTCCTACAATCTAACTACTGCCTTCCTTTTTCTCTTCTCCTAACTCCCCCCATATCCTTCAGATTTTTGCAAATATTTATACGTTACAACTCAAGGGTCGTGACCCTTCATTTTTCTAATTATGGTCATTTACATTCTTCACAGTTAAATAAAATATTTAATTAATTGCCTTGTCGGCAAATTAAATGTTTCATACAATAGTCATGCCTTTGATTTTAATTTAATATTTTGGAAGCCTTTGATTTTGCTTTGATATTTCAATCGCTTCGTGTATTTATTTCTTTTACCGCTCTTGACTTTGACAGGTCCCACCAGTGACTGTCACGGCTTCCATCATTTCTTACCGTGCTACCGCGGGCTTTGACTTTTCTCCCGCGATATGGCGGTGTCCGTTCTTCAAACTACTAATTGTTTTTCCGTTTGCCTTCACTATTACCGCAGTCACCATGTGAACCGGTGGCGGTACCGCAGTAACCGCTACCTCCGACTATTGCTGACCGCTTATGGTTTACTGTGCTACCACGGTCTCCATTGGAGCCCCCCGCGGTATCGCGGTAACCTTATTGATTGCTTCCTTTGCCTCTTACAAACCGTCCACCGCTTAACCATCACCTCCATCCTTCTCTGTTCACCGCGCTACCGCGGTCACTGGCCTAATTGCCAGCGGTACCGCGGTAGCTATCGTTACCGTTGCCTTTGTCGTTGACTGCTGACCTCCGACCCGTTCATTTCCTATTTACCGCAGTCACCGCGGTTCGTGTTTATACCGTGCGCGGTACTGCGGTGTGACCGTTAGCCGTTTCCCCCTGTTTACCACAATCACCGCGGTCTTTGAGATGACCCTCTACGGTACCGCGGTAAAGGTTACTTTGACTGCTCCAAACCGCTACCGCTATACCGCAGGTATGGATTGGATTGTATGTGGTATAGCGGTAAGGATTGAAAAGATGGGAAATTCAAAAGGATTAAGGTAGGGATATGAAGTATAAGATGTTTTTAGCATTTAGATGGGGGATAAAATGAATTTTTTCATGAAAAGATAGGAAAATAAAATAAAATCCCTTAAGATATTTATGAAGAATTATGGGAAAAACTTAGGATTTTAGATGGAAATTTTCAGTTCTAACAAACTCCACCTGGTTTCACAGGGTTGAGTGTGTCCATTGTCCAACGGCATTCGATTGGGAGATAGTAGTTAGGTTTTTCGTGCCAAGTCATCACCCTGGTCATAGTGTGTTGTCGGTTTTAGTCTAGTTCTGCTGATTTAAATACTATTTAATCTGTCTGGATTTTATTTAATTGTAAGTTGAAAAGGGTAATTAAATGGCTTCATATAGTTAAGTGGTTGATTAAATGAATCTGGTTATAATGTTAGAAATGTCATTTAATTCAATTAATAAAATAATTTAATCTTGGATTAGATTTATTTTATTGATTAATTAAATTATTTATATTGATTTGAATTAAGTTATTTATTTTGGAATTAATAGACATTTTGAATTTAAATTAAGTTTGAAAATTGAAAAAGGGATTTAAATTTCATTTTTGAAAATTTTAAATGCAAAATTAAAAAAAGAGATATTTTGAAATATTTTTCTGTTTTCTGTTTTCAGAAATTGATTATGGTGGTTCAATAGATATTTTCTTTTTCTTGGCTATTATTTTGGATTTTGGAAAAAATTTGGGAGGAGAAAAATTGAAAAATAAATGAAGGAATAACAGGATTTTCGTTTTGTGGGTTTTGGATGGGAAATGTGAAGAAGTCTGTTAAATGGTTGGGGAGCAGCTTGAATCTGAGGAGAAGGCTTTGCACCATTTTTATCAACTTCTCAAGCTTTTGGAATAAGGTTTTCTTTTAGTTGGGTTTATTTCATTTTGAATTGATTTACAACTTTTATATGTTGTTTGGGAAAGAAATTAAACTTTGTTTAAATTAGGAGGAAAATTCATGTTAAATCTGGATTTAAAACTTTGAAAACCTTGGTTGGAAATGAAAATTCTCAAAAAAGATTGTGTTCTTGGCTGTAAATGTTATTTTTTATATATTGTTTGCCCAATTAGTTTTACAAATCTCAGTTGGGGATGTTTAAATATGTATATATCTACTTATATTTAAATATATATATATGCATACATATATGCATATATTGTTATATATATTTCTTTAAATAAAATGATGTTTAAAAAATATATATATTATGGAGCCTTGTTTTAAATAAAATGATTTTCAGATTTTGTTAAAATCCGTAGGATTCGAGTAAAGAAAATAATTGTTTTCTTTAAAAATTAAAAAAAAATAAAAAAAAAAGAGGGTTTGTGGGGGCTGGGGGCTTGACCCACAGTCACCCATGGGAGGCGCTATGGGGAGCCGCGCCCAGTGCGCCCCACGTGACCCCCATACCCTACTATCATCGTCGTCGTCGCCAATGGGACAGTTGTGTTTAAACACATCCACGCCCATTAATGGGTGCGACTGTGTTTAAACGCAGTCGGCCCCTTGGGGTTTGGCTGTGCTTAGCACAGTCACCGCCCAAACATGGGTCGGCTATGTTAAGCACAGTCGCCCCAACCCTTGCATGGCGTCCTGAAACCCCCAGCCGCCCCAACTTCAACCTTGGCACGTTTTTCTTGGTACGCGGCGCGCGGCCCGAGTTAAACACTCGGTTTAACTTTCTAAAAAAAATATAATATTTTAATGTTATATTTTATAATATGAAATATTTATAACTAATATTTTTATATTATATTTTATAATATTAAAATATTATATGTTATTTGTCTTTGGATATTCTTATAATAGGGTTTAAAAGATATATATATAAATTTGAATGATTATGATTATGTGTTTACATAATATAATAAAATTGAATCTATAGTTAAACATAAATATTTAATTAAAGGTTTAAATATTTGAATTGTTATGGATTTAATTGGTGATTTAAATAATATCATGTTTTAAATACAATGAGAGGAATTTAAAATGATTTACTTTGAAAGGAAGAAATAGATATTGTGAAAATAGTATGGTTGAAACGAAGAAGTAAATGGTTATTTTATTTTATTTGCAAGCAGTTAGGGATTAAATATTTGGTTTAAATTTTATCATGTATCCGAAAGAGATAATATTAAATTAAGCTTAATTGAGGCAATAAACTATTGAATTTTCTAAAGGCAGTGGATATGTGATGTTTTTTAAAGTAATCATGAATTTCAATTGGTTATTAAAGTTAGTTTTTCTCGTCTCAGTAATTAGAAAGACAATGAATTATTTTGCTTAATTAATTTGTTAGGGCAATTGTTTTCCATACTGTGAAATGAATTTTAAAAGGGAAATAGATCTAGTATATCCAAATTAAATTATTTCCTTGCAATTACTTTCATGATGTTTTTCCTCTGTGTTCATGTTTGGGGAAATGGGTTAAATGTCTTTAATCTGTAAGTCTTCCAGAGGTTCGGGGTTGTTGTTTTGTGAGGTCAACCGTTTGATAATTCCCTTGGTTAGTGCTTGAGGTTGTGACAATGTTATTACCCGGTTTCCACGAATGGGGATGTTTTGTGCCTCCTGTGGAAGGAGTGGTTTATGAGATTGGTGGCTCCTTGTAAGAAGTGGCGTTATCTTTGTTTCCTCCAGTGTTTGGAGAGGGCTTTGACTTATGTTTCCTCCTAGTGTTGGAGTGAGCGTCTTATATCTTTGTATGCACTTGGGTTCCTTTGGTGTTAGTTTGTTTGTGTGTTGTCAAGTGGAAGAGTGACTTCCGTTAGGGGCCAGAGCCGTGAGAGGTAAACTGGGTAACCTTCGGAGGTAGTTTATTCGAATGATAACTAAAGCAATGTAACCATGTTAGAGTTGTATTTGAGTTGTACTTTTGATGTATTTGAGTTGTACGTACGTTGAATTTGAGATGTACTTGTGTGGATTATGTGATTGGTTGTGTCAGTTTGGTTCAGTTATGATTCATCCTGTGTCTAGAGGTAGTTGGTCTTGTCTAGGAATCCTTGTTACTATCTCTTAGCACGGGGGGTGGGCCTTTGGGTTCCACTTGGTTGGGTGGCCTGCACCTTACTCCGTTGGGCTTTCTTCTTGTTCGTGTTGACGAGATTTCCAGTTGGAGAGCTCGTGGGATCCAGTTACTCTTTATGCTTTTATTTATTTCAATTAATCTTGTAATTTATTACCCCTCTTTGTTATCGAGGTGGAAGTTGTAATATGTAAATCATGCTTTTGGATTTACCTCGTTCGGGGAATGAGAGTTGTAGCTTTATTGTTAAAAGAGATCTTATGGTATCTTTATTTTCTTTGATGAATTTATCTTGTATGGAATGTATGTGTTCTTAATGACATAAGTAATTATATGTTGTGGTTTCAATTCATTAATGTTGTTGTGGGTTATTAAGTAATCTCAGTCTCGTAACCTTAGAGGTTGTCGCAATGTGTAGTGAACTTGCATATTAATTTACTTAAAAAAAAAAATTAGTTCGTTTGAGTAGTTAATTGCAACTTCCTCTAGGGTTGCGTGGCGGGGCGTTACACAACTAGCTCAAGCACACAGGCAAGTAGCTCAAGCAAGCAAACAAGTAGCTCAAGTACGCAAACCAGTAGCTCAGGTAAGCAAGCAACTAGCTCAAGCACACAAGCAAGTAGGCAACTAGCTCAAACGTGCAAGCAAGTATCTCAAGCAAGCAAGCAAGTAGCTCAAGCACCCAAACAAGTAGCTCAAGAAAGCAAACAAGTAGCTCAAGCATGCAAGCAAGTAGCTCAAACAAGTAGGCAACTAGCTCAAATAGACACAGGATGGCAGAAAATATGCTCTGATACCACTATAATGTCCCTTACCCAAATTTTCCCTAGAATTCGCTTGTTGATTAGATTTAGGGTTTCTTCTTTTTCAAATGAATGTTCTCTTTGACTAAGTAATCTTGGATTGAAATTTGCATTTAATATTTCCACATGTACATATATCTGTTAGCATTAATATCTAGATATCCAAATATAAATATAATTCACAAATCCAATCATGAAAACATAGGAGTAGTGGCATGGGTAGAGCCACCCGAAGCTGTCCATCTAAGGCCAAGAGCACAAGCATCCTATCAGGACAACCCACCCCTTGGCCCCAAACGGCATGAACGTTTCAGAGTGGCGTTCTTAGAGGAAACACTTGTACCTGCTTTCTCTACCCGTGCCATCACCTCGAAAGACACTTAACTTATTGGGGATAGTTGGGAGAGCGGATAAGTGGCCCGGACCTACCACCCCTCTATAGTCGTGGCAGATCTTGAGTGGGACCCCCACCCCTCCATGGCCCACCCATGCCTTGGGACTGGGTGGACTATGAGTGGAATTTCCACCCCTCTAAGGCCCATCCCTGCCTTGGGTTCTGGGGGCGGACTTAAGTGGGGTTTTTAGGCACCACTTCCCTCGCACCCTTCCTCCCAATAAGCTTACAAACACTCAGAAGACAATCTTTCCGCAATCAAATACATTTGCATTTATTATTAATTCATTAAGTCAATATCAACATCATTATCATCATGATAATACTAAAGAAAGCAATACACCAATAATCAGATTAGCCATATCTGTTTCTTATATTCAAAATATGCTAAATATTATTGCTAAGTGAGTACATCACCTGAGTTGTATCTCTCCACATTTTTTGATTCCTTACTCGCCTCCTTCAACCTTATACTGGATTGATCATAGGATGAGGACAATTCATAAATATACATAATCTACTTAAGTTTATATTAAAGAGTCATCATCACTTATAAGGCTTAATAATTGCTGCAAGTATCATTATTGTATATTCACAAGTGATTCACACATCTACTTACCCATACATATATTATATATACATATGTTTCCATGCAATTTAATTGTTATTGGTTTTCTTATCTTGGCTGCTTTCTTCTCTAATTTTGTCTCTTTTACTTTCTTTTTATATTCATTTTTTTTGCATTCTCTCTCATTTTTGTTTGTGTATTTGTATATGTTCATGTATTTGCCTATGTTTATGTATGTTCTCATTATTGCTTATTTTCTTTTCGGGTTATTTTTTATTATTTTCCTTACTAATTTGTTCTTTATTTTTTTTCTTCTTTTTTGATTGTGTCCATTATTTTTCTTCTACCCTTTTGTTTTTTCTTCTTTTCTTTGTTCTTTCTTCTATGTTATTTATTTCTTGCTAACTTTTTTGTTATTGTGTTTTCTTATCTCGTAATATATATTGGCTTCCCTATTTATTTCATTGTCTTATTTGCATTCTTTATTTATGCATTAATATAAGCATGCACATGTATATGTATATGTATATGTATATGTATATGTATATGTATATGTACATGTATATACATATATATATGCATGTATATATTAATGCATATTTTCCTCCTAGTTGTTTTTCATTTTTTTCTTCTTGAATTTATAGTATTATTGCTATTTATTTGTGTTGCTATGTAACACATTTCCTTCTTCTTGTTGTTTCTTTGTAATATATTCTTATTGATGTGTTGCTTTTAGTCTTGATTGTGTTAATTTTAAATTTTTTTCATGTATTGCTTTGTTTTTATATATATTTTCTCTCAATTATCTTATTCTAGATTATTTTCTTTCTATGGAATCTTGCTATTATTTATTATTCATATTATTTGGTTGCTTCCTTGGAATTTATAATTATTTGTTGCTCTCTTTCATTTTCCTTGATTGTGTTTCTATTTAATAAATGAATATTAGATGTGCATTCTTGACCTTATTTTTCTTATGATTTTAATTCTTAGCATTTAATTTGGCTTTCTTGTCTTCTCACTTGTTGCATTGTCTCACCTTGTTCCTTGTGTCAACCTCTGTTACCCACCCCCTTCTTCCCTTTTTAGGATTTTTATGGTCTGTGACTATTCATTTTACTCCTTATGCTCTCTTCTATCCTGATGATGGAGATCACGGAGTGTGGTCCAAAACGTTGATGCTAAAAATACACCTCAGCAATATTATAATTTTATTAATAATGAATATTAGGCATCCACTAACCTTGCATTAATCAGTTCATATGGTAATTAGAATCAACAAGAACACAGTTTCAAAGTCGTTCCAAACAAGGAGAGGTTGGTTCGTTTAACTAATTTCTTTTATTTCTTGCAGGTGCAGGTGATCTGATGTGTCCAGGGTAAAACAATTGAAAACTTTTCGTCATTGCTCTCACTTTGACTATCGTCAAAATTAGTAGATAAGTGTAATGCTAGCTCAGTTGCATGTATGACTTTTCTTCTATATCAATAACCAACATTAGTAATATAAAGCTGAAAAAAAAAAAATTATACAAAACCTAACATGAAAACTTAAATTCACAAATAGTTGAGGGATTGAAACCTGAATGCTATTTTCAGCTGGTGGGCATGCTGGAAGTGGCTCATTCTTGTCATTTTTTTCTCGATTGCCAAGGCAATAAAAATTCAAATAATCTTGTGGATGATACATTTCTGACATCCCTGCATCTTGAAGGGCTTTAACAATGATATTGTACATCATCTGCATTGTTTGACCCTGTTTGAAATAAAAGAAAGCACATGTCAAAATTGCCACCTCTCTATTTTTGACATAGTTACAAAAAATCTAGTTAAAGATCACTTAGCTCAGATTGTTATTAGTACCAACATCCATTCCAATGAGAAGAATAGTCTAAAAGCTTATAAGCAAAACCAGCCAGAGAGGAACCAAAGGTAAGCAAAACAGAAGTATAAGATGATAATAAATAAGTATAAGACAAAATAGAAGAGAAATATAAGCTGATGAGACCTAAGAAATTTCCTTTGGAGCTTGAAAGGACTGCATATCCTCAAAGTTCAGATAATTGAAAGAAAAATAACACTTGCTGATGTGGATCCAGTTCCAGGGCTTTCTTCAGCATCCCAGTTCCAAACTCTACTTGCACCTTCCCACATGACCTCCATGGATGCCAGTAATTGGGGGGACTGTAAAGTCAGGAAATTGGATTATATTTAAGTTGAAGACTCTCGTGATTGCCTTTTGATGCTATTTATGTTGTGCACCCATTGTAAACTCTCTTCTCACTCTTTCATTTCACAGTAGACATTCGAAAGCCTCAGCCCGATTAGAACACTTTGGTAGCATTTTCTAAAATCATTTAACCTTCTTTCTCCTTGTTTAGACAATTGAAAATTGCGATCCGATTCCTTGCTCATTGCTGGGAACCAGATGAATGCATTTCTGACGGTTCACTTGATCCATATTTTTGGATGTTAGGAGTTTGGTAAGGCCATGAAGTGTATAATTAATGCTCGCTAAGGCTATGTCAATATAAGTTTAATTTGTGCAGGAATTATTTGCAGAGATATCTTTGTTGTTTTGAGATTGGTTTTAAGTGTACACAGTAAATGTAGAGGTTACAACCTGGCTCTTGTTGCAAAGGAAAAGAATCCAGTGTGGAAGATTGTTAGTTCAGTGAGTGGAAGTGAAGGAAATGGTGATCTAACCCCCAGGGGACAAAAAAAGATGTTTGGATTGTTGGGCTTCTTGGAAAGAAGTTTGGAAACTGAGATTACTTTCAATGGATGGCCAGTTTGGGAAACAAGACAAGAATACCATCTCTGAAAACAAATGGAAGTTTTTGTTTATGCAGAAAAGTGCCACTTTCCTATGTCTAGAAAAGAGTGTTACTTCTAATAATATATGGCTTTAATTTACATTCATAGATTTCATATAAAGTACATATTGCAAAATAATCCCATTCAGAAAATCAGACATAACATGCTATATTTGGGACTGAAAATGGTCCACAAAATGTCAACAGAAAATTCTTATGCAACAGATGTAAAGCAATGCTCTTCATTAATTAACAAATTTCCTTGACATAGTGTGCTTTTACTATAAATTTTAACACATATTCGTGTCTAAAATTTGTATATGTTAACAAAGGTGAACTTAATAAAGCTCAAACAGCAACCTGACAATTAATTCTGCACAACCTATAATCAATACAAAGGAAAATCCAGTCATAGTTTAAAACCTCACCACTCAGAAAAACTTGGCAAACCCAAATTTGACTCAGACTCAAGAACTAGACAGACTCAGAAAATTTTCTGAACATTTTAAATACACATAAATTTGTACAATAAAATTTAAAACCACACAAAAAACTGAATTTACAAAAGTCATAAATAGTTTTCCTTTCATTAATAGATCAAAAAAGAAGTTCAATGCACATCATAGTCTCCTATGCCCCCAAACAATGTTATAGTTTGTTTTTTGAAGCCAAAGCAAGAGCCTAGGAGCAAAACCCTGTAGGAGTACACCGGTGTCCCTCTCAAAGCTCTGGGTAGAGACCCCGACAGGATCAAGGAACAATGTGTTGGACTAATCGCTGGCGTCTCCCTTCGGATCCGGGGCATGGACTAACTGCCTCTTGTGTATCGGTTTATCTTTGGCGATTGTATCGGGCATTAACAAGTCAATCTTTTGGAATAACGACAAACATGTTCCAAAAAATGATATCAAAGTCGTGGTCGTGGGTTCGAATCCCCTCAAGTGACGCTGAGGGGGGCATTGTTGGACTAATCACCAACGTCTCTCTTTGGATTTGAGACATGGACTAACCGCCTCCCGTGGATCCGTTTATCTCTAGCATTTGTATCATGTGTTAACAGGTCGGTCGTTTGGCACAACGACAAACGTGTTCCAACACAGTGCACCTCATAGGGATCTAGCAACAAAGCCTCCAGCAGGGTCAACAAGTAGTGCCTCTAATAGGGAGTGGGGCCAACACCCCTAGCATATTCCCAACACTAGACAAGATTGAAGGTAAAAACCACAATTAAACCCTTCAATACCAGGCAAACCTTCAAACTCATGAGTTTTTTATAATTTTGTCAATGTGCTTGAGTGAGAGCTGAAAGAAAAAAATTGTGAAAAATGACTATCATTAAGAAACTACGACCAAGTTTTCAAAGTTTCAAAAGATTTGTCAAGTTCACAAAACTTTGATAAAATCAAGGAAAGCTTCCAAAACCTCAAAAAGTCTATTTTTAACCTACACTAAAAATAGCTCATCACCATTTTTCAAAGAGAACATATTTCAAAGTTTGTTATTTTTAGCCAAAGATTGCTATTTATAGATTTCCACTACTTTTCACATTCACTATTTATAGCCTAGAGTAGGTTATTGTTAGATTGCCTATCTCATCATGTGAGAACCTGGGGCATTAGACATAATAGCAATATTTTAATTGGCATTTCAAATAATAGTCACATGTTTTTAAATTAGATTAATGAATAAGGTTAATTTGTAATAAAGCTCGCACTCACACAAGTAGTCAGTAGTCAAGGCAGAAATGTAATTACTTTATTTCATTTATTTTCATGCAATTGTCTGTAAAAAAATATAAATGTCTTTTTCACACTTAGTTTAATCAATGGTAATTCTCACACCTACATATTGCTAGAGTTAATATTCATCAAGTAATCAATGTTATTGTTATTCACTCATTGAAATGTATTACGCTTGTCTTTCTTATAAATGTTTGTTAAAATGTCTCGTTATGTATATTGAGGGATAAATTGTTTTAGTGATTTCACAAGCTTTGTATCAGAAGTTAGCTGAAAGGTGTAGATCATGACTTTGTACCAATTCTAGCAATTAATTTAACACAAGATTCATGTTTATGTGTTAACCTATTCAACTCTATATGTGTACTTGCATTGTTTAATCTCTGCATTCAGCTCAACAATGCAAAAGTCTAGTCTCAAGATTTGTTTTTAGTCAAAAAAGAAAAATCCTTTGCCTTGTGTTGAAAGAGCATCTTAGCATTTTATACTAAGCAAACCCAAAAAGATATGCATTTACAAATTTTATTCAGAATGATCGCAAACCACCCCAAAAATCATTGTAGCTATTGTAAATTGCAAGTACATCTTGTCCAAATTTAGGTTAGTTTTTATTTTACGAGTGTCCCCTTCTAATTCAAAGAGTGGTTTTACTGGACATCTATTCCATTTTGTGTCACACTGAAAGGTGCAAATTAAAACACTAACAATTAACTTTACTGAGAAATGACATAAGACTATTGTCTTAGGGTATGGACAATCAGGAGTGACTATTACCCATCAAGTCATTCAAATTAAAGCAATGGATAACCAAGAGTGAAACTACATCAACAACAATTTTATGGACTTGCTCGTAGGATATTATTTGAAATTTGTGGAAACCATACTGTCCTTGAGGAGCACCATACAATTTGTGGAAGTAATAATTATTGTTTGGATAGATATTTTTGGTGATATATGAGCCATACTTCTCCTTTGCAAGGCGTATTCCTTCAATATGTCAAGCCATACTACTTCTGGGATGTGTTGCAGCTGTCATGAAATATTAAAATGATCATTTTCTGCTATTTTCGAACTTCCAGACTAAAATGTTACAACAGCAACAAATTTTCATGAGGCTAACAACATCAAGGTAATTTAATTTCCTGAAATTACTCTCAACTATTTGATAAAATGCTTTCATTCAAAATGATTGATAAATATTGGACAAAATACTTGGTTTGGTTATTAAAGTAAAACGTTTGCTTTCCTTATAATATTGCAATTACTAGACGGTTTACTACCAATATTTAATATTTCAAAGATTCTAAACAGTTTACTAATGGATCCCTATTCTTCCATGTAAAAGGTCCTGGTTGGTTTCTTCTCTTTGGATCCTTTTTATTTTTTAGTATATTATCCACCATGCTTGGTGTGTATCAGAATCAAGACATATAGTCTATCATTTTGGCATTAATACAATTCCATTTGTATTCAGCCAATTTGGCTTGATCGGAATTTGCATATCACTATCAGTCATTTTGGTCTTGATCAATTCTATGACTCTGATTATATTGTATATTAGTTGGCTAGCTGCCAATATCTTTCAATTTAATTCTTTTTTCTTCATTTTAGTCTTTATATTCTCTCACCTTGCCCACATCGAGAATGTAGTCACCAAAAAGAACAAAGATTTTAGTGATCGCATAAAATTCTAGTAAATTTGAGCTTACAAATTGCAAGGGATATTATGAACACACATATGGCCTGTTAAAATATATCTTTGCTCACAAATTTCTCCTCTATATTGCATAAATCTCATTCTTCTATTTGTTTCCACATACTCTCCTATCAAGGGACACAAGTTGTGAACTAATATTCATCCTCTAAGATCCCCAGTCACATGTCACATATGGTTTTTGTGTAGATGGTAAACATTCTCTAGCACAAACCTATAAAGAATAGATATTGTTGAGGAGAATTTGTTTCTACCATATATAATCCTATGTGCTATATATTTTCATTCTTTCCAGTGTCTCTCATCTGTTTATTCTAATTTTATCTCTGCTATATAGAAATTCTCTGAACATAGATATTCTAAGTTACCGGTTCAGGTACAGGTACAAATATGGGAACGGGTACAGGTATAGGTACAGCAACACAAAAAAAAAAAATTCTTTGAGTACGAGCACAAGAACATACATACATACATATATGTATGTATATGCATCCATGAATGCATGTATGTATGTATGTATCATGTATGTATATATACATACACATATGACATATATAAATACATAAATACATACATATGCATATACATTTAACAAAAAACCATACCCAATGTCTCCAAAAAGCTAACATTTCCTTTTAAGCCAATAGTTGGAGAAAATTCCAGCATGTTGTAAGCCAGCAGTTGAAGAACTAAAGAAATAATTAATAAATAGTAGATACAGATCCTGAAGTTAAATATATGTTTATGACAATATTCCACTGTAATGTGAAGATGGATACAGTTGCTATTATCTGAGGTTTTATATGTATACAAATTGGTACAACATACAAAAGAAATTTGGAAGATCACAAATGATATTTTATTTGCACTTTATTAGGTTTAAAATTGTATTTTTTTAATGTATTTTACACTTTATTTGGCTTCTCCTACATGGGGCCTTGTCGAGTATACCCTGGGTCCGACCACGGTCATGCCTGGGCCCCCAAGTCCTGCCCAAGACCCATAGAGGACCCGGGGGCCCGAGCAGGACCCTAGCCAAACCTGGGGAAGGACCCATAAAGGACCAGGACCAAGACCAGAATTTGAAGGGTATGGGGGGTTAAAGTGCAGTACCCGGTAACTTAGTAGATATTGCAAGGATCCTAACTTGATTGTTGTTCAATCCCAAAAGAATACATGCACTCTTTCATTCTAGAAGTCCTCACTGAAACATAAATTTTAGAAATTTGAGCTAAGCAAGATACTCCATATGAGATAATCAATATCTAGTTATAATCTACACCACATGATTACAGAACATATAACAAATCAAGATTGTTTGAATTCCAAGTATACTTAAGAAGTTTATTTTCGAAGGTTTTCAATTGTGGTTTTCTTTTTGAACAATGGTCATCAAAACGTTAAAATTTGGAATTAAAAAAATTATTGTATTCCCCAATTTACTTTCACAAAAAAATTATTGTGATTTTGTGGATAAAACTATGTTATTATTTCCTATTTTAAAGAACGATGTCACAAACAAATTTAAAGATTTGAAATTGAAGATTTGAGAGAAGTACTCTTCCATCCCATATATTAACCAAAGAACTAGTGTTCCTCATTAAAATATGTACCTATGCTTTCAATCCTGATCTATAAGTAATTCAAAATTATCTTACCTGCCAAAAAAGTATTTCTTGCACAACTGCACTGGTAGGCACACCTTCGGGCCACATTGGTATCACAATGTAAACTGCAAACCTCTCATTTTTTCTGATTTTACTTGCAACCTTTAAAGCTAGTTCTATAGGAATCATATTGTTTGCACCTGGTCATAAAAGGTGAAAACTTGAGTCAAATGATGAATAGTAAGAGATCATATGCTGAAAGAATCCACAGTGGAAGAGAAAAACCTTGAACAGTCAGTTCAGAACTTAATCTAAAACTAAGAAGTAACTTTAAGTTTAATATTATTATCCTCAATCCATCTCAAAAAATGATGGCCAAAATATGGAACTGTTCGGTTTGGTCTGCAAGAGTCGAAACTAATAAATTGAAGAGGGATATGTGCAACAAAAATTCTAAAAGAAATCAACATTTTTTAAAGCAGCTCACAGGATATAGATACACGTTTATTAAAATAAGATTTAGACACTTGAGGTAAAAAATCATAGAAAACAACGTTAGATACATTGATTACAATAATTTTTCGACTTACAACTACTTTTCTGCAATAAACACCATCATAAAAAATGACTAACATACAACTAGTGACAAAAAAAAATGATATCTAACCCACAAGTGGTCCACCCAAGAAATATTAATCCAACTAAAATTTCAAGTGAACAGATTCATTTCGTAATACTAAAAATAAACTTCAATGTCACCAAATTTCCATCATGGGAGAAGATGGTCAATGTAATTGAAAGAGTCAGTTTCCTAACAATATGTAATATGATAGAAATAGATAACACTATACACAAAATGGAAAAATATTATCTAAAGTTAATCTTAAACATCATCATCAAAGTACATGAGATCACATAACACAGATATAGATGGTCTTCACGATATTTTCAGTCTGACTATTGGTGTTTCAATTCGCACCTCTGGTATGTCAATTAGAAACGGACAGCTATGCACAGATAAATTGCTCTTCGAATTAGGAGGGGAAGCTCCCTCTTTGCTAATGTTATTTAAAGAAAGTAAACTAAACTAATTTGCCAATCTTTTTGTTCAGCTAAGAGCACAAGGTTTTAAAACTCAAGCGTCTTAGCTGAGATTTTCTCTTTTGAATTTCAACTACAACTAAGCCTACTCTAATGACGTTTCTAACTACTCAAGTAAACTCAGAGCTTGAGAGTTAGAAATGAACAAGGAATGATTCCTCAACACAAATACTTAAACAAACTTTCTTCCAACGCACATCTACTGTACTTTCAAAGCAAGCTGAAATAAATGTTTTGTAAGCAAAACACATAAAACGGAAATCTGAAACAATAGATCAAAGCAGCAAAGCAAGCATAAGATTTTATTTCCTCAAATTTCAAGTAACAAAAAATCACACTTCCGAACAGCAAGATTGTATCAATGACAGGCTTACAGTTTAGCCATCAAACCATAATACATTGACATAAGACACATAAACTGAACAATAACTTGCAGCTAAAAGAGGCTTGCAAAGTTACTCTAACACTAAGTGAACTGACACTGAATAACACCTTGCAGGCAACAAGTAGGCTTAGCAATTTGTTATCACAAGCACAGTTAAAGAAAAATGGGCAAGGCTGCCCTTATTTATACACAAGCAGAGGAGTAGGGAACCTTAAAATCTCCTTGCTTTTACAACTAAGACTTGCCAACATGCAAGCTTTATTTCTAAAACTAAAACAAGATAAGCATCTAACAACCTATGAAAGCATAAAAACAAGGAAAACGCCAACTATTGCATCTTGATTCTTTCTCTTTCACAAAGACTCGATAAAGACAAGACAAGAATAGAAAGAAAGCTTCTAGTCCACTGCTGCTTTAAATCTCAACCACATCCGCCAGAAAGCTAGAAACTGCCTCTCTATCAGGAGCGTTGATACTATCTATAGCCATATTCCGCTTTTCCGAGATCTCTTCGCCTTTTGCAATCAAACTTACAGAATCTTTGACCTCTTCAGTTGCTTTATGAGTTCTATTCTTGAAAAACATCACTGCCCCAAAAGATGACTCACTAATTGATAACTTGGTGGTTGTGCAACTGGAGTGATGATCTTTTATAAATATACCATCTTGCTTCAACATATCTTTTTTACTTTATGTGTGACCATCTTTTGCCATTCCTTCGTTTCTTTTGCAGCTTTTATACTTCTGACACTTCTTCTGATTTTTCAATAGAAGTGTATTGTACAACTCTTTTCCAATACTTGTCATTTTGCTCATACCACGCCCCTTCACGTTCTTCGACTGAGATGATGATGATTTATGTCCATGGTGGTATTGAAAAAGCCATAGTTTCCGCGAGACTGGTACTAGTACGAGAGACTAGTACGGGTACCAGTACGGCATTTTTTTGAAAATATGAGACGAGGGTACTTGGAGACGCCTTTTTTTTTTAATATAAAAATTAATAATATATAGAAAATCTGAAAATATAATGACATTGAACTTTCAAAACAATAGCAATAGTAAAGTTTAAGAATGAACATTAAGTTTTAACTTTAAATACACAAAATGTCAAAATTCAAATCCAAATATCGATGTCACATTGTGTCAAAGAGCCAAAGAGTTCATACTTCAAATTCCATAATCATAGTTTTAACTTCTAAGCTCACATTTGACATTAAATATTCGATTACATATTGAAAATCAGAAATATTGATAGTTCGATTGGCTGATATGCAAACAAAAAACAAAAATTAGAAATCTATCTGTTATCTCATATCATCTACACCACATCAATATCATCCATGTCAAGGTCCTCAATTATGAGGCTCTCCAAATACTCATCACTCTCCAACTCAGGTTCCTCTGCTGGTTGTAGAGCTGAGGGTAAATCAATAAGGCCATCTGGTTCAACCACTTCATCCACTATGGCTGCAACATCTTCATCAGGTGAAATTTGGTCCCATTTTGTTGAAGGACCCTCATTGTATGCAGGATCTACACGAGAGAGAAGGCGAAGTGAGCTATGAATGTACACCAGGTTCTCTGCTTTCTTTGACCCCAATTGGTTCCTCTTTAGTGAATGAATAAAACCATAAGTACTCCAATTTCTCTCACAAGATGAAGAGCTAGCTACTTGTGAGAGTAATCTTATTGCAAATGATTGCAATTCAGGTGTTTCACCTCCATGGTTCCACCACCACTCTATAGGGTCTTTCTTTTCTCGCATATCATATAAAGCTCCACGGAAGAAAAGTCACCACGCCCACGTGAAAACTTATTCCACTGACTCCTCATAATTGATGCTTCCTCACCTTGGCCATATATCTTTTTTATTGCAGCCCAAAACCCCTTCATTACCTCTCTATCCTCATATGGAGCCCTCTTATTGGTCTCTTGTATATTATGCCATTTAGGATTTAAGGCATATGCAGCACAATGAAGAGGTGTGTTAAGTTTGTTCCATCTTCCATGTAACTTTTCTTCTATCAAAGGATATAGTGAAGGATCTTTTGCATCTGATATCTTCTTAATTCTTTCACACATGGAATCTATTTTTTCATAAATTTCCCCCAAACATGGCTTGTCTGAATCTGCAAATTTGATCACCTCACATATGGGCTGAATAAAGTCCACAACAAATCTAACATCAGCCCAAAAACGGTCATCAAGGATCATACCTCTCACCTCAACTGCATCATTTGATGTAGATTGCCTCCAAGCTGCCCATGCATCACTAACAACCGTGGAACACAAAGCACCCTTCACTTCACAAAGACGGTGAAGAAGAATAAAATAAGAAGCAAACCTTGTATCAACTGGTTTGACAAGCTCCACCTTGGCAAATTTTTGATAAATAGCTTGTGTTTGGTGATGGTTGCATATAAACATTTGAATTTTTCTGCCCTTTACTATGAGAGCTGAAACCCACTCAAACTTGCCAATATCTTTGAGTGCATTATTCAACGAATGCACACAACATGGTGTCCAAAATATATGCTTGTATTTCTTTTGCACCAACATGCTTGCTGCTTTACAAAAAGGAGCAGCATCTGTAACAATTTGGACTACATGTGATGCCCCTACCTCCTCAATGCCATCACATAGCTGGTTAAAAAGATACTCTGCATTTTTTTCTTGCCCCGAACAATCTAATGCCTTCAAAAAATAAGGCCCTTTGCTGCATGTTACCATGATATTAAGTAGTGGACGGTTTCTAGTATCCGTCCACCCATCCATCACAATGTTGCATCCTTCTGAAGCCCACACTCTTTTCAATGGTGCAGTTTGTTGCTCTAATCGAATTTTTTCTTTATCAATTAGAGTAGTGCGAAGCTTTTCATACATGGGTGGTCTATATCTAGCTAGTGCATTGTTGATTGCTTGGACCATCTCTGTATAGAAAGGTGATCGAGCAACATTAAACAGTATTCCATTGGCATGAAAGAAGCATGCAATTGCTGCATCAACTGCTTCTCGACCTTGCACATCAAATAATCTGCCAATGGGGTTTGAGCTACCAATGTGTGGCCTCTTGTGAGACTGAGAACTTTCTCCTGCTACATCTCTTGAAGATACATCCACCTTTGCCTCTCTAATTTGAGTTTGATTTGCAGCAGTTGCCCCTGTTGCCCCTGTTGTTGAAGCGTGAGAGCTCATATTAGAAACTTTACCATCAGCCCTTTCTTGATCCCTCACAGCCTCGTATCATTCCACCTCATTTATACAAGGATCAACACCTTTCCCAAGTATGCGAAGGAAATGAGCCCTCACCCTTCTGTAAGTACCTTGCCATGACATTGGGCATAATTTGCATGAGATCATGGTTGTTCCACCAGAACCCTTCGGCCCCTTAACACAATCAACATACTTCCACAACGGATACAAGGCTTGTTTGTTTCCCCCACTTGACATTCTTGATTCAAATTCTACACAAAAACAAAAACAAAAAGACATCAGCAAACAGCACACAGCACAGTGCACACTTAACTGAAAATTTATTGGGCCTTGCCTATTGCACATTGTTTAAATTTGTTGACATTTGCATAACTACACATTTCATTCTTACTTGGATAACATTTCCCATGTTTTAGACATCATTTTCAGCAACAATTTCTATTTTGAATTCTCTTCAGTTGTATTAGTTCAGTCTTAACAATTTTATTTAGTTGCACCAGTAATGACTAATGAGTAAACTCCACAAGAGCATCGCCCTTGTTTAAAATCGAGGAATCTGTAGTTTGCATGAGATCGTGGTTGTTCCCCCTTAACCCTTTGGCCCCTTAACACGATCAACATACTTCCACAATGAATACAAGGCTTGTTTGTTTCCCCCACTTGACATTCTTGATTCAAATTCTACACAAAAACAAAAAACAAAAACAAAAAGACATCAGCACACAGCACACAGCACAGTGCACACTTAACTGAAAATTTATTGGGCCTTGCCTATAGCACATTGTTTAAAGTTGTTGACACTTGCATAACTACACATTTCATTCTTACTTGGATAACATTTCCCATGTTTTAGACACCATTTTCAGCAACAATTTCTATTTTGAATTCTCTTCAGTTGTATTAGTTCAGTCTTAACAATTTTATTTAGCTGCACCAGTAATGACTAATGAGTAAACTCCAAAAGAGCATCGCCCTTGTTTAAGATTTTAAACAGGGGCGATGCTCTTGTGTAGAATTTGGAGATTATTGGTGATGCTAAATAAAACAATCTGAAAAATACGGCTTGCATAATAAATTTATAATATAAAAAATGAGATTCAAATTACTGGTGTGGCGTCGCCATCGGGTGTATGAGGTAATGAAAATTTAAAAAATTAAAAACAAATAAAAAATGACTTACCAAAGCTCAATCGTTGTCTTCTCCAGTCGCGCGATGAAACAATCAGGTCTGAGACTTCAAAAAAATCGCGTTTTTGGGTATTTGCACGTTTTTTCCCATGTTTGACCCTTTGACTGGCGAGAGACTTCGCGGGAGAGGGCGGGAGACGTCGATTTATTTTTTGGAGACGTGGGAGACGGCCGAAAAGTCTCCCGCCTAGAATGAGGCATTTTTGGAGACCGGTACAGTACTGGAGACACGTCTTCGTCTCCGAAACGCGTCTCAAGGGGCAGGAGACGCGTCTCCTAACTATTATGGAAAAAGCATTTCTCAACATCAATCATTCAGATAATCATGATACAACACTTGTTTGGCTCTAAATTCGATGGGACAGTACTCCATGCTGAAAAACTCTAATTTTGACTGTAAACTCGACTATGCTCGAACAAGTTTTGCACAAAAACTAAAAATAGCTTGCTGATTTTTTCATCTTCAAACGGGCAGATTTTTCACAAATAATCTCAAATATGAGTTTTGTAGAGAATCTCGTTGCAAGAAGACCCAAATCGTTCATTTTTGAAAATTGTTGATGGCTAGTTGAAAAAGAAAAAACCCTAATTTTTTATTTTTTCTTGAAAAAAGTTGAGTTGGGCTTTGAGCAGAATCATGTTTTGCATGAACCCAATTCATTAGATTTTGAAAATATTGAAGATTTCTTGGACATGCGACAAAAAAGCAGTTTCTTGAAAGTTGTAAAATTCTTCAAAGTTGTACAAAATTGAAAACCAAACTGACCCAGATTGTTGAAATTGGAAATATTCACCCCTTTCTAAAAATTGATGCCCTGGAAATTTCAAGTATGAAAAAGTGAGCCCCTTTGTCTGCTGATCCGGAAGATATGAAGAACTCTGAAAAAGCATTGGGTTTTGGCCTTTGAATCTTGAAATGAATAAAATTATATGTTTCCTCCTCTGGACTCCAACCTACAAAAAGTGAATAATGAATGCAAAGGCCTTCTTAAATAGGTTTTGAGGATATAGAAATGCTTTATTCTTCAACTTTAAATCTTTGAAGCCAATCCTTAGCCAGGTTCGTCGAATGTAGACACTTTTTTGAATGATGAATGATGAAAATTTGAGAATTTTTCTAAGGCATTGAGCATTGGGTGCCCTTCTTGACTAGAAGCGCTTTTCCTTGACAAACAGCCAAAATTTCACCATTTTCAACTTTTGACTGATTTTTAACCTCAATTTGATCCTTGATTCCGGCCTCTAGATTGATCCTATGAATTAGCTGAGCAATCCATCGCGAAACCTGGCTGAATTGGAGAAGGTTGTATTGGAGACAACGTTTGATAAAAACTTCATTTTGACCTCCAAAATCATGGGCCAGGGATGCCTTTACTGGCAAGTGTTAGCCATTTTCATGTTCCAACTTTTATCACTGTTTTCCACCCTTCAGATGAATCTGCAACTCCGGGAGCTCAGGAGGTCCAGTGATCTAGCTGACTGCTCCATCGCGTAGCTTGACTAAATCTGAGATGATTGTACTAGAGATGCCAAACCCTAAAAACTGATTTTGAGCCTTCAAATGTTTGTGTACCCCTAGCTAGTTGGGGCGCCCATGATCACCAGAGATAGTCATTTTTCATTTTCCTCAACTTTTCACTGCTTACTGATTCTTTGGATGAATTCTCGTTTCTAGATGATCAAGAGGTCCGATGAACTGACGGCTGGACTCGTTGGATAGCTCGGAGAATTCTAAGGAGGGTCTTCTGGGAGCTGCATCTCCTGAAAAGTGATTTTAGGGCCTCAAAAATTTGAGCGCCCCTGGCTACCAAGGGCACCTTTACTGCCTAGACTTAGTCTTTTTTTGGATTTTCAGCTTTCAACTTTGACTTTCTCCATTCTGCACAATTTTACCCCTATGATCAATCTATAATATCTAATGACTGGAAAATTTGATGAGTTTACTGTAGATTTCATTGGAGAGCTTGCCGAAATCTGAAGAAAAGATATGAAGACTGCAAACCCTAATTTCATCATTCAGGCCCTCAATTCCTCGGGTGCCCCTAGCTACCTGGGGCACCCAGAGTTCCCAGACTTTGTTTGTTTTCTAACATTTTCATGAATTGCAATTTGCCACTCTATCAAGACTCCTCCGATCAATCTAAGATTCTGGTTGACTGGTTGATCTAATGGATGTGCTGATGGATGCACTGTGGAGCTGGAAGGATTCTGAAGAACATCATCTGGGGTGAGTGAACCCTAATTCCATCATTTGACCTCTTGAAAAATTGGGCGCCCCTAGCTAGCAAGGGCACCTTTACTTGGCGGTTAGTTTTGATTTTGCAAATTTCGTCTTTCTCCTCATTCCTCATGCTCATCATGGTTTTGATTGTCGAAAATTGAAAAATTTCTAAGGCATGAGTGTCTAGGCGCCTAGACTGGGTAGGGGCACCCAAAGTTTCCAGATAGTCAAAATTTTGCAATTTTCAAGATTCTCCAACCTCCATTCTTTGTTCTCCGTTTCTCGATCATCTGTTGCAGCTTCTTGATCTGTTCAGTGCTTGAGACTTCGAATCTAACACCTGGCAATTGAGTGTAGTGTACCGACACTCTGCTGATTTGTTTTCTCTTAATTCGTAGGTCTGATTTTTCGTTTCAGTTTGTGTTTCTTCTTATGCTTTGATTTTGTTTTCCAAAATTACAAGAATAATACATAAAGAGCATACACATACCATGAAAGCTTCAATAACTAAACTAATGGAATAACTTGAAAACATTACTCATTCCGATGTCTAAATATAGTTCCTTCATTACATAAAGGTCGCTTACAATATATAACTTACACTAGGTGCTAATTGAGTGCTCACCAAAGAACCCTTAACGTCCTCAAGCTCTAGAGGGAGCTTATCAGCTTCCTCTTCATTCCCCATCAAGGAATCCGAAAAGATCCCAACAAGGCTAAGTACGGTGTCTCTGTCTGAAAGAAGGTTCAAATAATTCATCTTCATTATTTCCATACCTTCTTTGACAATCTGCAAAGCATCATGAGAAAATCCGCCTCCAGTCCCTTCTTCTCTTCTCTCTAACTGCACTGCCCAAAGATGATCCTCAATTAATTTGTGCATCCTATCATAATGAGATAATGCCACAATAATCCCATCCTCCTTCACTTTCAACTTCGTCTCCAAGCTACTAACAACTCCTGCACAATGTGATGAAGCCTCTAACTGTTCTTGCTTACACATGTCTGGAATCTTCACCAAGTTCTTTGATTGCCCAAGCTTATCAACCTTATCACTATCATTGGAACAAAGTGCATCCCTTCTCTGTGTAAGCAGTCCTCTAAGGTTATCTATTCCCTTTTGTCTCGTATGTTGATGAGATTGACTTTATCTTTTACCTTTTGAAGGTGTTGTCTTGCATTGGCAACCACTAATCTAGCCTCCTTTGCTTTCTGCAACCATTCTTCAGTCAACTTTTCGGACCTCTTTACCTCTTCGCTGCCAAAATATACAAAACAATCCCTCATATGCTTGATATCTTCATGTCTACCAAATGGTGTAGTCACAACACTAGTGGCTGCTCCACTAAGTAGAAGATCAATTTTTACATTCTCCTCAATATCTTGGGCCTTCAATGGACTTTCAAATGTGTGAATATCGTCCACCGAACCACAATCCGATTCCTTGTCATGATAGGTTGAAGTAATGCTAGACTCAAACAATGAGGTATCACAAGAAATCTGACCTTCTTGTTGTTGCTCTAATGTAACTAATTTAACTTCGACCCACTTTTGCTTTTCTTCAACCTTGACGCCATCATGAGGTGTCATATGACCCAAATCTTGCTCTTGGCAAATTTGTTTTTTACTCTCCTTAAGATCATCAATAGGCTGATCACTAACTGCTGCAAATTCATTGTAGAGATTTCTAGAAGTTTATCCTATAGATGCCTCTTCTCTCTCCTTTTTGTTTTGTGATCTAGACCTGAAGAAGGATAATATGTACTGCTCTGAATTTGGGTCTGAAAGCATTTTATTAATCCTTTTTGAAATCTGATTTGACTCCTTCGCTACGGTATCCAACTGCTTTAATATGGCATTCCATTGTTTTCCGTGTGTAGCCATGAAGCACAACTAAAACTTTTGCAGCTGAAACTAACCCAACAGGTTGGCAGGAAACCGCTCTAATACCACTGTAGTGTACCGACACTCTGCTGATTTGTTTTCTCTTAATTCGTAGGTCTGATTTTTCGTTTCAGTTTGTGTTTCTTTTTATGCTTTGATTTTGTTTTCCAAAATTACAAGAATAATACATAAAGAGCATACGCATACCATGAAAGTTTCAATAACTAAACTAATGGAATAACTTGAAAACATTACTCATTCCGATGTCTAAATATAGTTCCTTCATTACATAAAGGTCGCTTACAATATATAACTTACACTAGGTTCGACGTTGAGTATTACATAAGTCATATTTTAACTTACAGCCAAAACACACTGTGAATAGTGCCCTGCTACAGTACCCGCGCCCAATGAAATGCTGATTTCTCTTCGAAGATGAACGTCTCCCACCAAAAACCGTAATGGGAAGCCTCCTAGGGTAAGGGCGCCCCCTTTAGGTGAAGTTGCAGCCTTGTAAAAAGGGCGTTTCTTTTGCTTTGGCTGAATCAAACCCTCACAAAATGCGGTTGGCTGTAGCACACCAAAAAACAACTCCAAAATACCACAAAATGCGAACAGCTCTTGAACAATCGAGATTGGAGACAACGGCAACCCAAACCACTCAAACCCAAGCTCAAACAACTTGCAACCAGCAACGTAGATCTCCAAAAGAGCAGCAAAATAACAGATCAGCAACTTTAAGGTGGTGTTTCACACCCTCAAGCAGCTCCAAACGAACAACCAAGCCCCACCAGGCTCACCCACTGCAAGATATAAGGAAACCCTAGCCTTCTTCTTCCTCCAAGCTTCACTCCCAAGTTTTTTCCAAGCCAAAATGATCATCTAATGGTGTAATTCGAATTTCACTCTTGCCTTTTATAAATTTTACAAAGGAAACACTATTCATTAAAGTGAACACTATTCACTTAAGTTATAACATTTTTCACTTTAGTAATGAATAGTAACTTTAAAATATAAAATGACCCCTTCATTTTAAAGACACATGGTCCCTAGGCCAAGGATGGTGAAATAAAAAGTGAGTATCATTAAATTGAGCACCAGTATCGTGCCAAACACCACAATTCACCCCGCCACCATACTCCGGAGATCCACACTGCAAAACGACGACCAAGTGCCCGTCTGAGAAACCCTCTATCCAGAACTATTAGCCTACGAGGGTCAGGAAAATAGGCTAATCCCCCAACTCTGATGCACGTGAAAAAGGGGACATTACATTGAGTAACCTCCATTGATGGCCTCAGAGCTCCTGAAAAAGCAAAATAGACCCACTAGGGAAAAACTGATCTTATGGCTATTCTAACTGGACCAACCTGATGAGGAAGTATTTTAAGCCAATCAAAATCAGTTTGAACCCTGGAAGCCAAACTTTCTATTTTTAGAAAATTTTGCCAACGTCCATTTTAGAAGAAACCTAGAAAAACCAAGAAAAAAGTTATATTTTTAGAAAGTTTCTAAAAATAGAAATTTTCCTAAAACTTAGGGCCGAAAAACTGGGATCTGGGTTTTTCTAAAAATAGAAATTTTCCTAAAACTTAGGGCCGAAAAACTGAGATCTGGGTTTTGTAGACAAGGTCGCTATGAGCAGACCCAAGTCGTCAAGTTTTGAAAATTTTGAGATTTTGACCCACATGCAAGACATGCAAATTTCAATTTTCCGACCTTTTGATAGCTTTTAGCAAGACTTTTGACCATTTTTCAAAATGCCTAAGTGTAGCAAAAAATTTAATCTGGGGTACAACACTGACATATATTGGTCTATAAATGAGCTTGATTCTCTATTGATGAGTCAATGGATTGTGATGTGGGTAGGATGGTGCTGCAATTCATCTATAACCACATAAACTATGTTTGATACAATTCATCAAGCAGATAATGTAAATGGTATGCTGTTGAAATCAATGCTAAGCTATGGAAAAACAATACACATAAAACCAAAATTTACAAAAAGGTGCTCAATTGACAAACCATCATAATAACCAGAAAACAATGGAAACTATATGCAAGGAAATTACAGAACAACATTCCACATAAGACAGATTCACATGGTTAAATTCCTCATGGGGTACCAAAAACACTATGAGAAAAGCGAAGACTTATTCATATGCAAAAGCCCAAAGATGAGTTACGAATCAAGAGTTAGAACTCTATCTATCATAGAAGAATTACACCTAGATAACTTGCGACTAATCCCAATTAGTTATGACCAGTTGCATATTGTTTCCAGATTTTTTCAAAAAGTGTTTTCGAACCATCTTTATATATATTTATCCTTTTTTACAGCTGTATTTTACACTAGAGGAAAAGAAATACAAAGCATATTAGAAATGACATTTTTCAGTTAGGGATTAAGGTTAGGGTGCTTTCAATCTAATTATTTAGTTTTACTTTGAATAGATGTATGTTAGAGACAAAAAAAATTAACATTAATGAAGGTTTTTCTTTTTATCACATTGTAATAAGGATTTTGGTATAAATACAACACTAACCCTAAAATAGTAGGTCCTACAACACGATGGCATGACCTATTATTTTAGAACTAGTCCTTTTATTTTACATAAATGCTATTAGCTAGAAGTAAAATAATTTTTTGATAACCATATTCATTTTTTTTATGATTGCCAATTTATTATTTATAACGCTTTTTTTAACCTTTACAAACTATATTTCACATAGATTAATAAAAGCAGTTTTTTTATCTATTGCTACAAATACCATATTGCTTTTTAGTTTCCAAAGTTTTTTCTAAAGTTTTCCCATTTTTAAACCCAACTAGTTGAGTTTCATTTACACATTTACCACGCCATGTCAATATCATGTAAATGGAATGCTAGTATCTTCTCTATAGCACAAAAAACCCTAATCTTGTCTTCTTTTCTCAATTTACTTTGCAGGCTATCAAAGTTCCCAAAATGTAACATTCATAGATAAACAATCCTTCACATTCATTTGGACAATTTCAGAAGTATCTAAATTGTCTCAATGCCTATGTAATGACTCTGGTGTTTGCACTTGTTCATTTTGTTACTATGGATTTAGTCTAGATGATCGTTATACATTATTATTTTGCGTCAAGGTGTACTCAATATGATTTTGTATTGGCATCTGTATTCAGATTGTACATTGTCACATGCATGTGATACTCTTATGGTTAGATCTGACTGTGTTTATACCTTACCTTATTTCTGTGGAAATATACATTTATTGAGCATAGATGGATGTGATTATGATCATTTTGGCATTCTAGATGTGTTAATTATATGGTTTATATCATGTGTACACCATTGGGTGATTTTACTTTCCTTCGGCTATTATCTACATGTACAAGTATGCTTGACATATGCATCAAGTGTGCAGGTATAGGGTTATTTCTCCACATGAGAATGGAGGTTTCAATTATCTCCCCAACAGTGGTTATTTCAAAGATATCACATTGATCCTTGTGTAATACTCAACCCTTGTTGTACTTGAATCAAGTATGAGATCTGTCATGTATAAACCCATGTTAATTTGGATCCGAATCAATGGCAATTTTGGAGTTTGTTTGCATTGCGAGTTTGTAAACATGTGATTTTAATTGAATGGTTTGTTTTCCATGTGCATCTTGATGTGTTTGGATGGATAAATCATTCCACTCTAATGGTGGGAAATGCTTTTGTGAAATTGGGAAATCAGGAAAAATGCTAAGTTTTATGCATTCAGAAACGTATTAAATTTGTTGCAATTAGTTAATTGTGATTTGAAAATATTCCATTAATTAGGAAACTGCATTGAAAATGTTTAAGTTGTTTAGAAAGGAATAAATTTTATTATTCCAATTGCCTTTGGGAATGAGTGAATCGCTTAGGCATTTTAATTATTTGAGAAATGTATTTTAGGAAAAGAAAATCAAAAGAAAATAATTGAAAATGAAAAGAGCATAACAGGAAAAAAAAGTTGTTATTTTTCTTCATTCTTGCATTTTGAAAAAAATTCTCTCCAAAACCCTCCCTCTTCCAAAAATTTCAAATGGTTATATTGGATTGGATTATGGATTATTTTGAGCTTTGGATTGGATGGTGAAGGATTCCAAGGTGTGATTGTCTTTTCAAATTCAAACAAATTGAATAAAAATAACATTTTCGGTGAGCTTCAACTTGAGATAATTTCCTTCATTCTCTTTGTTTGAAAGCTCATTTGATTTGTGTTGGCTATACTCACCCTTGAGGTAGCATATGGCCTTTATTGTAGATTCAAATTCTTGTATTTTCATTGAAATAAACTTAGTTGGGAAATTTTAAAATGCTCAATTTCAAGCCAAGGTTATGGAAAAAAATTCCAAAATTTAGGAAATGAGAATTTTACCACAAAAGTACGATGATGTGTGTATTTAAAACCAAAGGGTATATTTAGTTTCTTGAAATTTCTAAATTTCAAATTGGGGAAATTGAGCATTCGTCATGGTGGATATGAAATTTTCTGGTTTTTACATTGAAAAGTAAATTTGAATTTTTGCAAATCGTGAATGATTTATAAGGAATTAGATTGAGAGGAAATGAGACTCCCTCATGATTTTTCATCTAGATTAATTTGGGACTATGTCCAAAAATATTGTTATCCCGCTTTTGTGCATTGTTTTCCATGCCACGCACAAATGGCTATTTAGAGCATGACGAACCTTGGATTGAAGTGTAAAGCGTAAGAAAGACTCACTCTAGACATTGTCCCAAATCCAAAAGTGACTCTAATGGCTACAACGAGAATAGATTTATTTTAATCTAGGCAATAATTAAAGAAACGACAACATACTTCAATACTAGCATAGGCTCAATATGACCAGTCGAAGACATGCCATACCCAAGGTAGGGTGGTGGTTTTCAGTTGAGTACTCCCTTTGTATAGCATCGAGCATACGTACTTGGGTCCACAAGACCCAACCTTTGTGCGTTTGCAATGATGCTCCTTGCCTTCATCTAGAACCCTCGTCCTTGATGCCATTCAATTTTACATCCAATTAGTTACACATCTCTGGTCATGTATGTTATTGGATGAGACTTTGATTATTGTATGTCTTTATTCCACTTTGTATGCTTTGTGTTTGGTGCATGTGCAAACCATACCCTTGTTTGGCATGAGTGTGCTTTAGTCCCTTACAATTATGAAATACCACGATGGGCTGAAACTATAGGTACCATGTGGTTGGGTGGCATGAAACCAACATTGGGGACTAGCAAATCCATTGAAGTGGCTAGGGATCACATTCAAGTTGGATAAAGGCTTCAATTCTCATTATTTCTCTCATTGTAAAGACATTAGAAAAATGTATAATTCAGAACATTTCAATTCTTTCATATATTTTTAATATTACTTTAAAACCTCTTTATGGGATGGAATGTGAACTGCCCACATAAATGTAAATGGTGATACCATCACTTTTACCACATTTTGACGTTGGAATGGAACACACATGTTGTTTCTCATACTTTTCACCATTATTGGGATGTTCGTTCAAATGAGCTTAGAGCACTTTTGGACTTGAGTTTAAAATGAACTTGTGGTGTTAGAAGATACGCAATTTCGTTGTCAGTAGATTTATTCATTCCTAGTCTAGAGTTGGAGTGTGTGAACCGCCTTGAGAAGATGTTGTTTCAGTCCTTATCTTGGTTGGAATGTGTGTCCAGTGAGTTGGGAACACTCCCAATCATCCTCCTTGTCTTTGACTCCCTTATAGACCTCCCAATCTATGGCAAGTATCTCCTTCATTTGATAGTATGTTAAGAATCGGATGTGGATGTCCCTCTCAGTTCCCTTGTCGATTTCCACCATTTTGGAGTCGTTATGTCTTATAATCATGTTTTTGTGAGTCTTGGGTGTTCTACCTAGGTATGAATTCTGAAAGCAGTCATCTATTCAATCTCTGCCCAAGACTACAATGCAGGAATATGACTACAACACAAAAATAGGACTAGTTTCTAGACTCCAACGTATTTTTGGGACACCAAAGCATCTATGCGACTCTAGTGCAATTTGAGGATACTTGACTAGTTGCACCAATTTCATCCCTAAGTGTTAGTGTCTTGTTTGGGAACTAGTGTCCTATATAGGCGTTGTAGTCCTCTGGTGCATTTTAGTTCTTTGTTCTATCGAACATCAAGTACTTCCATCCATTTCAAAAAGAAACTTTCCATACAAAATTTGTACCACTCGGCCTTGTGAGTCTTCCTATGTTGTCACCTTGTTGACAAGTGTCGTATTATAGTAGTTATGCCATCCTTTTCCTTGGGAAGCATGCCATTGAACGAAAATTGACCATTGTCATCTCATTTGTTGGAGAGCTTGTATCTCCTAGTGTCGTAACCTCTTAGGGAGGTTTTCCTTTGTATTTGGGTGTTCCTATTGGGACTTTCCCCTTGTTAGCTTCCTAAGTTACCCTTGTGTTGTAAGTCTTCCGCTTGTGCCACCTTTCTTGAAAAAATGGTGATGACTTGTGTTCATCGTTGTGTGTAACACAACCCTTAGCGTGTGCATTGGCATGTTGTGTGATACCTTAATGTCACCTCTTATTTGTTTAAGTGTTGTTTCAAAAAAATGGGTTCACTTGCTTAATGTCCTAAGCATAGGGCTTAGGGCATTACAGCCTCCAGGAACCCTTACACTATTGCACCTACCTACTAAGATCATGAGCCATCCATATTGGCATCTTTAGATCAATATCCCCATGAGCATTCCTAAAATTAACAAGGTGACTTTGCAAACTACAAAGCCTCACCATGGGATCCATAGGAATGTAGAAATGCACTCATTGAGGTTGTATAAGTTTGAATTTTTTCAAGATCATCTATCTTTCCATGTTCATATATCTCAGTGCTAATCCTATGTCTAACTTAACTATGGATTACAAAGAAATACATCAAATATATGCTCATTGACATTATTCATGTGTTATTATATCTCCTCCTATGTTCTATGTCTCCTTTATTATGAGTTAACCAGATCTTATTATCCAATGGTTATGAGGGAGTTGAATGGGTGGTTACACACCTTTCTATATTTGTTTGTACATTGATGTACATTGAGAGAATAAACTATAAAGGAATATAAGATTATGATTTTATTGTATTTTGTCTATTCCTCTTATTTTCTTCTTCATTATTGATCTTATTATGTCTTAAGAGTGATATCTATTGGAAAAAAGTTGGCATTCATGTCAAAGGGCTTGCCAATGGTGAGGAGCTGGTTATTTTTCCAAACCACTAATTTATTGTACACATGGGCCGACCCATGGCTAAGAAGGAATTGTAAAACAAAAAAGAATATATATGCAATATTAATAGGGATAACCCCCCTCTTGGTGCCACCCCAAAATTGGGGATATTTAAATTAAATAAATAGTAAAAAAAAAATTTTTGGGGGCTCCATAAGAGGGACAACCCCCTAGAAAGGTGTACCCATCCTTGGGCAAGGAAATTAAAAGAAATAAATAAAAAAATTGTTGGACGGTCGACTGCCCTTGGAGAGTCACCCCTCTTGGGTGAAGAGACGTCTTGGTAAGCATAAATAGAAGGTTGAGTGAGGTAAAATCAATCAATTTGAAGGAAAATTATTCATACAAAAAGAAAAAATAAGAAGATATTTGAGCAGATTTACAAAAGATATGTGAGCAGATTTATGAGAGGTATTTTAGCATCAATTTTGTGAGAAGAGAAAATAAATAAAAGCGAGATCATGTCTGTTCTATGAGCAAAACTATTGAAGACTATCTTGCATTTTTATGATTGATCATATTGCAGATTTGTGAGCAGTTGTTAGGGAAAATCTAAAGGAAAGTTGCAAATAAATTATCATATTATTCATTTGCAGGTTTGTTGGCGTTTCAAACCGCACCTTTGGAATGCGGTTTGGAAATGGATAGCTATGTGTAGCAACCTGGTCTTCAAATTTGAGGGGGAAGCTCCCTCTTTTGCTGAGTTTGCTAAAAGAAAGTAAACTACGCTAATTCGCCTATCTTTTTATTTCAGCTGCGAGAACACAAGGTTATAGAACTCTTGACGTTGCAGCTGAGGTTTTCTCTTTAATAAAAACTATCAACTACAACTAACTTACGCTAAAGACGTTTCTAACTTCTCAAGTAAACGCAAAGCAAGAGAGTTAGAAATGAACAAATTTTGATTCTCTGACATAGAAACTTAGATAAACTTTCTTCCAACATACATTTACTGAATTTCAATGCAAGCTGAAATGGAGATCATATAAGTATAACACAATAAACAGAAATTTGAGACTTTATATCAGGGCAGCAAAGCAAGCACAAGACTTTATTTTCTCAAACTTCGGGCACAAGAGATTACACCTTTGGGACAGTGTTGTACCCAAACCAAATTTTTTGCTTCATTAAGGCATTTTGCTTAAAATGGTCTAAACCTTGTAAAAGTGGGGTCAAAACTCAGTTTTAGGGCAAATAAAGTATGGGCTTTTAGTCAGTGTGATGCTAGTAAGATACTGGCAAAATTTGAAAATTTTGAAAATTAGGGTTTCTGAAATCTGTTTTTAGCTCGAAACCCTAAAAAATAGGAACTTGTCAAAATTGGCTGAAATTAATTTTGATTGGCTTATTTCACATCACGATCATAGTGGTGAAGTCAGTTTCAGTTAAAAGTCAATTTAAGGCTGGTGGGTAGTTATAACTTTTTCAGGAGAAAAGTTAGGACCTCTGAGGTCATTAATGGCAGTTGGCCAGTACCAGGTGTTAATATCTAAGCCTGAAACTCAAAGAAGAACGCTCTACAATGAAAGATGTTGAAAATTATGCTTTTTGACGGAGGAGATTTTCAACGAGGTAAAAATACTGTAAAATTGGCTAAGTCTGGATTGAAAAAGCGCCACTCTCAGCTAGGGGCGCCCATCATTATGGAAGCTGTATTCAACTTTTTGTGAAATTTCCTACCAGGATGACTTCTCCAGTTTCCTGATAGCTTCGCAATGAGCCAACCAGCCAGTCCAACGAAGGAGTAAAACATTTGAAAACAGAAATTCAATACAGAACGAGGGAGATGCAAAGTAGATAACTTTGAAGAGAAAAAGCGCCCTTGGAGGCCAGGGGCGCCCATCTTTTTGAAGATTCAGATGAAGTCTTTTGATCAAGTGACACCTTGGAAGTTTGTTTCCATTTTTGGTCCAGCTCCGCGATACATCTGTCAGCAGGTGAATCTGAATTGCCGAGTTGCCACCATCAGTGGTCAAATTTGAGGTTTCAAACTGGATCAGAGATTGTTCAGAAAGGACAAAAGCGCCCCTGGAGGCCAGGGGCGCCCAAGGTTTTAAGACCTTTAATGAAATTTGTTTGATGATTTCAGATACTCATCTCATTAGTGCCAGTTCCAGCTTTCCATTGCCTGTCTTAGCCGGGTCAGAAGATGTCTTGGCAATCCGCAGCCGGAAGTTGAGTAATTTTTGCCAGTTACAATAATGGATGACATTGGTTGGGAAAAGTGCCCCTGGAGGCCAAGGGCGCCCATGATTTAGGAAGGTTAAAAGATGTTTTTATACGAAGTGCTCTCTAGGAGCCTTTGCTGAGAACTCAGTCTGCTTCGCAGTGAGCCAATCAGCATGTTCTGAAGTTTTGTCAAATACCGGGAAACGTAAAGTGAAATATGGTCAAGTTATCAATGAAAATGCCTGAAAATATTCTAACACTGAGGTCAAAAGCGCCCCTGGAGGCCAGGGGCGCTGTAATGTCCCTTACCTGTCTTGTCCTAAGATTTGCTTGTTGATTAGGTTTAGGATTTCTTCTTTCCAAAAGTATGTTCTCCTAAATTCAATAATCCTAAATTTGAGTCCTGTATTCAACATATCATCAACACATCTGTTAGCATTAATATCTAGTAATCCACATAAGACATAATCACCAATGCAGTTTGCAAACATAAGAGAAGTTACTCAGCCCATCAGGAGAGAGGAACCCTTAAGGGCCTGCGGTCTACCACCTTCCAATGCCCAACCTGTATAACAGGCCTGTGGGGCAGAATGCCAAGGTGGGACCCTCACCCCTCCATGACCCAACCCTTGCAACGGGCCTGTGGGGCAGACTGCCCAACCCTTGTCATGGGCCTGTGGGGCAGAACTGCCCAACCCATGGGGCCTGTGGGGCAGACTGCCCAACCCTTGCTTTGGGCCTATGGGGCGGAACCTAGGTGAGGTTTTTAGACGAACCACTTTAAGTTATGATTCAACGCTCCTGGCGGGATTACAAACACAATTCAAACAATCGATATGCAGTCATTAGTACTTCCTTTGTACTTACACATTTTATTTAATATGATCAAACAATTCCTGGAGTCCTAATATGAAGGTATGTCAAAAATACATAACTAAATTGAGAAATATTCTTATCTACATATTCATTATGTCCTTTTTGCCATTTAATACATCCTGCAAGTCCAATATTAGTAGGAGTCAAATATAAATGCAGATTAATCATCATTAAAGCCATATCTATAGAAGATAAACCCTCTGGCCTCTTGATCAGTCAGGGTCTACACAGTCCGCCTAAGTTCAATACCAATTCCCAGTATAATGAATCTATTTCCAGATTCGATAAAGAGAGAATGGTTCCAACACATCAGAGGAGATTGTGTGCATTCCAAAATAATGCATAGATTGATTGGGCATTCAAGGTTCAAGCAACATTGTTATGTCAGATTAAGGATAATTAAATATTAGAGCTAAGTGAGTAATCTCACCTGAAATCGTTGTAAGGTCTCCCCCATGTATTTGTCTCAATGTTTGTTTCTTAGTCTTCTACTTCAGGATACTCGGGTAGAAATACCACTGCTAACTTTAATGATAAGCTTTACTTTCCTTTCAGGGACTAATAGTATTTGGAAATAATTCACTTTTATCCTTTTTGAATATATATCGCTATCTTGTAGTTGATAATAAATTATCGTTTCTAATTATGAAAAGATAACTCTATTCTCCTGCCCACCTCCTCTTTCCTTCCTATTGCCTTTATATCTTATGCCTAGATACAGGGGTGCCCCCCTTTGAACAGTAGTGTCTGTGACTCCTCACTCTAAATTAATCCTCTTTAGATAAATATTAATCATTTTCGTTAATCCTAAACTTGCCTATCCGTAATCTTTGCTTTTGACAGCATAGACTTTGATTGCGGTTTCTTAATACGTCTGAATATGACTTTCCTCTAATATTGAATTTGTGATATTTGTAATAGAAGCCCGAACCTGAGTGGAGCGGCCCATAAGGAGGACGATTATGAAAATGTCTCCATAAATGAGATGGAGACTACGACATTTCTATGAAACTAATGGTTGTAGCCGATAAGTTTGAATAGTCGGCTCAAGGCATAGACGTACTCCACAGTAATTTGTGTAAACTATATTGATACCTCCTGCATCAGTGTATAGTCGTGATTTCAAGCGGCACTCCATATTCTCATATGTGTTATATCTAACCTTTACTGGTACACTCTCGATATTGGGCATCCCATCGATCCACTATTAACATTCCCATCTTCAGGATTCTAGATATATGTAGCTAAAGGCTTTATATTCTCTTCGACATAGAGGACAGGTCGAAGTGCGGACTCATTGCATGAATTAGAAGCCGTGTGATCTAAGGTTTCCTCCCAAGCTTCGTGTTCCCCATTTGCTAAGTACCAAGAAAGAATGCAAAGGTAATCAGAAGTTTGTGAGGGTGACGTTGTGGAGACTTTGAGAGCAGGTTCGTAAGCCAACAAGAAATCATAGTAAGTTAAGTCAATACGGAGACAAATATCTTTGTAAGGTCGCTGTTTAAACCTCAGATGGTCTCAATAACTCGTCATTTGGTGATGTGATTATTATTTAATGTTCCTTGTTAACCATATTCTTATTTTTATATGGGCTTCTTTAATATTTTTATTATTACAATATTAGTTGTTCTATATATGTATAACTATAATTATGATATGATAATATAATGGGCGTTGCTTTATATTTGAATTTTCAATATTATAATTATGATAATTACAATAATAACGTTGCATTGTAAATTGGTATTGTCTATATATTATTTATTATCATGATTATGATATCTTAGTATTTGTACCTCGATAATTGAAAAAGCGTATTTTATATCTAATACTTGACTTATTATAATTATAATGTTATCGTGATAATTATAATTATCATGAGATTTAAATTGTATTTCTGTAGATTTATATTTTGATACTGCTTTAAAGCTCCTATACTCTGCATTCAAGTGTCATGGTTTTGGGGACCACGATATCTATACTATATTAATTATAATTACAATATTGTCTTTGACAATTGTAATTATAAGGGTATCAAATCATTAATATTTTTAAATATGTCTTTCTCACCTAGTTGCCCAATTTCGGGGACATGACAGGCGCCCATCTTTTTGAAGCCTCAGATTTGTGAATTTTGGATTATCACCTCAAGGAATCTTCTTGTCAGATTTGGTCCTGCTCTTCGATGGAACTGTCAACCAATTGATCCGACGCGGCAGTCAATCAAAATTAGTGATCGAACGTGAGCTTCATTTGAGGTTTCTGGATTCAAATTTTCAAAAAAATGTCTAAGTATGGAAGGACACCTAAAGCCAAAGGTTGACTTTTCAAAATTCAAAAATAGAAGTGTGCATGGGAGGAGTTTTCAATTTACTAAATTTGGATCTTCAGTTAAACTTCTTTTTCAGGTCGACTTCTACTGAACCTATTTTTAGTCATAACTGGCTAAACTTAGTTTGCATGCACTAGTTAACTGAATCTTCAAGGTGGCACCCTAACTTGGGTTGGTTCTACATCCAGTTAATTGAGTTTGAAGCCAAATATAGGCCATACGTGAGTTTTGAAGCACTAGTTGTACTTCAAGCACCATTTCCAATTCTTGGCATGCATTTCACATGCCTAAGAGGATATTTTTCTATATATTTTGCTAATGGCGTCCATTATTCTTCATCAGAGTTGGCAAGAAACATCTTTTCTTGAAAATAAAATTGATCTGTAGGTGTTACAGGTGTCAGATTTCAGTATTCTTTGTAGCTACAGATTCAGATTGTTCAAGGGAAGATTATTTCAGACCTCGTTTTCCATTTGCATGCAGGTTTTATCAGTTCTACTTCAAGCATAGGCGAATTTTTACAGAAGAAGAGAGAAAACAAACAAATAAAACTTCTATTCTTCTGTCTTATTTTCTTCTATTCTCGTCTTAGATTTTCTTCGCATGTCAAAGAAAACGGCAAATTTTTCAGAAAAGCATCATCTGGGTTTGACTATTTCAGCATCAACAACAATACCCATGTCTTAGATTATTTTGTGAAAATTGCCCCGCTCCCTCTTTTCTATAAGCACTGTGCTTTTTTTCCAGAATTCTCTTTGCATGCGGGCCTAAATCACGTTTTTCGCAAATCTGTTGATCTGGGTTGTTTTACGATTCATTTCTACACAAAACCCATGTTCCAGATTTTTGCGGGAAAAATTGCCCCCAATGCCCCTAACTGCCAGTTCAAATCTCAACCGAAAGCCTTTTGCATGCAAGCCTAAATCCCATTTTTTCACAAATTTGACGTTACAGATTGCATTAGAATTTGATTCTACACAAAACCCATATCTTAGAATTTGTCCGAAAAATTCACTTCCCCTTGCTATTCTTAGCCTATCCTCAAGCTTTTCCAGTTTTTCCAAAGTTGTCCAAACATACCCGACTTTACAGTCAAAAGTCTAGTTTTTCATAATGCAGTATAATCCCATAGACTATAAGGCCAAACAGGTCTTTCTTCATAACTTTCTAAAAACTACCGATACCGACTTAAGTCATGTTTTTCCCATCATCAATCTGAACTCATTGGAGGGTATCAGCAGTAATTCAGCAGTAATACAATCAAGAATCTTGAACGTTCAGGGATACTTGCAACAGCATCCATTCCTATCTCAGTCTTTGATCTTGAGTTCGTACTTGCTTGTATTAAGCATTATGACTCATCTACCAGACAAATCAAGTCGACAGATGGAAGGATTATTTGTAGCCTTAAGCCGAGGGATGTAGAAAAATGTTTTTCTATTCCTCCACGTTCAAAATCATTTTGTTGTATCCACTTCAGATTGTGATAGAATATGGGAGGAGGACAAGGATAGATCACTGGAGAAAGTGGCTCAACGGTGGTTGAAAATTCAAAAAACCAACATGTCAAGGAAGATTGCACGTGGGGATTTCAAGGACGAGATTGCTATTTTGATAACTTTCCTTAACCCGTTAGCAGGTTCTGAAGACGCAAGCGTTTTCCGAACATGGATGTTCTATCTCATCTCACGAGTTATTGATAAAAAAGAAACATTTGACTGGGCCATGTTTATCAGCGAGTGTCTTCACCAGTAGATTACAGAATTCCTAAAGATTCACAAATTCCATATGGTAACTTTTCTGGTTTACTTAGTTGCATTTCAAGGCAGCTTTAAATTATTAAAGACCGATGGAGTTCTGGGTGTTCAGCGAGTGCACGAATACTACCCTCAGTTGGAGTTTTCGAAAGTTGAACAGGACTTTACAGCAGTGAATGATCACTTTCTTATGAGGACAGTCAGAAATTTGGATAACGAGATGCATGTGAGGATTTCTATAGAGGCACAATCAGCAATGGAGAGTTGGGCAGATTGGTTCATCCAATTTCCTACTTTCACATATATTTGTGTATATGGATATACAGGAGAACCTTTGATGCTACCGAGGTACCCATCGGATAAGGTTCTCTTCATGGAGTTCATGAGACAAGCACATGAGGTTCACACTTTTCTTCGCAATCGACATAAGCCAGCTTTCACCTTTCCGTTTGAGTTGGGTATTTACAAATGCAAAACAGCTGCCGATTGCAAGTTAATGGCACACGAGTTAGAGAAACTTCAGCATCGGTGTTTTCCTCAGAAGCGTGCCTATGATCCGTTGGGTCATTATTCAGCAAGGTTGGAGCGAAATGTTTCACATTTAGCAGCGCTTGAGGACTTTTGGGTCAATTGTGAGGATGAATTTGAGGTGCGTCGTCGTCATTATTGTAGGCTTACTATTCCACAGATTGCTGATTTCTTGTCAGAGGATGTGGAAGGTTTGTCTGATGATGATGGCGAGATACTTCTTTATTCATTCATTAGAGACCAAGTTGCTCGCCAGCCACTTCGCCAACCTGATTGGTATGTCCCAGTGAAAGACTTATCCATGTCTGTTATCAAAACCACCATGCACTTCCTTGAGAGCAAGCAGAAGCAAAGGGTGATCCAAGTTACAGAGCCGCCAACAGTGGTGGTTTCTTCTTTGCCTTCTACTTCTAAGGCTCGACCTCAAGTCAAGGTTTCCATGAGACTGCCTGAAGGGGTTAAGATGGGAATTAATTCAAAAGGAAAAAGCATCACCAGAAGGAAACAGGTTGAGAAAGAGTCAGCACTTCCAGTTGAGAAGGAGCCAGCACTTCCAGTTGTAGAGACAGTACTTTCAGAGCCAGTTATTTCATCGGAGCCAGTAATTCAGGCTGAGGTCGGTTTGTCATCTCCAGGTTCACCTTTTTCACCACAGTCCTCTCCCATAGATATTGATTCGGAGCCTGAGACTCTGATACATGAGACCTTCATACCAGTGGATCCACCAACAACTGATACAGTAGAGACGGCTCCACCTCGAGAGGATAGTATTCCTTATTCATCTTGGCTTGAGAAGTTATTGGAGAGGGAGAGGCGTATGCCTTCATATAATCTTGATTTATCTAAGTTTCGTGAGCCCTATTAGAACAGGTTGAATAAGAGGGCCAGAAAGCAGATAAATATTGAGAAGAATCTTGAGGCAGAGATCGTCATAGAGGTTGCTATTCCTCCAGAAGGCAAATACTTGGATGAAGTTGATGTTGGTGATTTTACCTTCGTCAAAACTAATCTGGGTAAGAATACTCGACACACCAACGTGAATCTATTCAGAGTCGTCGCGAGTAATCTAGAGGAACGCGTCATGAAGGATGGTGAGGATAAGGCAGCTCTCAAGGTTGAAATCAGGCAACTCCGCATGTATATCTCGAGTTTACTTCATGGCAGCAAGGGGCAAGCACCTTTACTTCCACAACTTCGAGAGACCGCCACAAAACAGCAAAGGATTCAACACTTGGTTAATCAAGGAAAGTTGTTGGATACCTGGATTGAAGACTTTATCATTGCTGGTCGACACCTCCTCATAGAGCTATATAAGTTGAGGGTTGACACATATAGTCTTCGCCAGAGAATTCAGGAGCTCGAGATTTTCATAGTCGAGCGTAAGCCGAAGGATTTGATTTCGATATCACAACTTGCAGGAATCTATGACGCCATTACAGCAGATAGAGATCAGAAGAAGGTCTTCACTTGGAGAGAGTTATATCTTTGCAGGGTGGAGACATATGATAGGATTTCTGCTAAGATGAGCATGATTCAGGAAAAGGTTGTTGCAGCTCTTCGTTTCATCAGCGAGTACATCACTCAGATCCCATGTCATTATCGGCATGAGGATGGTACATACGCCGAGTTAGAGGCAGTTCAAGCTGAGTTCGAAGAGTTAGTTCGTGATAAGCTATGTGGAGGGCCAGAGGCATCCAAGATGGAGGAGTTTACAATGCTGACTATCAGTTTCAAAAAGGTGACCACAGAGGTTAGAGATAGTCAAAGGGAGATCCGAGATGGAGACAAAGAGTTGGACAAGCAATTAATCATCGTGGACAGCGTCAAAGTGCCAGATGATGATACTATTGATAAATTCCTGGAGGATATGATAAACTTGGAGTAGACTTTCAGTTAGACCATGCAGTTGAGGACAACGATGAGTCATCAAAAGTAGTTAACTCGAGGCTTCTTTCCGAGTTAACTTGCTGTTATACATTGCATGCATGTCTTTCTTGGAAACATCTACATATACTTGGAGATTATATTAGATTTTTCAGTTGACTGATGATAGCATTCCAGTTGACTTGCTTTCAATAAGGACGTGCATGTTGCACCTTGTCCACTTAGATTAGATGTTACAGTTAACTAATGATAGTTTCCCAGTTAACTGTATAGTTTCATTCAATTAGCGTTTAGGAATAAGATCTTGCATGCATTGCAAGACTGTAGTTGACTTAAGGTGATTTTAAGGTTGCCTACACCTTGAAGTCTATAAATAAGAGCATTCAACTCATTTATAATTTAACTTTTGCTTGATAGCATACATGCTACACCTACCTTGCCTGTAGTATGGCTATTATTGTATATGTTCAAGGAGCTTTTACAGGAGATTAATATATGTTGTGCCTACCTTGCCTATAATATTGTCTTTGTTGGATTTGTTCTAGAGTATTTGTTTTGATAATGAATTGTTATGCCACTCGGGTTCCATGCAATTATTATAATGAATGCTTGCCTTAGTTAGATATAGTGGCTAGTTCGATCGTAAATTGTACGCATGTCTCGCCTATGCAATTTGCTATCCTAGTTGGCTATCTTTTTGTGTTTTCTTATCAATAGGCCTATTCAAATTAAGCAAATAGTTGTGCCCACCTTGCCCTCATGTTGAGAATTCATACTTAAAGCCTATCGTATGATGTGTGTCATAATAAGCTTATTTAGCCGAGCAGATAGTTGTGCCCACCTTGCCTTCATGTTGCAAAACTGTACCCAGCTTATCGTATAAAAACCATTCCCGCTCCATTTCCTCACGCTCTGTTTTCGTGAGTAAACTGGATAGATTTTAAAGAAGTTAGCTTAGTTGTAGTTAGATGATCTGCGAAACCAGAAAATAATTAGCTGCAACGTTTTAGGTTTTCTTAACCTTGTGCCTCTACCAGCTGAGAACAAAAAGATAGGACATTAGTTTAGTTTTCTATTTCATGCATTCCAGCACAACAAGGGAGCTTCCCCTCCTAATTTGAAGAGCACTCATTACGCAGTGTGCATAGCTGTACGTACAAACTCACACTCCAGAGGTGTTAGTTCTTACGCCAACAGACAACAAGTTGTAGCAAAATACATGCAACATGCGATCAAACCAGATTAACACTTAGCACAAGATTGAACAAAAACTAAATAGCAATCTTGAAGGCCAAAACAAGCTCATCAATTTCACTATCACAATCCAAGTTATGAACAACACTCAATAACAATGAGAAGGCACTAATAGGCTCAACGTCTTGTTATCACTAGCACAGTTCAAGAAAAATGAGCAAAGACTGTGTTGTACCCAAACCAAATTTTTTGCTTCATTAAGGCATTTTGCTTAAAATGGTTTAAACCTTGTAAAAATGATGTCAAAACTCAGTTTTTGGGCAAATCAAGTATGGGCAATCGGTCAGTGTGATGTTAGGAAGATACTGGCAAAATTCGAAAATTTTGAAAATTAGGGTTTTCGGACCTTGTTTTTTAGGTCAAAAAACTCTAAAAATAGAAACTTGTCAAAATTGGCTGAAATTAATTTTGATTGGCTTATTTTACATCACGATCAAAGTGGTGAAGTCGGTTTCAATTAAAAGTCAGTTTAAGCTTGGTGGGTAGTTTTCACTTTTTCAAGAGAAAAATTAAGAGCTCTAAGGTCGTCAATGGCAGTTGGCCAATACTAGGTGTCAAAATCTAAGTCTGAAACTCAAAGCAGAACATTCTATGATGAAAGATAATGAAAAAGATGCTTCTCAATAGAGGGGATTTTCAAATGGCAAAAAGTGCTTAAAATTTTCTTAGTCTGGAAACATTTCACTTTGTAACATGGTAGACGCTTGCACAATCAACATGCAAATCAACTTTACAATGTTCGTACATGTGAAAATGGTGAAATACAGTCACACACACACGTCAACAGCAGTAATGCTTCTACATGGTCAACTCAGCAACCGACACGGTGTTCGCAGAGCGCGAAATAAAGGAAAACATCAAATCCAGAGCAAATTTGCACTCCTATAGCTCAGGGGAGCCCTTCAATTTGAAGGCCAAGATTCAGTTGTTTTGGGTTGTAGATACATTCATTCTCTTTGGTTTTTTGTCAGCTTTTCGACAAGTTATCAAGCATGTTCATCCCATTCTCGGAACTCCGGCAATCGAAGGCGGAAGCAAAAGTTACAAAGAGGCTACATATCACGGAGGTTGTCAAATATATTGTTTTTGCGCCCCTGTAGCCCAAGGGCGCCCTTGAATTAGACCTCTTAGATGATTGAATTTGCTGTCTCCGTTTCCAAGGAATCTCTTGTGATTCAGCTCAGCTCCGCGTTGCATCCGTTGGCGAGATCATCAGACAAGCTGAGTGACCGTGACAATGGTTCCAGTAAGCACATAAAACGGAGGATAGATTAAAGTGAAAAATCAAATTGTACCTCTGTTGGCTAGGGGCACCTTGCTTTTAGGCCAGTCAGATGAGGTTTCTTGCAGCTGTCGTCTTCACGAGACCTGTGCGGAATCCTCCTAGCTACATAGTGAATCTATCCGTCAACCTTCAGGATTTGTCAATCGCCAGTAATCGAAGAATTTGTGCAAAATAGAGACAAGTGGAAACATGGCTAAGGGTTTTACAAATTGCCTTGAAAAAGGCGCCCTTCTTGTAGAGGCCCTAAATGCAGTCTTTTCACTTCGTCACTCCCAAGAACATCTCTTCCAAGTTGTTCCAGTTACGCAACAAGTCTATCAGCACGCGAATCAGAGAAATTCAACTCCCGGTAGCGAGGGTTAAAGAAGGGCACATAATTGAAATTGACAAAAATGCAAAATCGTGTTGATTTTTGTTTTTGCTCCTCTGTAAGCCAGGGGTGCCCTTGCATTTGGGGGTCTTAATCCAGCATTCAAGCCTTGCATATGCAGTCATCAAGTGCATAATTCTGCCAGCTACGCAATGGATCCAACGTCCAGTCGACGGGAGTCGTCGTTCACCACCAACGACAGATTGAAGCGTCAAATGGCAAATTAAGAAAATGATGAGTATGGAATTTCTTACGAAATTACATATCTCCTTGGAAAAGGCGCCCTTCTTTTTGAGGCACCAGATTCAGTTTTCGAAGGTCACAGCATCCAACAGACATTTCATCAGTTTTGATCTGGCTACACAATGAATCGTTCAGTTAAGTTTCAGCATCACCCGAGCACCCGGAAATCAATGTTCAACAGAGGCTACTGTGACGTTTTCAACAAGCTACAAAGTAGGAAGTTGGCAAAAAATCTCAACTTTTGAAGATGGACACCTAGAAAGTCAACCTTTGCCTTTTTAGAATCAAAAAAATATTCTAAGCAAACCCAGAAAGAGAGATTCCAGTTAACTCAATAAAATAATATTAAAATTCAGTTTCAGCTGTCAACTTGCTAAAGGTGTATTTCTTCAATATTTTTAATATTGGCGCCTATTTTAAGACTCACTGCAATTTGCATGTTGAGTTAAACTGAATATTTTTATATTTTTGAGACTCTAAGTCAGTTTTTGTTGCACGAAGTGAAGTCCAATCAGATGGCTTCTTTTGAAATAAGGGTTTCTTCTTGCAGTTGGTGCCATGAACTTAAGATTTTTTCTATTTATT
This sequence comes from Sequoiadendron giganteum, assembly GCA_007115665.2. Taxonomy (NCBI): domain Eukaryota; kingdom Viridiplantae; phylum Streptophyta; class Pinopsida; order Cupressales; family Cupressaceae; genus Sequoiadendron; species Sequoiadendron giganteum. The sequence continues at coordinate 14,796,865 of CM021110.1, read as the reverse complement.
TCAAGATGGCGTCCATTTCTCTCATAATAGGTTGAAGAGCAAGTGAATTTTCTCTTGTGCAAGCATTCAGAGGCATCAGTTTTCAGTTTTCCTTGCAGATACAGGTCCAGAAGAATCAAAAAATTTCATACAGACAGGCAAATTTCTACAGAAGCAGAGAAAACAAACAAACAAAATTTCTATCTTTTGTCTTAAATTCTTCTATTCTCATCTTAGGTATTCTTTGCATGTCAAAGAAAACAACAAAAAATTTAGAAACAGAGCATCTGGGTTCGTGTATTTCAGCATCAACGAAAATACCCATGTCTTAGATTATTTTGTGAAAATTGCCCCACTGCCTCTATTCTAGAGCTCTGTGCTTTTTTCTGGGATTCTCTTTGCATGTGGGCCTAAAACCTTTTTTTTTCCAAAATCCATCAATCTGGGTAGTCGTCGAATTCAATTTTGCACAAAACCCATGTTCCAGATTTTCTTGGAAAAAAATGCCCTCACAGCCCCTCAAATCTTGACTGAAAATCTTTTGCATGTAGGACCAAATCACATTTTTTCAAATTTCTAGTGTTGTGGATCAACTTAGAATTTGATTCGGCACAAAACCCACATCTCAGATTTTTTCATAAAAATTGCCCTCTGACAGGCTATTTTTAGCCTCATCTGGAGTGATTTTTGGCTTTCCGGAGAAGTTGTCAAAATATAGCCGTGTTCACAGTCAACAAGCGATTTTTTCAGAATGAAATACACACAAAATGAATTCAAGACCAAGTCAATTCTAATTCATGATTTCATCGGAACGGCTGACACAAACTTGCATAGGGTGCTTCTAGAGGCTATTTTGGATTCGATAAAGATAAATTCGATAATAATTCAAAACATCGAAAGGTCCGGGTTGCTAGAGGCGGCTTCTATCCCCATTTCAGTTTAGTGCATAGAATTTGTGATGTCTTGTGTCAAGCACTACAATTCTACTGCCTGTGAAATTCAGTCAGCAAATGGATGGGTGATTTGCAGTCTCAGGCCCCGAGATATTGAGAAATTTTTTGGTATTCCTCAGCATCCAAATAGTTTGGTCATTACCATGGATCAGTGTGAGAAAGCATTCAATGTTGATAAGGACATGTGTCAGAACAAAATGACTGAAAGGTGGTTAAAGGAAAGAAAGTTAAATTGCCACACAATGTCGGTCGCGGAGAATTCAAAGATGAGTACACAATTTTGATAACTCTTCTTAATCGTGTCTTCGATCATTCAGATGCGGATGAATTCCAGCCTTGGATGTATTATGTCATTGCTCAGATTGTTTTCAGGCGAGAATATTATGACTAGGCTTCTTTGATCAACAATGTCATTCACAAACAAATGATTGGATTCAATGTTGCCCATGATTTTCACATGTGTTATTATCTCGTATACTTGATTGCATATCAGAATCAGTTTAGAGGTTTGAACACCAAGGGCGTTCTTAGTGTGCAGAAATTTTATCAGTACTACAATCAGCTTGAATTCACAACTTCCGACCGAAATTTCAAGCGTGTGCAGAAATCATTCTTGATATACACAATGAGAAATCTAGACCGGGAGTTGCATGTTCATATTTCAGCAATTGCTCGAGAGGCAATGGCAAAATGGGCGGACCGGTTCATTCAGTTCCCTACATATACTTACATTCATGTCTACGGTTATACAGCAAATCCAGCCATGCTACCATGTTATCCTTCGGATAAGATGGTGTTCATGGAGTTTCTAAGGCAATTATCTGAAGTCCATACACGGTTGCGTAATAAGCGCAAGCCGACAGCCAGTTTCTCTTTGCAAATGGGAATCTACAAATGCAAAACAGCAATTGATGCTAAGATTGCAGGTCAGGAGTTGGAGAACCTAAAGCTCAAGTACCTTATCGATGCACGCGCATATGACCCTTGGGGTTATTATTCAACGTGCCTTGGAGGTCGCTCTCACCACAAGCCTAATATGGAGGACTACTGGGTCAGCTGTGAGGATGAGTTCGAGGTGCGTTGTTGCAATTACAGCAAGTTCACTATCTCGCAGATTTCTCTTTTCATGTCAGAGAATGTGGAGGGGTTGTCAAACGATGATGGGGATGTACTTCCTCAATTCTTCAAAGAGCAGGTTGATACACAGCCACTTCTAGCTGTTGATTGGTTCACCCCATAATATTCATTCGTTAAAAAGAGAACAAGTAGAGTTGTTCATAATAGCGTACTCTACTTAGAAAGCAAGAAAACGAGGGCAGTCATGCCAAGCACAGAGCCGCCATTGGTGGATTCTACACTGCCATCCTCGTCGAAGCCTACACAAAAGAAAAGGAGTAATCCTCCTAAAAAGAACAAAGCACTTAACAATTCAAAAGGGAAGGCACTTGTTACAGAAACACAGGTGGAGCTAGCTACGAATACAATTCAGAGCATGCCAGAGCCAGAAGTATAGCCTCCTACGCCATCCACCACACCACGACAGTCTCTAGTTCCGATTCACATCGATTTGGAGCAAGACTCATCACCGCACAGCCATACTTCTACACTTTCCGGCTCATCAAGACCTCCTGTGACTAGCATCAATCCATCCAGTGAAATTAGTCGAGACTCGTCTTGGCTTGAGAATCAACTAGGTAGGAAGAGGAGGCAGCCATCATACATACTTGATCATTCAGACTTTGATCACATCTACCAGGATTCATCAAATAAAAGGATTAAGAAACAAGTTCATGTAGAGAGGAACGCTGAGAAAGAGATCATTGTACAAACTGTAGTACCTCCACCAGACAAGAATTTGGATGAGTTGGAAGTTGAAGACTTTGAAGTTATCAAGGTTAACCTTGGCAAGAGCACACGCCAAACAAAGGTTGATTTGCTTTGAGTTGCAACTAACAGCATAAGGGATAGAGTGGCAAAAGACAGAGAAGACAAGGCAGCCCTCAAGGCTGAAAACAAACAACTTCGTCAATATATCTCTAATCTCGTCCATAGACCCGAGAATGTCACTACTTCACTCCCACAGATGATAGAGCCACTAGCAGAGCAAGGTCAACTCAATCAAATGGTTGTGTACAGGAAGCACATGATGGATTGGGAAGAGGAGTTTATCACTAAGGGCCACTTTGTACTTGCAGAGCTATTTCAGTTGAGATACAACGTTCGTGAACTCCATTTGCAAATTTAGGATTCAGAGAGCAGCTTGGCGGTTGACAAACCTACGGATGAAATCTTGATTGCTCACCTAGGGACGGCATATGACTCGGTCGTTAAGATAGAGAATTTATTTTTGATTGGAGAACACAATTAATCTTCAAGCAAGAAATACAAGAAAAAATGACTTCAAAGTTGGCCGAGAGTAGAGAGCATGTGACTACTGCACTTTGTTATGTGAGAACTTTTTTGTCACAAGCTCCTTGCCAATATCAGTGTGAGGGTGGTGAGTATGTTGAGCTTGCAGACATTCAGTCAGAATTGCAAGCACTCATCCATGGTATTTTCAATGGAGACTCTATTGGCTGTAAGTTATATCAACTTACAGTCATGTCAGCATTGTTCAATGAGGCAGTCAGAAGAAGAGGCGAACTTCAGAGCCAAATCACAAGTGGTGAGGATATGTTGCGCAGGCATCATGGACTACAAAAGAGTATCAGTGTGGCAAGCATTTCAATCAATTGTATAGTCTTGAACACTGTACTATCTCACCTTACCCATCTCAAGAACTAGGTGATTAGAAAGTGGGAAGGATTTTGCTTTGTATCTCATACCAATTGAAGTAATCTTCAAAAAATATATATATTTAGGGGTGATTATTATATTTTTTTAATTACCAAACATTATCCTTGGAAATATATATAAATTATTGAAATCAAAACTAAAGATCACTTGCAAGATTAAATGACAAGCTTCTATATTTGTTTGGACTATGGCCACTCAAGGAATCGACAACAATTATTATGCACATAAATGATATTTATTTAGCTTAGAATTCCTCATTCCAAAAGTACGATGGCTCCCTCCCACAAAGATGTGCGGAAACCAAACAAGGGAGAAAAGGTGGTATGTCACCTTTCTAAGGCTTAAGTCTTCAAGAAATCACAACCTATAAAGGAAATGTGAGTCATGAAAAGAAAAAAATATTCTCCAAAAAGTATGGCTATTTCATTGGTAGTACGACAACCAATGACGATCTTCCTAAACAAATTACTTGCACTTGATTATTGTATAGTAACCTCCATTCTCATCATTAACATTTGAAAATATAGTATTGTTTCCAGTGGTGACCTAAAATAAAGGTATGGCTCAAACAAGGAGAATAAGTGTTCTAGAACAATTGCTTTTCGAAGTAAACTATATATGTTTGGAAAATGGATGGTTTAGTCAATCAAACTATGCACCAAAATAATCACCAAGATTTTCCTAATCTTTCCGCACAAGTGTGACTCTTGAATGGAACCGCCTCAATTAGAAGCCCTTGTCCTCCAAATTTTTGCACCAAAGGGTCTTCATCCTTGGGTGTGAAGATGAACAAAATGCTCGAGCTCTAAAAAACAATTTGATAGCAATAACAAAATAGATGTCTTTTTTTCTTCCCAACTCTTCTTTTATATTCTTCCTTTTAAATTTCAAATTATTGTTTCCCACTCAAAATCATCTCTAGAAGTGTTTCAAATCAATTTTAAATTAAATTTTTCATTTTGGCCTACTTTAGAGAAAATTAATAATATGTAAGTCATCCCTTTAAAAATTTATAAAACAAAGTCATTGGACCAATTAAAATATTATTAATTTATTTCCATAATGTTATCATTAGCCTATAGGAAATAAAAATAGGCTATGGACCAACAGGATAAATTAATTTTGAAAAGGCGACATGATAGTCAGCCCTTCCCAAAATTACCTAGCCGCAAGCAATTGCATATTTGGATGCTCATGAAATTTTGCACCTTCTCATGTAGCATCTTTGATTTGGAGATCTTTCAATGCACCAAATATTTTGATATTGTCTTGTTCCTCAGTTTCTTTTCTCTGTGTCCAATGGCAGCTTCTAGAACCAAAATCAACTTCCCCTCATCATCTAAGGGAGGTAACTCTATTGAAGGTATGATACTTCTAGATTGTTAGGTAATAGCTTAATGAAGCCATTATAATATTTTCCTTCATTTTGGATTCTAGAATGAGGAAGACTATGTTCTTATACAAAATAAGACCATCCATCACTATATGTCTATTATCCTTCACCCACCATCAATGAGATCAATAGAAAAATTGTTTTTAGCATATTCTACCATAATGGCAACCTTCCAATCAACAGTAATAATAGAAATGAAACACAAAGTAAGCTTCTTAAAAAGTGCATCAACTACTACATTCCTTTTGCCTTTCATATTCTCTATGTCAAAATCATAGGCTTGGAGTTTTCTTACCTACTTCTACTACCTATCATTCAAATCTTGTTGGCTCAAGAAGAATTTTAAATTGTCAAGATCAGTTTTAATCACCAATCTCTCACAAACAAGGTATTGCCTAATTTTTCGAAGACACGCATAATAGCCAACATTTCTTTATAATAAATAGAGAATCTTTTTTCTAGTCCCCACAACTTCCTGGTTTCAAAAGCTATGGGGTATCATATTTGCTTCAAAACAGCTCCAATCCTCTCTTCTAATGCATCACACTCAACAACAAAAGGAGGAGAGAAATCTAGTATAGCAAGTACAGGACATGAGCTCATTACTTGTTTGAGTTTATCAAAAACCTCGTGTTAAACTTGTGCAAGCAAAACCTCCTTTCTTTGTCATATCTATCAAGGATACTATAACTTGTAAAAAAACCCTTAAAAAATCTTTTATAATAATTGTAGAGGCCAAGGAATCATCTCAACTAAGTCAATATGGTAGGAGGAGGCCAATCCAAGATGGCTTGGATATTTTGTTGATCCACCTCCACTCCCTGGGCACTAGTGACATGAGCCGAATATAAAAATTTTGTCATTACTTACATTCCTTTGCAAAGAGAACCTACTACTCTTGTATTCTTATAATTATATCCAAGTTCTTCAAGTGATCCTCCCAATTTTTACTATAAATCAAGATGTCATTAAAGGAAATTGAAAAAAATTCTCAATTGTTTACCAAATACTTGGTTCATACAAGACGAGAAGGCAACTAGAACATTTGTTAAATCAAAAGGCATGGCCAAGAATTAAAAGTGTTCAAAATAGCATGTGAATGTTGCTTTCTACACATCCTCGCCCCTTACATCGATATGATGCTAGACTGATTATGATGGTAATTTGATGTCAAATCAATCTTTGAGAAATATATGGCTCCATGCAACTCATCAATTAACTCATTGATCCTATAAATTGGATATTTGTTCGTTATAGTTTTCTTGTTCAATGCTTGGTAATCAATACACGTGTGCATTGTACCATCCTTATTCTTAAAAATAACCATTGGTGAAGCAAATGAACTAGAACTAGGCCTAATATGGCCCATCTCCAAAATCTCTTTGATGGCCTTTTCATTTTCTTTTTTGTACCTTCTTGGATGGCTATAGGGTGTAGTCACTAATGGCTCCATACCCAGTTCCAACTCTATTATATGCTAAAATCCGAAGGGACGTCTAATGGTAAATCATTAAATACCAAGATGGACTAGATGTCAACATGGTAAGATCTCTTGTTTGTGGATGAATCTATAGATGTCACTAGAGAGCTTCCCCCTTCTAATTCGAATTTTGGTTCCACCACACATCTGTTACGTTTTATGTTACATTGAAAGCAATAAATTAAAATGCTAACAAAAATATTGTGTAGTGTGTAGATAAAGTAAATTGAAGTGTTTTCACAACAAGAATGAAGTGTTAAAGTCTCTTCAAAAAACCATACGCAATCTTAGCTCGAAAGCGATGAATACAATATTCATCATCTGACAAATCCAGAAGAAAAGGGTGGAGCTCAACATTAGGGTCCATATGATGTCTGAGATCTTTCTGGCATGGAATACCCTTACCTAGGCGAGTTGTCGCTACCACTTCTTCTAAACCACCAAGCAGGTCAGGGTCAAAGAGCTCACTAGTCATAGAAGTAATTATTTCCTTCGATACCCGTATGTCCAATAACAAGGCGACGAAATGGGAACTTATATCGGTGTTAACACGACACCGTTCCTTCAAATCAAGAAATCCCTTGCTCAAAACCAATTTCACAACTTTGATAGTCAAAAGATTACTATCCCACAATATTCCCTTTAGCCTTTGATCTGTGATGTGTCCAAAGAAAGCCAATTGGCTTTTTCTACTAGAGAGAAAGATGGGCGTTTCCATCCTCCCCAAGAAGTGGTTTTTCTCCATCAATGGTAAGACACAGACTCAAGAATAAGGAGCAAAGAGGACTACTAGGTGTTATAAGATGAAAAATAAACATGGAACGGATTATGGAAGTACCACATTTAATCATGATGCAAACATAGAGGAACTCACACATGCAGATTGGTTGTCGAAATAACATTCTAATACCAAGCTTCATGATGGAAAACAGTGCAACCAAAGAAATCAATGCCAAGACCCATGCAAACTAATGCCATGAACAACAACCAAAGAAAATAGTGTTAAAAAAGGTACTCACATTAAAACGTGGCACAAGGGGCCAACTAGTGACAAGACAACATATGTCACATCGAGACAGTAGCAATAAACTCAAGCCTTAACCATAATCAGCACAAATGGTATGGGCTCGAGGCTCATGAAAGGGTCAGGAGTTACAAGTGTTAAAACACTTGACAAGAAAAGAGCCATAGATATAAGTGAATGGTCCCAAACATTAGGAAGATATCAAAATTTCTTTCTTTGAGTATTACCCCCTATCATAACAACTTACCTATAAAAAAAATTTAAATTAATTTTTTTTTTTAAAAGTAAATTGTACTGTTTTCACTATTAATTGCAGCCTTTGTATTCCAAGTTGTAGGATCTTGTAACTTTATAGGTAATTCCTCTCTTCTAATTTATGAAGTCGTTTATGTTCTTAAAATCATATCCTAACTTTATGGTGACTTGCACTACTCGATCTCTAGCTTGAAACCCTATTCCAACCAATGAAGCGTGCATTTTTAATATTGACTTGTTAAGCAACTGAAATTTTCATTTTTACAGCTTCAAGATGTTGAAACCCTACTTCAACCAATGAAGCACACTTTTATTATTGTCTTGTTACTAAGAGCTGTCAAAAATACCTTAGGCACCTTTCATGTCACTTTAATTCATGGTTTCTGAGAGACGCGTCTCGAGGACTAGGACACATCTCTGATACCAAAGACGTACCTGGAGATGCCTTCTACCACCTAGAAACGCAATGCATAGTCTCTTGAGTCTCCTGGAGTCTCTTGTCTTGAAAAATGGCGTCTCGCAAGAAATTATGTCGAGTAACATTTTGTTTTATTGCACTAAAATTCCATTGAGAATAACATATTCTGTTGGATCCTATCTTGATCTCATATCAAAGGTATGAAAGTCATTTTCTTTGTCCCATGGAACAGTCCCATGCATTGGTATAAACTTTCAGAGTAGAGAATTTGTTAGTCATCATTGCTCGATATTTAAGCTTATGGGAAATGTATAATGAAGATATGTTTTTAAAGAATATGTTTAACTTTATAAAGAAGATCAAATGTAGTGGATTTTGGAATTTGAAGGTTCTATAAAGCAGGTTACAAACTTACAGGCATACATGGGATTGATTCAATCAATAGGAATGCTTTCATAAGAATTTGAACAAAAATAAAGATGACAATAGAGTTATGCTTCATCTTCCTTTTATAATTGTGTGACTTTCGTAGGAGAGAGGCTTGGGAAAAGAAGGGAAATAGCTACAGGTAACTTACAAGAATATTGATATGGCACTTGTGCCCTTGTCAGTTGTCACCATACATGTGCCCTTGTTTTGAAAGTTCAATGTCATTATATTTTCTATAAATTATTAATTTTTAATTTTTATTTATATTAAAATAATAAAAAAAAGATGGTGTGTCTGAGTACCCTCATCTCCTATTTTCAAAAAAAGTTGTACCGATACCGGTACCAGACTCTCGTACCAGTACCAGTACCAATACCAGTACCAGACTCCTGGCAATTATGCTTTTATTTGACCAGAAACACATTAGGTGCTCCCTAATGGTGTGTTTGTCACTCAAGCTTGTATGTTTACCTTCTATGAGTGCCAAAGTGCTACAAGTGCCACTTAAGTTTGGTTTTTCAACATTTAGGCAAAATTTTCTACTGACTAAGCCTCTCTAGGCGGGCACTTTTTGACTTAAGACAACTTTAAAAGGTTTTAAGTGGATAAAAGTTTTGGCTCAAGGATTCACAAAGTTCAACTAACTTAGTGGTTGAGTGCTAGGCACAAAAAATTGACTTAAGCCCAGCTTGACACACACCTTATGAGACTTTTCCATTGTTGAAGTAAATTAGGTGCACAAATATGAAATATCAAAACAGTAACTAGAAGTCTATGGCTCAAAGGAGTTTGCATCCTTCCTACGAAGGCATCTAAGGTGGGTCCTAGATGATGTAGCAATTGCAGCCATAGTCTCGACTCTCTGCTTGTGACCCCATGCCACCCTCACCAACATTAGTTGTGGATGTGTTTGCTCGTGCTTTAGCCTCCTCCTTTTCCATGGCTATAGCCTCTGCCTCTCTATCTGCCTAATCAACCCAATCAAGGTCCTCGCCACTAACACAAGTATACATCAATCATATAAGTATAAACACAAATTGTAGCTAAGATGCTCAAGGAAATAGCACACTTAGATATATAGTCAAAGACTCAAATGTATACAAAACTCATGGATTATGAAATCCATGACGTCAAATGTTCCAAACAAATATGAAATATCAAAAGATTCAAAACAATAACTAGAAGTCTATGGCTCAAAGGAGCTTGCATCCTTCCTACGAATGTGTCTAAGATAGGTCCCGGATGATACAGTAGCCATAAGCTCAAGTATCAAGGCAATTTCCCTAATGGGGTTGAGGGGCAATGCCCTTTGTGGGGGTCTAGGCGTGGTGCCTCTAGTGGGGATTGCCCCTCGTGAGGGTCTAGGGGCAACGCCCCTTGCGGGGGTTTTGGGGCAGCACCCCCAATGGGGTCAAGGGCAACGCCCATTGTGGGGGTCTGGGAGCAGTTCCCCCAACAGGATCAAGGGGTAGTGCCCCTTGCGGGAGTCTGGTAACAGTGCCCCCAGTGGGTCAAGGGGCAGCGCCCCTTGCGGGGATCTGGGGGCAACGCCCCCAATGGGGTCAAGGGGCAACGCCCCTTGCGGGGGTCTGGGGGTAGCGCCCCTCGCGGGGTCCTGAGGCCCCCACCACCAAGCCCAAATTAAGACCTCCAAAACCATACAAACCTTCATGGCGTACATCATTTTGCATTCACAATAAGTAAAAAGAAAAAAAAAAAATTAACTTTAAATTTCATGTGATGTTTTGCACTTTTCAAACCCTACCGCCTGTTGAGTCCTACTGATGAGACTCGCCTGGACTCAACGAGTCTAGCAAGTCCACTAGACTTGACGAGTCTAGCTAGGACTCGGTAGAACTCGGCCAAGTCCGAGTCCGAGCCCCCAAGACTCGGCCAGGGTGACTCAACTAGCGAGTCCTGGCGAGTCTCATTACTATGATAGACAATATTGGATGATTGGATTAAAATCATTCGATATATATTTACAGTGTAGTGTAGACATAGTAACAGGGTTCGAAAATTTTGAAGGGTTCAAGACGTGAAAGGTTCGCTAAGGTTAGGAATTTCAAAAAGTTTCAGAAATATTTGAAGCTATATAACATCCAAAATTATGCATAATCAAATAAATTGAATATGAAAATGAAATGAGAAAATATTTCAATTCCCAATGTTCACAATATTCCAAAATTTGGTACCCTGCATGATCACCATGGTCTAGATTTTAGAACCACTGGGCCCTATAATTACAATTTAACATCTTCAGAAAAGGAAAAAAATCTGAATGATGATTATTAAAATCGGTACCAATTACCAACATCCTGATCTAGTGCATCTGCACTACCATTACAATAATTACTATGTCCATCATGGATTTCAAAGCACAGAAGCTGGCAGATATAGTTAATGTAAAGAAAATGAGTTGCTGTCACAGTCAATATGTTGAGCTACATTGATAGATTAAGCCCAATAGGTTTGGCCCTATCATTAAATGCAAGGTTCAATGGCAATCCTTGAGGTTCAATTCTCACAGTCAAAATTAGTTAAAATCAGCCAAACCTTGTTAGTATGATTGTAGATAGACACTAGATCAAATAACATGACACATATCAAATTGTTCTAATCCAAGAGAAATTGAAAGTACTTACATACAGAGATGACCCAATTTAGAAACATTCGGTGTGACTTACTATGAGACAAATGCAATAATATCAACGGACTACTACCAAAATAAGTAGAAATTCTCAATATGGGCTACCAGGGTTCTGACTCAAAAAACAAGTGGCTTAATAAAGTTCACTCCTCCTAGATCAGCCCATCTGCTGATTAATTTGAAGTGTCCTGTTGATTTTTTTTCCACCAAAGATTACCTAGGATCAATATTATGATGTTCCCCAAAACAAGTTAGAAAGTACAGTCTTTTGCATGATACAAAATGGAGAACAGCCAGCACATTCTCAGAAATGTCAAGTTCAAACGTAATTGTGCAATGACATAAAAAATGTTCCAGTGAATTTTTAAATAGACATGTCTATGGACATCAAATGCTTTCTAAGACTAGTGGTGGATTAAAAAGGCAGCTCAACGCTCTTGTTTTCTTATCAGACCTATGGTTGCTAAAATAAAGGGTATATTGTATTGGTGTTTGACACTTTTTCTTTCCGTAAAAGACATATTTGTGGACATCAATTTCTTTTAAAGACCTGTGGCTGAGTAAGAAGAAAAGTCAGATTTTTGTCTGTTCTCAGATCTATGGTCGTATCCTTCCCATGGTTGGTAAGATAAAGAGTGACTTTTGATGGTGTTAAATGGCACTTTTTTAACACATAACATAATGAGATAGCACTGTGCTAAACTCCAACTTCGTAAATCACACCTAGAAGGCTCAATCACATATGCTTTTCTTACCCATGTGGGTAAAGAGGCAAAGTAAAGCTTTATCAAATTTCACTAAAAATTAAATTTGCAATTTTTATAACGATGCTAAGCAAAAACTAAGATAGAATTCTATTTATAAAATAGATTGCAAAATATTTTAGCAAAGCTCAAAACTAAATTTAGTTCCATACCTGCATTCTTGTAAGATAACCAGTTGTAAGAAGACCCTATGAAATATTGATTTTCAATGTAGATGAAGTGTTGTGCTGATCGGATAGCCTTAACATAAGCTGAATGTATGCTTATATCAATAACCAGATTTTTTCCACAAACAAGGTTCTGTTATAATGTGGACCAATCAAACTGTGCCATTAGCATGGATCTTGTTAAGGATATTAGCCATTATGCAATCAAAGAAAATTATTACACGTACACAAAATGATTCACTTTGTATAAAATCTACATTCAATAAGACTAGAGCATTAATTAGCACTCAAGCACCCAATTTAGTGGACTTGCCTGGCTTTCTGCTTCTCTAGCAGACTTCGGAAAACCTTTGACTGATCCAGAATCAATAGAACGAAAAACCTAGGAGAGTAAGACAAACATTGCCGTTGGTAATTTTCATAAAAATTTATAGTACCTGAAAAAGATAACACTCATAGAACTACAAAACCAAAGTCAAACTGGTACATATATTTTATTTACGATACTTTTTGTAGTCAACCTGCACATGCCAAGTTTCTGGGTCATCTCCATCTGAAACCCACAGATGAGGGTCACCATCGGGAATATTCATTGTGGGGCTACGTATCCATGACATTCGGTTCAAATTGATAAGCGCATCATCATACCATCTAGCAATTCTCTTAAAACGCCTACCAATATTAAGCCATTTTGTTGCTTTTCGCCAGCGTTGCTCAAAATTTGTAAGCACATCATATGCAGCAGGACCTTCTATTTTACAGTGCATATCATGCCAGGGCTCCCTAGGGACACCTGTGTCAACTGTTCCCTAATACAACTCCAAGAAAGAAACAGTATGAAAGTTGAAAATAAACAAGTCTTATATATTAATATGCAACAGCACTTGGAATTCATTTTGATAGAACAATTGTAAAATGGCATGGAGAAGTACTCAGTGTAAAATCTGAACATGGAAACTTGCAAAACCAGGAAAAGAGGGAAGCCTCAAGTATAAATGAGTTAAGCTCTCTAAGGCATTGAAACTTATTGATAGTAAGCTATGTTCCACAGTGTTTCAGGCATGGGGACAGCTAGACAGCAGGGGACGTGTTTCGGGGATGGCAGTCCTATATTAAAGAGAGAGAGAGACTCAAATTTCTACAAGTTAATGGACAGCACCGTGACAGCAGCAATACAACATGAAACTGTTAAAACAATATTGGGCAATGTCTACAGAAGCCTGCACACCAATCACAGTCCAAAAAAGGTTATTTTTCTCCACTTCTCACACAATAACACACTGTACCAGACCATGGTCAATGCACCTTTAATCTCTTTTGCAGCTGACAATAATAACTGACTCTAATACCATATCCAAAATTTTGTAGTTGATTTAAAGTTTGAACAATGAAATCAGAAACTCAAACCACTGCTGTTACTGTTATATAACTTATATCATTAGCTATGAATCTGAATCATGATATATTTATTGTTGCTATACTACTGTCGCTGTTTCATGATTAATATTACTGTTCTTGTACTGCTATCATGATATATTTATTGCTGATGTTATAATGCTGTCATGTTATACTGCTGTTATAATTGCTGTCATGGTATATTCTTTTTTTAATGTCATGAATTTTTTATTAAACATTATAAGAAATTGCCTTGCCGTCAGGGACATCTGGCCATCCCCAGGATGGTTGATGGATGTCTCTGACATCCCCAGATATCTCAGGGATGGCCAAACATCCCTGCGGCATCTCCTATTAATGCAACACATTTTGAAAATTTGAAGAATTTTTGGGATATCCCCTGCCATCCCAGTGTACCCAATACACCATTTGGGACAGGGACAGCAGTTTGAGGGCTGAGGATGCATCCCTGTGGAACACAGATAATAAGCAATGTAAGTAAACACAATTTGTATCTTGCTTTAGAAAAAGAGATCAATTATCTTATAGTTAAAAATATTTGATGGTACTATTAGTCTATTTACCATAGTTGAAAAACTCTCCAAGTAATCGGCGAGTTTTAAAAAACTCCCGCTTTATTTGACAGTGAGTTTTTCCCGCATTTACTCTTCAAAATTGCTTGCCAAATAAAGGAGAAAAACTCACCCATCCGAAAAAAAGGTCTCTTGCAGCCGCTAAAAAGGTATTTTCATTTCATTTGATTTTCTAGGTACTCTCCAAGTCCACGTTTCCAAGTTTTCCTACAAGTCTTCATCTATAATATCATCTAGTTCTACCTCCCCCTAGTTTTCACTAGACATGGGAAGAGGAAGATGTAAATTTGTAAAATATATTAATGTAGTATTTACTTTCAATTTTACAAAAATAAGCCAATAGTGGCATCGTGTGGTGGTTAAGTTATTGTGGTGTTGTTCTTGCCATCAAGGTTCAAACCCCATTGGGGTGTTATTGTTGAATTCTTATATTGGGGATGAGGTCCCCTGTTTGTGACCTTACCGGTTCATAGCTTCGGGTCAAAAGCATTTACCCCTTTATTAAAAAAAAAAAGTTTTACAAAAACAAATTGCTATTTTCATTTTGTTTCAGACTATCAGTATCATCGCATTCCACATGAGGATACCATTTTGAAATTTGTACCCAATTTGCTTTCAAATCAATCAAATACAACTAGACTCAACTTGTTTCTTTTATGTACTCATTTATTGACTCATTGGATGCATCTTATCATTGAATTTTGCAAAAAATACGAGTTTTTAATAAAATTTAGGCAATTTTTTAAGTAGCTGAGTTTTTTGCCGAGTCATGTTTTTTGGGGCTTGGCAAGTTTTTCAATTTGGCACGTTTTTCAACTATGTTATTAACTATCTTTTACACACATGAATCTAGGATAGAATTAGTTTAAAATATTTGATGGTACTATTAACTATATTTAAAAACATGAATCTAGGATAGACTTAATGAAAAAAATCTTCTATTTCATGCTTCTGATATTCTACCTTACTTTTGAAAAATGGAGGTTAGAAACCATACACTTTCTTAACGTAAACCGTGCCTTTCCTAACAGTCAAAGTTGACATGATTCATTTCTATTATTTACTAAACATAATTATAGTAATAAAAAATTTATGGTAGTACTAAAACTCTTTTAGCCTTATTGCTTAATACATTTTCCCCCCCTCAGTACTATTAACTGCATTTGCTAAATCCACGCCCAGGTAAGGGATGGATCAATCATTTATAAGAATTATACAGATGACTGTAGTTGGAATATCTTATGTGGCATTTGATGCCCGGTACATACAATGCAAGCAATAATCTCATAAAGTTTAACCATTAATCTGGTACTGTGGCTGCTAAGAATGTTGATGCCTATAACTGAAATTTTCAATATATCAAAGGAAGCTCATATAGCAAAATATGTTCAAAACCCATGTTATCCTAGGCTTCAAAATTATAACCTGTATTATTTTTCTTTTTCCATATTGGATAACGATCACAAATATGGCTCATACAAGCAGCTGAGTACAAATGAGACCAAGAGTGTCTCCTAAAGAACAGTTGCATTAGATAACAACATATATATTAACATTACAAGCCAACAATGGAAGTCCAAGAGTAACAACTTAGATTCTCATATTGGATGTAACTTTGGGGATTGAAACTTGGGTCTCTACAGTGATAACCCAATGTGTCAACCAATTGAGCTCAACCTTTTGTCATATCCCCTATTATTTGAATTTACAACCACATCCTTTTATTTTTTGAGAACCCTTTTACACTACTTCCTATACCTTTATCAATATACTAGTAAAATCATAACTAGAAGCAATTGAAAAGCTAGGTCAGGGTTCTAACTGAATGCCTAAAGTCATTTTTTGACTTTAACCGTCAGCCAATCTCTCAAGTTGAAGCCTCTTTTAATCCAACATCAGTGATGGGAAAAGAGATAGTAAGTAAGATGCAAAGTTACAAGGTGTTTGGAAAAGCCATTGGCAAGTGGGTAAGCAACATGACAAATAAAGGAAACAACTTCATTTCAGAAATGCTAAAAATTCATCAGAGATCATATGCTTTGAAAATAGAGATAGAAAAAGATATTGCTTTGGCTAAAAATGAGGAAGCGGTATGGGTTGCATACTTGAATGAGATCAAGGGGATATTGAGTATGGAGACGGATAAATTGGCTAGTGAGCAGGTCATTCCTAATGTTGCTGATGGTTGTTGTGTAATTTGGAATAAGAGTGTTGAATGAAAACTGCAAGTTGTAAAGCAGAGTTTGCAGGAATTTAGCAAAGTGCTAACTGAAAGCAACACAATTATGGAAGAAGTTCACAAGAACCTCTCTACGCTCGGTTTAGAGCCTATGCGGGAAGGAAGCAACAATGATGATGACATTGGAGTCCTGAAGGAGAATTTCAAGAAGGTGATTGATGAGATTACTAACTCTCAACCTTTCAATGCTGAAAGCTTTAGGAAATTCAGCAGAATAGACTCTGTTTTGTTTCAAGCAGCTGGATTGGCAGGTACATATGACAAGAGGATTGAAGCGGGACATGATGACCAAATGGCCTAGAAGTTGCGAGTAGGGAATATTACTATTCCTCAACATAAAGAAATGCCACATGTTGTCAAGGCTTTCCAAGCTTTTCAGAAGAGACTCGCCAAATCAGCAAATCAATTAGCTGCAGAATTGGTCAATGAAGCACCACCATCGCGACTTTTCAATTGTTTTCTATATTTTTCATTATTATTTGAAAAGACTTTATTTATTTTTGGGCAGTTACTTTGAAAAATAAGCGGTTACTCATCCTCTTATATATATTTGTAAATGGAACCGAAGAAACTCTCAAGATAGATTTTTGGATGACCTGATATTTAAAATTTTAATACTACAATTGAAACCTCTATTCATATGTGTGTGTTTAGTTTATGGAGATAATTTGAGAATCTTAAATCTGTGTGTTTAAGCTTTCTCCTATGTTTATGATTATTCCTGTGTGAATGTGTGGCCGTTTATCTCTATAATTGGTTTCATTTTTAAATGGTATTGGGTCGGTAATTGTTATTTACAAGCAACTCAATATATGCTAGTCTTTGTGCTAGTATTTGTGGTATTTCATTCTTATTGCATCTGATATTGGAAAAATTTCTAGTATTAGGTTTTCCCGCCTTTACTACTTTCAAGTCAAAAGCATACATATGGTTTATTTCTTTAGTTTTCTTTGAATTCATTGAAAATCTGTGAGGGAGTTATACCTCTAAAATTCAAAGGGCGATTGTTTCTTCTAGAAAACAATTATCAAGAGTTGTTAGAAACAATTGCACCTTTGGCACTGAGAGTCGGGATTTGACAACTAAAATCTAAAGGTGCCCAATCTGTTAGCCAAAATCAAGCAATGTCTTGCTTATTTTCTTTGAGATATATATATGGTGATTACTTTTCCATACCTCTAAGCCAAGACAATAGTGTAGTAGCCCAAGATATGCCATATCAAATGCCTTCTTGAGATCATTCTCGATTGTCTCAATCATTGTTTATGAGTTGTCTATGATAACTAGGTCATCAACAGTTACATTGATAATCTCAATTCCCCCCCTTGTTCCTTAAGGTAGAGATTTAGACCATATGGATGCCTACTAAAATCATGTTGTAGAAAATGTTCATCAATTTTGATATACCAAGCTCTATGAGCCTATTTGAGACCATAGAGAGAATTAGCATGTTTGTGTACATTTTCTTCTTTACCAAGTGCAATGTATCCCTTTGGTTGGGTCATATATGTTAGAATTGTGAAAACCCACAAAACCACTAGCCACAAGATCAAACCACGAACAAAGACACCTTCCACGCAAGAGATCTGCAAAACAAAGAATTGTTAAATTCCTCAACAAGAAAAAGCTACAGAAGAACCTCAAGAAACTTCAAGGAAAACAAGAGTCCTCAAAGGTTGAGAGTTCGAGAGTAAATCTCATGGTGATACAATGAGGGTTGAGTACTATATAGGAGCAACCCTAAAAATTGCTCACTTCAATTAACAAAAAAGCACTTAGTTAACTGAATAAAGAACTCCTAAGTTTAGCTTAAGTGCATGAGAATAAATTAGACCAATAATTAAATAAATATTAATCAATTATTAGCTAATGGATGATTACTCTAACAATATAGACCTCCTTCCTAAGGTCTCCATTGAGAAAGGTGCTCTTTAGATCCATTTGATATAGCTTCCATCCAAATTGAGCACCTAAAGCAAAAATCATTATGATGGTTTTGTTCTTTAATGTGGGAGAAAATATTTCTTCATAATCAATCCCTTGTTTCTAGGCATATCCCTTAGCCACAAGTCTAGCCTTATGCTTATGTATACTACCATCTACCTTATACTTAGTCTTGAATATCCATTTACATCCAAAGGCTTTCTTACCAAGTGGTAGATCAACAAGATCCCAAGTCTTGTTTTTCATTAGGGATTGATATTCTACATCCATAATCTCCTTCCAAGGCTTTGACTCTAGTGCTTCCTAAACATTAGATGGTTCAAATTTCTCAACCATTGAACTCATTAGTGCTAGATTTACCTCATCATGAGCCATGCTACAAGTCCTCAGTCTTGATGTTGAACTTGAAGTGTTTGGAACTCCATCTAGTTTTGCATCGCGAATGGTACTAGTAAACCACTTGGGCATAGGTCATGTGATATTTGTGGGTATTAAATCACATTGATTGTCAACATTCCCATTACTATTCTCATCCAACTTGAAAATAGGAGCACTATCCAAAGCATGCGATAATGAGGGAGAACTTAACTCACTCTTCTTATATATTTTCTTGTTTTAATGTATTTATTTATTATATATATATAATATATTATATAATTATAATATTATATTATATTATGATAATATTTAAATTGCTAATATTTATATTTATATTGTTATTCATTTTTTTTTTTTATTTGTATTTCAACGCTTGGTTATTTTTATACTTTAGTGTTGCAATTTCGAGGGCACGACATTACATCACTTTTGTAGCAAATATAAGTGCAGTTTTAGACTAGTCGTTGGAGAGGTTGGTGCCTTCCAATTTAGAAGAGATTGGTGTCTATTACCGAGTTCGTGCTCAATTCCAAGGATTGGTGTCTCTAGTGGGTTGTTGCTCACAAATTGTATAAGAGGGGATTGGTGTCTCTCATACGTTGGTGCCTACAAAGATTGTAAGAAGTTTTATGTAAGCATTATTTTGTTGTGGTTTTCTCCCGCAAGGGTTTCCACATAAATTCGGTATTCCTATTGTGTTCTTAATAGTTAGATCTTGCATGGTTGTTATTAGTGATGTTTAAGTTTTAAATTGGGAAAATTTTGGTTAGATTGATTCAACTCACGCCCACCCCTCCCCTCTTAGTATAAGTGTGTGCTCATCATAAAACACTTAAGAATGTTTATATAGTTCAATATATTTTTGTTTCCTTCAACTCAAGTTGCCTTTTGCACTCATTTGAATGTTGTATACTTGTGTATGTCATCAAATTAGCTTATAACCGATAAATTAATTGTCTTTTAATTTTATTTATGGATGGGTACATAGTAAAATCTTTAAATCCTTAAAAAATCTCCATATTTCATCATTTATATATATATACAACTATACCCCATACCCAAGGAAAATAATGTTGTACCAACTTTACTCAAGCCCCAAACCCGCATAGGGTCCTTTTCAGGTTTAGAACATGATCTAGTGATCTTAGATATCACAAGGGTATTGGTTCTTGATATCTTGAACTACTATATTATACTAATGAGAAATCCCTTAACATTCATGTATAAGAATAGCCCAATAGAATAAATATCACCATTAGGATAAATTTCCTAGCAATAAGGGGAGCAATTGTCAAGATCTACTCACAATATAATATTATGCTAATAGGGTCAATCATTACGATCATGCCTCTGTAAGGCCATACAAAATTATTAAAACTCGAAACACATAACACAATAGTTATAAATTTTCTCCATGCAGAGTCAATAAGCAAGCTAACTCTAGATGGTTGGCAACACTAAATTCATTGGATCAACCTCCAAGGTATACATTCAATAGCAATATATTTTAATCTCTTAATATTCTTTACCTTCTAATTTTAGTTGTCCTATGATGTAATCAATACTCTTATCTATATATTTCCAATATCACAGGTACCTAAACCTCATAGGTCTTACAATGTAGGTGTATCCTAGCCTTAGCCATGATTCCTACAAAAATACCATCATCCATCACAATCACAATTCCCCTTTCCTTAGTTCCCACGATAGTTATCCTATTGAGGTTATTATACTTAAAGGCCAATAAACATCATATAGTCATATAAATCTCTTATCCACTAGCTTAAGTACTATTGTTAGGAGTATCAATTTACAACATTAAAATAGGTTTACTAATATGTTATTCTAGTTCCGCTCCCAAAAGTTATTCTCCCTAAAGTTATTATGCAATTATAAGTCGAATGCTTGTATTAAGTCCTATTTCTAGTACACAATATATGGAGGTCGATACAATTATAGGTCTAACCTAAAACTCCTTGCCACCTTATTCCATGTAAAAACTTAAGAAGAGAATATGCATTACCTTCCCCTTTCCATTAAAAGGTTCATACCCTTGGAAACGGAAATAATCTAACCCTAAAGGATTATCCCATAACCATGAAATATGGCATGGTTTTGAATAGTTGGAGAAATGCAGTTATTAGGTTTATCTACATACTTCATTTAGTAATTAGCATTCCCACACTTCCCTTTTACTAGCAATTCATGGTTTCAACATGTGTCAAGTACAAGATTTTGTCCAAGAATAAGACTTGTAACTCAAAATCTTTGAGAACTTTTAATTCAACAAGGATAAACCTTTAACAAGGGATTATTAAATCATTGGCACACCTACAACAATTAGTATAAGAATGTTTCATAGATAAATTCTAATCATATAACTAGATTAAATGGTTCTAAATATTCATGTGACAATTAATAGAAAAGGATAAAACTTCCCATGGGTGGGAATCACATTTGAAGAACTCAAATAATACTTTAACACTAATATTTGCTGATGTATCCATAATTACTGCATCAAAACTATCCATCAAAAGAATCCAACTAGATATCAAAATTATAATGGCCTTGTTCAGCATGGTTTCAACTAATACAGACATGTACTAGGCACATGAGATTGTGGGCTAAATACTTGAAACTAAAATGTGATAACATGTAGTGTGTACATATTGTTGACAATTGTCACAGTTTGTAGTCTACAATTTGCTCAAGAATTACAAGGACAATAGTAGAATTTGAATAAATACCATTGATCAATGTCAAGCTAAAACTATTCTAATGCAATTAACTAAGCCTTAAGGTTAAATTACATCTATTGTATATTTTAGTCTTGTAATAGAAAAATGTAATTGCTTGGACTTATAAAAGTTCATCTAAATTAATACAAAGTAATCCAAAATGAAACTAATGGTTTTGTTTTGACTCCAACAATATTACTATTCCATTTTACATTCGCGACCCAAGGATTTATATAGTTTACGAAAAGGAAAGTATCTCAATATTAATTGTGTCTAATTTATCTTGAAATCCCTGTTACTTTGACTCATTGAACACAATAGTCCAAACTCAAACTCAGAACTTCATGATCACAGTGAGTTACTCACAATTAAAATATCATAGCACATCATTATACCACATAAAAACTAGTGAATATCCTTATCAAATTTATCATAGATTCTTACAATAGAAAGATATTTATTATCTAATTTCTTATGACTCTCTAAGCAATAGGAGATGGCGAAATATTAGAAAATCTAACCAATGAAGCTAGACTTGTTATCGTCTTAACGAAAAGTATCATATCATGGTGATAATCCTGGGAACTCCCTTCCATGCAGTTGAAGCCTTAATTTACTCCATAGTTGAACAATACTCATGCTGACCTCCCAATTGCATTTTCTTGAAAGCTTCTATAGCCTTTCCAAAGAATCCATTTTGTGCATATCCTGCAAATCTTTTGCGCTCCATGAGACCACATTCAACCTCAGGCGCCAACATTCTCATGTTTATCTTTGATCCTTATCCCACTTATATGCCCTCTCTGACAAATATCCTCTACCAGTTATGCTTGCAGAGACGTCCCTAGCATATTCGAAAGTTCCCATTTCTTTGCATTCTGAGAGGATGTTGTCAAAGATTGTGGAGTACGGTTTTTTGCACCTCTAGATATCACACCAAGCACTAAATATTGCCTCCAAATAGCTACGCCTCCCCCTCAATCGCCCTCCTGCAGCCTTATTCTCTATTGATCTCCCCTCTGCTATTCGTGCTCTCCATAATGTCGATTGTCCTCTATATACCCATACCCCCCTCTTAACGTGATTTCTGAAGCCTTTGAAATATTTGTTTCATGCATAACTTACCTATCACCCTTGAAATTTATAGTCTTAATGATCCTTATGGATGCCCATACCTCCCACGTGAGCTCTCCTTGTAGTGAAGTCAAGGACACAATCAAAGTTCTAGCACTTACATCTGCCAATTGCATTTATTTAATTTTATTTTTCCTACACAACTTGTCATTTTCCCACCCCAAAGAAGGGTCGCCATGCTCATTAGTGACACAAACACCCCCTTCTATTTCATATGCACCATGCTCATAAATTTTATTTTGTCATTGGTCGTAAGAAGGAGTTTGCCCAATTAAGGTCCTTTGTGAAATGGTCCATCTCTCAAGGATATGATACTGTTGTTCAAAATAAGTATAGGAACTACAAGCAACAAGGTGTTGGAAATAAATTTGTGCTTAAAATTAAGCAATGGAATATCCATATCAATTACAAATTCATAACCATGTCTTCAATCCCACTAAAAAGAATCATAGGACCCATGGGAGAATGGCTATAACAATTAGAAAACAGCCATCCTATCATGAAAAAATTTAAATTTATTAAATTGCTTTGGATACTCAAAAATCTGCCGAGACTTATATCAGCTATTATTTTATGTAGTATTGTCAATTTTATTCAAGTCTACAGCACTTCAATGCTTTTGGTAAATAATTGCTTAATCTGTCTGACTCGGAGGTTTTTGTCCACAAACTTACCAAGGAAAATAAAAGGGTTTTCGTCCTTTAATTTCTGCCATGACAGGTATCGTACTCAACTTAAATGAACCACAATTCCATGCTCAAAGGAGTAATAATCACATTATAAAAGATGTATTCTTCATATGGTCCTACTTCTACTTGTTTGGTGTATCTTATATATATTTTTCCTTCAATAGTCATGATTCTTCACATGCCCCTTGACCTTTGATAAAATTAAACTTTAATTTTATATTTTAATTTAGTGTTATTTATTATTATTACAATCTCATTTCAAAAAGGAGATATTATAGTCCACCCTTCCCAAGATTGTTTTGTTGGAAATGTTGTCATTCATGTCAAAAGACATATAATAAGATCATTGGGAGATTGTTGGAATATGCAGTCACTGATATCAAAGAAAAATAAGAACAGTTCATTATGCTCCTCCGTTGAAGAGAAATAATGAAACTAGAAGACCGACTTAAGAGATATGTATATGTTTAAATTTAAGATTTAAACAGAATAAAAGAGTATGAGAAAGAGGTTGAAGATTAAAAAGAAGATAAACAAATATGGGCTGCCTAAGTATGAAATTCAAATTTACATATTTACTATTCCTTTAGAGCAGCGATTGCCTTTGGATAGTAATGTATAATGAACAGAAATTAATATTTAATAAGACAGAAATTATATTTTGTTTAAGGACAGTGATTATATTTCATAAGGCAAAGACAAAAAAAAAGGATGTATGAATTAGTTTCAAAAAGCAGCGCTAAAGACGAAGACAGCATAAGACCAAAACATACAGGACAAAAATCAGAAAAGACAAAAGATGAATGAAAGGAAACATAAAAAGCAATGATTCCATTTTGTAACTAAGGCAGCGATTCTATTATGTCACAAAAGAACAATGATTATATGCAGCGATAAAGACTGATAAAAGAGCAGCGACCATTTATTAGTAGAAAGCAACAAGGATTATGAGTTAGATTTAAATACCAGCAATTAATAAAGGATAAGCAGTAAAAAAATTATGATTATTTTTTAAAGGCAGCGAATGGTATCATTAAAAGTGACATTAATATATGCAGCGATCAAGATTGGAGATAACTATTAATTAAGGAGTCATGACTTTTTTGAGAAGTCATTATTTTTCAAAGAGGTATATCACTTCATTTGAATAAGAAGATATAAAAAAAAGAATTGTGTGAAGAATAGACATGTGAGAGATGAGTATGTGAGAAAAGAGTGAATGAATTAAAAAGAAAAATATGATTCAGATTTTGATAAGAGCAAATCTAGTGTGAAATAAGGATAAAAGATAAATATCTACAGATGTTCTTATGCAAATATGAGAAGAAAATCGTTATAAAAGACATACACAGATTTGAATAAAAAAATATAAGAAGAATAATAAATATATGAAGACATATCAATAAGGCAGTGTAGAAATATAAGAAGAAATATCAACAATGAAGTATGGAATGATATGAAAGATATGAAGATTTAAATAAAGCTATGAAATATGGAGAAAGTGTATGTGTGAAAGATTAGAAGACACATCTGATACGCACCAACAGGCCAATGAAAAAGTGTGTTGTTGAGTAAAAGACAATAAACATATAATATACAGCAGCAAATAAAAGAGCAAGTATTAAGAGGATTGTTGGCAGATTTATGGGAGATTTATGATCAGCATAATAGCAGATTGGATAAAGAAGAGAGTGAGAAATCTCATAGGATATTTTGTGATCAGAATTTTTCCAAGATTTGTAATCAGTCTTTGGCAGATTTGTAATCAGAATTATTGCAGATAGGTTATCAAAGTCATAGCAGATTTTAGAAGTGTACTTCATATTGAATGAAGGGTTGGTGTCTCTAGTAGGTCAGTGCCTACAAATTCAGAAGTGGGAGTTGGTGCTTCCAATGGGTTGGTGCTCACAAATTGAATGAGGGGTTGGTGCCTCTAGTGGGTTGGTGCTCACAAATTGAATGAGGGGTTGGTGCCTCTAGAATTTGTAAAAAGAAATTTAATAAAAGCAATATTTTAGCTATGGTTTTCTGCCACAAGGGTTTCCACGTAAATATCATGTGTTATTGTGTTCTTCTTGTGTGCATGATTATTGATGTTGAGTAAATGATGTTATTGTTATTGATCAAGTTTTAAATATCATTGTTATATTGATTCACCCCCCTTCCCTCCCCCCCACTCAGTATAACTGTGTGCTCATCAATTGGTATCAAAACCGGTTCCTTCAAATTAGCCTAACCACTAGAAGGTAGATTTTGGAAGCACACATGGCAAGAGAAAAAGGAAATACCAAGCAGAGCATTGATGAATAAGCATCAAATGTAAGTGATAAGATGATAAATGGAACACAAAAGGAAATAGAACAAAAGATGATATCTTCAAAAGGGAAAGCCATCTTGTGAGTAAAAGAAAATAAGAGATGAACTTAGAAGAGGAGTCTAAAGAGTGTGATGAAAATGTTGATATGAATAGTGAAGATGATGATGAAATTTTTCAGGAAGAACTCTATCGGGCTATAGACGAGATTGAGATACTTATGAAGAAGAATTCAAAATACAAGCTGCTATTTCAAGAAGAGTGTGAATCAAAGGCCAAAATACAAGAAGAATCCGAAAAGGTGATCATTGATTTGAAAGATCAAATAAAGGAAGCAAGGAAAACAATCGTCAATTTGAAAATTCAAATTGAAGAAGAGAAAAGAATTCAAAAAGAGGTAAAATTCCAATTGAAAGCAAAGGAAGAAAATTGTGAAAGGCTAGAGTGTGAAATTGTTTCCATGAGGAAAGAATTGGAGAAGACAACCACCAAGTTAAACACAAGCCTCAAGTTTGATAAGAGAACTGAAAACTTAGATGACATCATTAATGGGCAAAGGTCACCATCAAATAAAACAGGACTTGGCTATAAAGAAAATGAAACATTCAAGGAAGATTCCAAAGAGACTCCTAAGAAGACAAATGAGGGAAAGACAAAAAGCCTTGAAGATACTTTCAAAGGTCCAAAAATGAAGGTAGCAAGAAGACAAAGACTCCTAAAGTTAACAAGGACAATTTCAAGAAGTCCTTTCCTTCGAGGTAGTGTTCCACGGAGTTTCCTGAGGACGGAGGGACAAGGTTCTAAGTTTGGGGACGGCAGGGGGACGATGGCGGGGGGGCGGTGCTGATATACATATGGTACTTGAATAACTAGTTATAAAAAGATGTTTAAGAATAACATTTCAAATTAAACTTTGGCAAATTAGTAAAATTGCAAATACTAACATTTTGAATACTTGAATACTATTACTAAATGACTAAAAGTAAATAAATATTGAAATTTGACAAATGAAATTGTCGAATTTGAGATTTCTATTATATGAATATCGAAAATATGACATGTCACATCAAAATATCATATCATAAAAATGATTACAATGAGTAGCATGATACATTGATATGAATCATAATCAAAATAAGTACAAAATGCAAAAATGTAGTGAAGGGAGGCCTCTAATCATCTCCAAACTCCTCATCACTCGAACTACTGGAATCCTCGCACTCAAGCTTTGCCAAACTAACACCAACCAGCCTTGCATCTGAAGCCGAAACTGAAGCATCCTCATCAATCTGTTCTGGCTCCTCTGGCTCTACATCCCACCGTGTTGCTGGACTCTCTTTGTACAAAAGTGTTTTACAGTCAATGAGACGCAAAGCACTATGTACAGCCACAAGCTTCTCTGCTCTCCTAGAGGTAAGTTTGTTCCTCTTAAGAGAGTGGATGAAGCTATATGTAGACCAGTTCCTCTCAGCAGCTGAAGAACTAGAAACTTGAGACAACAATCAGATGGCTAGAGTGGTAGTCAAAGGTCCTGATCCATGGCAAGTCCACCACAAAATTGGGTCCTCTTGCACCATAGTTCACATATCCATCTTGGTGGCATCTGAATAACCCCTAAGAGTGGAAAATTTGGTCCACTCAGTGAGAATCATACTGGCATCTACATCATTGTACATCCTCTCAATGCACCTGAAGAACCCTGCCTTCACCTCTGCATCCTCTATAGGTGTCACTCTACCATGCCTAGTCAAATACCACTTAGGATTAAGTGCATAGGCTGCCATATGCAAGGGAGTGTTGAGCTTCTCCCATCTCTTGTGAATGATTGGCTGAATGTGCTCGTGGTAGAATGCTAATGTGGGGTCCCTCTCTCGCACAACAGCCCTCATCTAATCAAGCATAGAATCGATGCACTCATACACCTCTCCAAGGCTAGGTGCATCCGCATCCCCATACCTGATAACCTGAAAAACTAGTTTAATGATGGCAACAATATATTTTGCATCACCCCAAAACACATCACTCTTCACCGTATCCTTCACCCTCTTCTCCTGCTATGTTTTAGACTCGGCCCACCTACTCCAATCTGATGTCATGACCATGAGTTGCAGTGTCTCTTGCAACTCAATCATTTTGTCCAAGAGAATGAAATAGGAAGCATATCTCCTTTCAGTAGGTTTCAAGAACTCCTTCTTAGAGAAGGTCCCTAAGAGTGCATGTGATGTGTGGTGGTTGCAGATAAACATCTGCACATCTCTCACATCATTAACCTCTACTCTAATCCAATCAATCTTTCCCATGTTCTTGAGTGCATTGTTCATGGCATGCACACAACATGGGGTCCACCAAATATGCCTATAAGCATCCTCAACAAGTCTCCCTGCAGCTTTGCACACATGTGCAGCATCTGTCACAACTTAGACCACATTTTGTGGCCCAACCCCCTCAATAGCATCCCTGAGAACCTCAAACTGAAAATCAGCATCTTTGCGATGCCCTAAACAATCAACTACCTTAAGAAAATATGGGCCCTCGGTACATGTAACCATGATGTTAATGAGTGGACGATGGCTAATGTTCGTCCACCCATCCATGACTATGTTGCATCCTGTCTTAACCCAACACTCCTTCATCTTC
Source organism: Sequoiadendron giganteum (assembly GCA_007115665.2). Taxonomy (NCBI): domain Eukaryota; kingdom Viridiplantae; phylum Streptophyta; class Pinopsida; order Cupressales; family Cupressaceae; genus Sequoiadendron; species Sequoiadendron giganteum. The sequence continues at coordinate 14,768,496 of CM021110.1, read as the reverse complement.
TCCATCAACAAATTGATCTTGGAATAGTTCTTATCCAAGATCGTAGTTCTCAATTTTGTCTCACCTGGTGGCACATATGATGGTCCTCCCTTTGCCACCATCGATATCATCTCCTTATAATAAGGAGATCGGGCAACATGAAACGGGATGCCATTGGCAAAGAAGAACTTGCCAATGGTATCATCTATGTCATCCTTGAGCTGCACATTAAACAAATCTGCTATGGGGTTACTTTGAGTTTGACTTTGCAATCTTTGTTTCCCCCTCCCCTCTCCTGCATAGGCACTAGAAGAAGAACCTGGTGTCCCTGCTACTCGCGTCTGCAAAGTATGGCTGGATCTCTGTGGTTGGCTATGCTGAACATGTGTCCTATGCTGCAAAGTAGTAGGCACGGGTGCAGCTAGAGTATCATTAGAAACACCCCATAACTTATTTATTTCAACTTTTTATTTCATGTTTTCTGGTTTTGCCAAAAACTCACATATCCCCACACCTTTTCCTCTAATGAAAAAAAGGTGTGCATTCACTCTAGTGATGTTCCCATACCACCCCTCACCACAAAAGTTGCACTTCCACCTCCTTGTGCCACCGGATGTTGCCCCTCGCCTGCTTAGATCTTTTGTTGCAAATTGTTTGAGAGGGTATTTGGGATCAAAAGGAACCTTAGCATACTTTGCCAATACTGCAGAAGAGCACTCTAAAGTACTTGCTTCACTTGCCATGGAACTAGTTTGGGCTTCATGCTCCGCCCCATGGTCACCCCCCTCTACCTCGGGAGCAAATTCAAGATCTGTATCACTATGTGAATGGACCTCATCCTCACTCATGTTGATGTCATGAGAGCTCATTGTGACACTACAGTAAAAAAATTAATTCTATAAGTGCCTAATTTCAACCTAGTTTAACAAATTTGAAAATAAAATTTTAAAACTTCATGATGAATCTTGATGGAAAGATGAAAAAACTAACAATGAGCTTTGAAATGAAAATTCAAAATATGAATATGCATTTGCAGCCATGTATATGAAATTATGATTAATTTTTTAATCATAATTTCATAGACATGGCTGCAAATGTATATTCATGTTTTGATTTTCATTTCAATGCCCATTTCAAACATCAAACTACATTTTCAAAATGAATCTAAAAAATTGGAAAACAAAACAAAAAAAAATTGAAAAAACAATTAAAAACTTCAAAAAACAGTCATAAAACCCTACCTTGTGCTTGAAAAATCCTTCAAAATTGGTGTAGAATGCTCCTCCTCTTCTTCTTCTTTCTCCTTCTCACCCCTCTTGTACTTGCAGCACGTCAAACTCACTCTTTCACTCACTCTTCTTACTAGTTTTCCTCTTCTTCACCTAGCTGCTCCAAAACATCAAATGCATATGTGAGTAAAAAAATGAGCAATTAGAGTGTTTTATTTCATTTAGAGGCTTTTAGATGGGTCCCACAAGCCTTTAGGGTTCGACCCTAGGCTCTTTTCATGACGTTCCAACGCGGGGGACGCCTGGGCGTCTCCAAGACACTCGAGGGACGCCTGGGCGTCCCCGAGACGTCCCGGAGATGCCCAGGCTTCCCCCGTGTCTCCCTGACGTTTCTCACGTCCCAGTGGCGGTGGCGGGACGGCGGATTGACGTCTCCCTGCCGTCTCCAAGTCTTTGAAATGTCCGGGATGGGGGGGACGGCTAAAATTCAGGGGGGGACGCGTCCGCATGGAACATTGTTTTGAGGTAAGTGCATACATATAGGTTCAAGAGTACCTTTTATGGCTATTGCTACTCATGGAATCATTTTGGACATAAGGCAAGAGAGTGTAGAACACAAGTGAGATATAATGATAGATGGAACAAAAATAGAAATCTTTATGGGTGGACAAGTAGAAACTACAATACATGTATTCCTCTAATGAATTATAAGGTTATATGTTATAAATGCAACAACTATGGACATATAGCACACCATTGCAGAATTCATTTTATGGAAGCTTCAAGACAAAACAAGAAGATAAATATACTTGGAAAGCACAAGAAAGAACCTATGAAACTTTGGAAGAGCAAACTAAAGCAAGAGAAGGAGAATCCTATGCAAGTGCAAACTTCATTAAATGCACAAGAGATATCTCCTAGTTCATAAGAAGCAGCACAATTTCAAGGGGAGCTAAGTGAGGTATTATCTTTCAGCCCTATGGAGAAGATTGCTCAAAATATAAAAGAGAACCATAAAACTTGAAGAGAAGAATCCACTTTTGCAATAGATTGGCATCAAGGGAAACTAATGAATTGGTATCTACATAATTGTCGGATATGTGCAAGATCCTAGATTATGAAAGATTGCATAGCTTTAACTAATGCACATTAAGTTGACACTTACAAGTGCCTCCATGAGATTGAAGATTTGGGAAAATAGAGAGATGATGCTAAAGCTTAAAGAAGTGAAAATTACCTTATACTGATTCACATTAGAGAAAGAGAAGATATTGTTAAAGAGTATGAATAGGGATCACAAAGCTTTAACCTTTTATCATAGCATGAGAAGATATGAAGAAGAAAGTGGTGATGTTTGTAAGATTAAAATTGATAAGAGAGTTCTCCAAAAGCCTAACAGGAGGATAAGAATGATCCAAAGGAGCTTTTCTTGAAGAGTATGTGTGTATATTTGCATTTGACATTCATGCTAGAACACACTGTAAGCATGTGTTGGCAAAAAGCAAAAGATATGGATAGTGGAAAATTGGATGGTTGTGCTTGTGTTCAACTTCACATTAAAGGTGTCCCTATTGATGTAATGATGCCCTAGAAGACATGGATGGAAGTATGATGAGTATCCCTTCACCATTAATGTCAAAGAAGGAGTTTTACCACAAGGGAAGTTATAGGAATAGGAAGAATGATGCCATTGATGTCAAGAGGAGGAATTACGAAAGGAATCTTCAAAAGAAACTAAAGCATGAAGAGGAGAAAATTGCATCAAGACTTGAGGGAGTTAAGGTGTCATATGCGCAATCCAAATCTATTGTAAATAATAGCAATAGAGAGTAGTATATTGCCTTCGAAGGTAATAAAAGAGTAAAGTTTTAGTGTGAGCAGCCCTTGGAAAGAGAAAGGTCATTTATAGTCTACAAAAGGTCTTGAAGAAAGTAAAGTAAGAGAAGAAGGAAATGAAAAGAGGAGTTACCATTTGAGTAGCTAGAGATATTCCAGATTCATGAAGATAGTGTCAAAAATCCCAAAATTGAGAGCAAATAACAGAACAAGAATTTCCCATGCAAAAGGATAGCAAAGAGCAGAAAAACAATCATTCAATTGTGGCAATCAAAAAACTTGAGGAGGTGAGAAGCCTCTCACAAAGAAATCAAAAAGGGATAACTTCACTTAGCAGCTATGGATAGAGAAGGAAGAGTTGAAGATGCATAAAAGAGTAATGGGATAGCTAAACAAGTTCCCAACTTGTTAAAATTCAAGGAGATGATCCAAATTCTCTTGGACAGCCATAGAGGAAGCATGTCACCCAAACATCATAGAAACAAAGGGTGGAGAGTTAGAGAAAGAGGAATATTAGAGCAAGGGGGAGCATTAGAGAATCTCCAACAGGGGGAGAAGTACATCCCTATTACATTGGATGCAAGTATTAAAGAATATGATTAGATGCTTCCCATGATCCATTTGTGGATAGATGTCTTATAAACATCCCTTGCCATTGATGTCAAAGGGAGAGAGATAGAGTAAGGGGGAGCAATGCAAAAAAAGAGAATTATGATTGTGTTGCCATCAATGACAAAGGGGAAGATTGTTGGAAATGTTGTCATTGATGTCAAAGGTGCATACAAATGCTATTATTGATGTCAAAAACATATAATAAGACCATTGGGAGATTGTTGGAATATGGAGTCATTGATGTCAAAGAAAAATAAGAATAGTTCATTATGCTCCTCTGTTGAAAAGATATAATGAAACTACAAGACCGACTTAAGAGATATGTATATGTTTAAATTAAAGATTTAAACAGAATGAAAGATTCTGAGAAATACATTGAAGAGTAAAAAGAAGATAAATAACTATGGGCTGCCTAAGTATGAAATTCAAATTTAAATATTTACTATTCCTTTAAAGCAGTGATTGCCTTTGGACAGCAATGTATAATGAACAGAAATTAATATTTAATAAGACAGAAATTACGATTGTTTAAGGACAGTGATTATATTTTATAAGGCAAAGACAAAAAAAGGGTGTATGAATTAGTTTCAAAAAGCAGCGCTAAAGACAAAGACAGCATAAGACAAAAACATATAGAACAAAAAACAGAAAAGACAAAAGATGAATGAAAGAAAACATAAAAAGCAACGATTCCATTTATTAACTAAGGCGGCCATTATATTGTCACAAAAGAACAATGATTATATGCAGCGATAAAGACTGATAAAAGAGCAGCGACCATTTATTAGTAGAAGGCAGCAAGGATTATGAGTTAGATTTAAATAGCAGCAATTAATAAAGGATAAGCAGTAAAAGATTATAACTTTTTCTTGAAGGCAGAGATTGGTATCATTAAAAGTAACATTAATATTTGAAGCAATCAAGTTTGGAGATAAGTATTAATTAGGGGCGAGTCGTGACTTTTTTGAAAAGTCATTATTTTTCAAAGAGGTATATCACTTCATTTGAATAAGACGATACGAAAAAAAAAATTGTGTAAGAGTAGACATGTGAGAGATGAGTATGTGAGAAAAGAGTGAATGAATTAAAAAGAAAAATATTATTCAGATTTTGATAAGAGCAAATCTAATGTGAAGTAAGGATAAAAGATAAATATCTACAGATCTTCTTATGCAAATACAAGAAGAAGATCGTTGTAAAAGACATATACAGATTTGAAGAAAAATATGTAAGAAGAATAATAAATATATGAAGACATATCAATAAGGAAGTGTAGAAATATAAGAAGAAATATCAATCATGAAGTATGGAATGATATGAAGATATAAATAAAGCTATGGAATATGGAGAAAGTGTATGTGTGCAAGATTAGAAGACACATCTGATATGCACCAACAAGCTGTTGAGAAAGTGTGTAGTGTAGTAAAAGACAATAAACATATAATATACACCATCAAATAAAAGAGCAAGTATTAAGAGGATAGTTGGCAGATTTATGGGAGATTTATGATCAGCATAATAGCAGATTGGATAAAGAAGAGAGCGAGAAATCTAATAGGATATTTTGTGATCAGAATTTTGCCAAGATTTGTAATCAGTTTTTGGCAGATTTGGAATCAGAATTATTGCAGATTGGTGATCAAAGTCATAGCAGGTTTTAGAAGAGTGCTTCATATTGAATGAGGGGTTGGTGCCTGTAGTAGATTGGTGCCTACAAATTCAGACGTGAGAGTTGGTGCTTCTAGTGGGTTGGTGCTCACAAATTGAATGAGGAGTCGGTGCCTCTAGAATTTGTAAAAAAAAGTTTAATAAAAGCAATATTTTAGCCGTGGTTTTCTCCCACAAGGGTTCCCACGTAAATATCATGTGTTATTGTATTCTTATGTGCATAATTATTGATATTGAGTAAATCATGTTATTGTTATTGATCAAGTTTTAAATATGGTATTAAGTTTGAAAAAGTAAAGATCATTGTTATATTAATTCATCCCCCCTCCTCTCAATAGATCTGTGTGCTCATCATGCTTGTCCTCAAGCAATCACAAACTAGGATACTCTTAGAATTTCTTTTTCACTTGACTAAATCTTTTTGAAAATACCGAGATCCCAAATCGATCTTGGAAATATTATTGTTAAAGATGATAGCTTCAATCAGATATGAATGACGATCGCTGTAAAGCATCATCGTCATTCATAAGTGATCAAAGATCATCTCTTCTATTCAAATAATTCTCAGAACCATTCAGATCGAATTTATGAGCATACATATAAAATACAATCATACACATGATAATATATTTTGCATTTATTTGAAATCGGAATCCTCTTAAGACATCCGCCATCATGTAGAAGGGTGTATATGTGTTAATGTATACGTAACAATGATAAACAAAACCTGTTACAAGTCGCACCCCAAGGGACATGTCCCATGAGTGGACGTGTCTCCACTTGTGGAGACGCGTCCTCTCATGAGACGTACCTCTTAGGGGCGGGCTCCTCCGTTATTTATGGTGGTTCCTCATTCGATATGCAAACATAGAAATCGGATAATGTTCTGCAATCAGCACATTTAATAAGAAGTTCAAATCTGGAAATCGAAAATCTGAACATAGAAGTTAAATATTATTTGACTTAGAAAGTTTCTTATACAGATTTTTCTGACTTTAGTTTAATCTTAGTGTTTCTTAGGATCCCATTAGAAAAGATTTGATTACATTTACATGGTATCAGAGCCACGTTGTGTGAATCCAAATCAAATCTAAATCAGATTGCTCAAGAAATTCGTTTTTTCTAAAATCAAATTCACATCACATTCTTCATAACGTCAATTGTGATCAGATTTGAAGATCATCTTGCAAAAGCAAATAACCTTGCATCATGGAAATCTAGAATCATGATGATCCTAAAACAGAATAAACTAGACTCACTTATGAGAGAAACTATTAGGGAACCAGAGGCTAAACCTAAGAAAGTTGAGAACCTTGTGTTCTATACAGCCCTTTCTAATCAAGTATCTGACAACACTCAAAATTGGGTAATTGATAGTGGTTCATCCAAACACATCACAGGGTTCAGAGAACACTTAGACTCCATGACTGAAAAGACTGATGAAGAAGTAACCATCAGGGATGATTCTGCATACCCTGTAAAAGGGGTTGGAACATGTTCCATCAAATTGGAATCTGGGATTTCTTTGCAACTCACTGGAGTCTTATAGGTACTTGGAATAAAGAGAAATCTTATATCCATCTCTACCCTTGAAGATAATGGCTACAGAGTTACATTTATGGATGGTAAAGTTCTAGTGTGGCCTAAAAACTCAACTATCAAGAAAGCCCATACCATAGGCATAAGATAGGGGTACCTTTACAAACTTTGCACTAAGGTTAAACAAGCCCTTACCCTTGACACTATTGATTCAAATGAAATCTGGCATAGAAGATTAGGTCACCTCCATTTCCATGCCCTACCTTCTATGGAAAACTTGTTACAGGCTTACCCAAGCTAAAACCATCTCATAAGGGAACTTGTAAAGGTTGTGCCCTAGGAAAGAATACTAAAGGATCCTTCTAGAATAGTCTGAGTAAAACCCTTAATGTATTAGAACTGGTTCACTCTGATCTTTGTGGACCCATGTTTGTACCTTCTAAAGCAGGATTTCTATACTATGTCATATTTGTAGATGACTTCTCTAGGAAAACCTGGATCTATTTTCTTAAGTGTAAAGAGTCAATAGAAATCCTCAAAAGGTTCGAAGAGTTTAAAGCCCTCACTGAAAACTTCTCCGAAAAGAAAATAAAAACCTTAAGGACAGACAATGGGAAAGAATATACGTCTGAGACTTTTAAAGAATTCTGCATGAGTGCTGGAATTAAGAGGGAGTTCACAGTTGCCTACAACCCTCAACAGAATGGGGTTGCTGAGAGGAAAAATAGAACCACTGTAGAAGCTGCTAAAGCAATGTTGCTGGACCAAAACATTGAAACATCTTTCTGGGCAGAAGCCTCTAGGACTACTTTCTATATCCAAAATAGATGTCCTCATTCTCATCTTGATAACAAAACTCCTGAAGAAGCCTTTACCAGCATAAAACCTGACATTAGTCATCTTAGGATTTTTGGCTGTCCTGTCTCTATTCATGTACCCAAAGAGAAGAGATCCAAATTAGAACCTTCTAGAAAGAAGGGAGTATTTGTGGGTTATAATGAAACCTCCAAAGCTTACAGAATATTCATACCCAGGCAAAAACAAATTGAGTTGAGCAGAGATGTCATCTTTGAAGAAGACATTGCATTCAAGAGGGCAAGAAGTTCTAGTGAGACAAAAACCTATTCCCCTAGAATACCTGAAATGGAACCTACTCCTGAGATTCAGAGGGAGCATCCTGAGGAAATGCCACATGAACTTCCTACCACTTCAAATGAGGACACAAATGACATCGGCAGAAAGAGACCACTTTGGGCAAGGAAGATGATCAAAGAAGCAGAGGATCATGCAGCACCTAAAGGAACGTTCAGGGAAAGTAAAAGACCCAAACAGTTCTCTAGCTATGTTGCCTTAATGAACAACATCATAAACTCTGAACCTGCCAGTGTTACAGAAGCCTTTAGACATCAAGCTTGGAAGGATGCAATGACGGAGGAATATCAGTCCATCCTAAAGAATGATGTATGGGATATAGTGCCTAGACCAAAAGACAAATCTGTTGTCTCTTCTAAATGGCTCTTCAAAATCAAACATGCTGCTGATGGCAATATAGAAAAACATAAAGCACGTTTTGTGGCTAGAGGTTTTTCTCAAAAAGAAGGCATTGATTATGAAGAAACATTTGCACCTGTTGCCCATTACACATCAATAAGAGCAGTATTAGCCATTGCAACAGCTAAAGGTTGGAAGATCCATCAAATGGATGTGAAAATTGCCTTCCTGAATGGAACCATTGAAGAGGAAATCCACCTGGAATAGCCTGAAGGCTTTGTGATACATAAATCTAACTCTCATGTGTGCAGGCTAAAGAAAGCCCTCTATGGACTTAAACAGGCTCCCAGGGTCTAGTATAAAAGAATTGACAGCTATCTCTTGGGATTAGGATTTTCCAAAAATGATGTTGACTCCAATCTCTACTTCAAGGTAATCAAAGGTGATATGCTTATAATTATTTTATATGTTGATGACCTGCTGATAACAGGAGAAGATCACCTCATTGCTCAAGGGAAACAAGATCTAATTTCTGAATTTGACATGAAAGACTTGGGCATTCTACACTACTTCCTAGGTTTAGAAGTATGGCAAAAATCAGAGGGCATTATACTAAACCAAGGGAAGTATACTATTGATATTCTGAAGAGATTTGGAATGTTGGACTGTAGACCGATGTCTACACCTATGGAAACCAACCTTCACAAACTAAAAGAAGCAGCAGCAGAATCCAAGAGTGCAGATCCAACCCTTTACAGACAAATGATTGGATCCTTGATGTATCTGGTTAACACTAGACCTGATATTTGCTATGCTATAAATGTTCTCAGCTAGTTCATGTGTGAACCAAAGGAAATTCACTTGATGGCTGTAAAACATATTTTGAGATATCTTCAAGGCACTATTGGATATGGTCTTCTTTACAAGAATGATCAACTAGATTTGTTGATGTTATAGCAGCTACGGGCTGCACTTCCTTTGCACAAATTCCAAGGAGAAGTATATGAATCAAATAAGTAGCCTTCAGCTATTCAATTCATGACTACAACATTTATTAATGAAAAAGGGCTGACCCTAATAGATTCGCATTTACTAGTTGTTCATGGGCCGAACCTAATTTGTATTTATCACTATTTATGTATTTTCCTAAAGGGGCCGACCTAACTTGAAGAAGCGCCTCTCTTGTATTTATACAAGGTCTTCTTGTCATTGTAAATCATCCATTCCACTAAGCAAGTTCGCAATTAAGAGCAGAGCAGATTTTCGCACTTTCATAGCAGCAGATTTGATTCAAGGAAGATATCATATTTATCATTAGTTTGCATCTAGAAGAAGAGCGATTTCTTTATATCAAGTATTGGCCATTGTTGGGCCTAAGTTGTAAGCAGATTTCTGCTATTGTTCTACATTATATAAGAGATTCATTTGTTGGGTTTTTCTCCCTCAAGAGGAGGGTTTTCCCAAGGTATCTTGTTGTGTTCATTGTCTTATGTATTGCAATATTATTAAGTGCTTTCATTGTTTAATCTGATCTAAGAAACACTAACATGGTATCAGAGCGGGTTTGAAAAAGATTGTGATCAGATTTAGTTTGCAGCACTCACTCTAATCTTTTTCAATCTATCTCCTATTTCAAATTTCAAGATGGTGAACGGTTTGAAAATCGAGGATAGACTCGAAGGAGTTTCTAACTACACATCATGGAGGTTCAGGATCATGCAAACATTGGAAGAGATGTACGAAATCAACAACACCAGTCATGCCCTAACCTTGAAGCAACAACTACTTCACATTAAGATAGTGGAAGAAGAGTTTGTCATCACCTACTTCATGAAGATTTCTGAATTGAGAGATCAACCCTCTACCATTGGTCATATTGTTGATGACAAGGATTTGACCATGATTGCTCTCAATGGTCTTCCGCTTTCATGGGAGTCGTTTATTCAAGGAATCAATGCAAGATCTAAACTTCCCAAGTTTGATCGATTGAGGATTGATTGCATTCAAGAGGAGTCGAGACTAACAGCAAGGGGCATTGGTCAAAGTTCAAAGAATGAAGATTTAGATGTTCTCGCCTCTCATTCATCGAAGAAAGGAAAAGTTTGGAAGGATTCTTTAAAAGGAATCGAGATAATGGGTCAGATGATGCTCCTGCATTCAAGAAGAAGTGGGACCTCTCTCGTGTTCAATGCTTTAAATGTGACAAATTTGGTCACTATGCGAAGGATTGTCCTACCAGGCCTAATCAGCATGCTTCATTTGCGGATGTGATTGAGATCTCTCCCCAAAATGATTCTAGTGAATTTCTACTCTAGTCATGGGCCTATGTTCAAGCTGTGAAGGTTGTGTACTAAGCGCAAGAGCAACATATCATACGGTGTCCACCCTTCAGAATATTTAAGAGATAAATATTCTTTGTTTTTTATTGTATTTACTATTCTAGGCTAAAATTCAATTTATTGAGTTATGCAAATCTGACATTATTTACTTAGGATCATGTGTGACCAGTAAATAGTGATCACTGTGATAAGATTCTTTAGATTTATTCATTGCAAGTAGGATCATGCTAATTTGTGAAGATTGCCTTTTGTTTTGTTGAGATTAGCTCTTCTGTGAAATTGAAAGAAAGACATGTCATGATTGATGAATTAATTATCTATTACTCAGGAGATTTTGAAATCCATGAGATAAGTATTGCATGGTTGAATAATGTTCATGAATTGTTTTTGTAATTATTAATTCATGCTATAACATGGAGATAACCTGAGCATCAAGCAATCTGCATCTGGAAATATTGGATATCGAAGTCATACCGAATGAAAAAATGATCAAGCTTGGAGTCATAGCTTGCAATCATTGGACTATATTGATGGCTGGAGATATCTCTCGAAGTCAAAGTACCTTTCAGGTCGTCATTGTGTTCAAACTGTGAAGGGTACGGATTGATCTGAGCTCAAGTACAACGTATCACACTATGTCCATCATTTGGACCTATCAGAATAGTTAAAAAGATAAGTATTCTTTGGTTTCTCAGTTATATCATTTATTTATTCTTTGGATCTTGTAATTAAGAGAGATAGTAGATTCTCTTGAATTGTGTTCACTAGCATAAGATCTTTGGAAAAATTTCATTCATGATATAACTTGTACGATTCTAATCTTGATATTTCTTTGGATAATTATGGACTGTTAGTAATCTCTATCTAAAATGCTTCCTGGACAGGTTTAGGGGGAAGAAGATGATAAGAGATTACTTAGTGATGAAAAGCCTGAGGCATCTTGTGAAGAAGTCATGTCAACCAAAGAAATGATCAAGAGGGAGTAAACACTAGAGGGACTGCGTTGGTGGCTAGAGGGAGTACATCTCCAGAAGTCTTCTTTGCAATCTCTGAAGCCAAGATCAAGAGGGAGTTCTATGACTCACTGAGAATAAACAAACGTTGCAGGCAATCTTGGTCAAGTGGTTGATACAAGTGATTGAAGATTCAGAGGGAGCCTAGTGAATCTAAAGAAGATGGTTGGCGTTTCTCTAGATGTTGTTTCAGTTGAGGCCTGCAATGATATCCTGGTTCAATAGGAAGCAGTCTTCTGTGGGACTGAGTACAACAGAGGCTGAGCACATTATCGATTGTGTGGCAGCTCGTGGCTTCGAAAGTTCCTTGCAGGATTGGTTGAACAAGTATTGAAGCCAACTGTCATCCTTTGTGTTAATCAAAGCTTTGAGAAGCTTTCCTTCTTTTTTTCTATGTGTTTCATGACAAAACTAAGCATACCACTATATCAGAGATATGGTATTGACGAAAGATATTCAGTTGAGGTATATCAGCACTGATGAGCAGATAGCAGTCATTCTCATCAAACATTTTTTGGGATAATGGTTGTGTACCTTCGAGACAAGCTTGATATGGTGGAGAATGAAGTCCTAGCTAAGAGGGAGTCTCAATATCAGTGTTCCTTTGTTTAATGAGTTCTTCTTTGAGAGAAGTTCGAGGTGAAATCCCTTTATAATACATTTCTCTATTGAGAGAGATTTGAGGTGCAAGTCCTTGATAATACATTTCTCTATTGAGAGAGATTTGAGGTGCAAGTCCTTGATAGTGCATTTCTCTTTTTGAGATTTGAGGTGAAAGCCCTTGTTTCCACCCTCTGGGAGAGCCATGGTGGATTTCATGTGTGTGACTCCATGACAACATCACGTGAGGGAATCCGTGATGATTTTTGATAATGCATTTCTCTTTGAGATTTGAGGTGAAAGCCCTTGTTTCCACCCTCTGGGAGAGCCATGGTGGATGTCATGTGTGTGACTCCATGACAGCATCACGTGAGGGAATCCGTGATGATTTATTTGTGCTTGTGTATCACCCTCTGGGAGAGCCATGGTGAAAGTCACATTGAGGTGACAACATCACCTTAAGTGATGAGCACTTGTTCATACCATCTATGGAGGTAGCCATAATGGTTGATATCACGATGAGGTGATATTCTATTTTGTTTTCATTCTGATATGATGTGTCTTGTGCAGGTGGAAGTTCATCCCTAGCTGAGAGGGAGTGTTGATGTTATAGCAGCTACGGGTTGCACTTCCTTTGCACAAATTCCAAGGAGAAGTATATGAATCAAATAAGTAGCCTTCGGCTATTCAATTCATGACTACAACATTTATTAATGACCAAGGGCCGACCCTAATAGATTCGCATTTACTAGTTGTTCATGGGCCGACCCTAATTTGTATTTATCACTATTTATGTATTTTCCTAAAGGGGCCGACCTAACTTGAAGAGGCGCCTCTCTTGTATTTATACAAGGTCTTCTTGTCATTGTAAATCATCCATTCCACTAAGCAAGTTCGCAATTAAGAGCAGAGCAGATTTTCGCACTTTCATAGCAGCAAATTTGATTCAAGGAAGATATCATATTTATCATTAGTTTGCATCTAGAAGAAGAGCGATTTCTTTATATCAAGTATTGGCCATTGTTGGGCCTCAGTTGTAAGCAGATTTCTGCTATTGTTCTACATTATATAAGAGATTCATTTGCTGGGTTTTTCTCCCTCAGGAGGAGGGTTTTCCCAGGGTATCTTGTTGTGTTCATTGTCTTATGTGTTGCAATATTATTAAGTGCTTTCATTGTTTAATCTGATCTAAGAAACACTAACAAGATCTACATGGGTACTCTGATTCAGATTGGGTTGGAAGTGTAATTGATCAGAAAAGCACATCAGGATGTTGCTTCAATTTGGGATCGGCTATGATCTCCTGGATTTGCAGGAAACAATCTTCAGTTGCACAGAGCTCAACGGAAGCTGAATACATTGCAGCCTCAATGGGAGCAAGAGAAGCAATGTGGCTTCGTAAATTGCTTGTGGGACTCTTTGGTGAACCCTTGAATCCTACAATTATTCATTGTGATAATCAGAGTTGCATAAAACTCTCTGTGAATCCTATCTTTCATGACAGATCTAAGCACATTGAGATCCCCTATCATTATGTAAGAGATATGGTGGAAAGGAAAGTGATTCAGTTGGAGTATATGGTACAAATGATCAAAATGTAGACATTCTCACCAAGCCTCTCTCCCGGATCAAGGTAGAGCACTTCAGGAAGAAACTTGGTATGGTTGAAATGTAATTTGTTATTTATGTTTGAAATACAAATTGTTTATAAATTGTACTAATATATAAAGATGTTTAATGTGTAAACTCTTTTGTCATGTGTGTGACTCCATGACTTTATGGGCCTACTCCCCCTGTGTACATTATCGAAAGGTGACAATCTTTCAATAATGAACACTTGTATTTGACATTGTAAAGTGACGACTCTACAATGATGAACTATCGTGATAGGTATCATGTGACTTGATATCTGTGGACATGTCATGATAGTATCTCTTGGACACCTTGATGGATATCATGAGACTTGATATCTGAAGGTCATTGTGATCCTTAAGAGATAATCATGGTGGATATTTATATCCGTGAATATGCCATGAATTATGGTAGACATCATGTGACTTGATGTCAGTGCACATACCATAATGAAGATGTGTTATGGAGAATGTCATGTGACTTGACACTTTCAATAGCATATCATATCTTTTGATACCACGAGATAGGTGATATCACTTTGGAAGTTATCCTTCCCAGTTAAAGAGGGAGTGTTGAATAATGAAGATGTGTTTTGAAGAATGTCATGAGACTTGACAACATTGAGAAAGCGTATCATATTTTCGATATCATGTGTGAAGGTGATATCTTGACTTATTTGATTTGAAATATCTTCCCTAGCTAAGAGGGAGTGTTAAAGATGATAGCTTCGATCAGATATGAATGACGATTGCTATAAAGCATCATCGTCATTCATAAGTGATCAAAGATCATCTCTTCTATTCAAATAATTCTAAGAACCATTCAGATTGAATTTATGAGCATACATATAAAATACGATCATACACGTGATAATATATTCTGCATTTATTTGAAATCGGAATCCTCTTAAGACATCCGCCGTCATGTAGAAGGGTGTATATGTGTTAATGTATATGTAACAATGATAAACAAAACTTGTTACAAGTCGCACCCCAAGGGACACGTCCCATGAGTGGATGTGTCTCCACTTGTGGAGACGCGTCCTCTCATGAGACGTGCCTCTTAGGGGCGGGCTCCTCCCTTATTTATGGTGGTTCCTCATTCGATATGCAAACATAGAAATCGGATAATGTTCTGCAATCAGCACATTTAATAAGAAGTTCAAATCTGGAAATCAAAGATCTGGAAATCGAAAATCTAAACATAGAAGTTAAATATTATTTGACTTAGAAAGTTTCTTATACAGATTTTTCTGACTTTAGTTTAATCTAAATGTTTCTTAGGATCCCATTAGAAAAGATTTGATTACATTTACAATTATGAATCTATATAATGATGTGTATTTTGTTAATTGCCTATTTGTTGGTAAGTCTTGTTGAACAAATTTGTCTTTCTTGCCATCAAAAAATTTTGCTTGACGATTCATATTGTCTTGCAAAGCTTCCCTTATTTTTTGTAATGTCTTATATCCATGAGTTATTTTCTTTGTGATTCTAAACACATCTGAACATCTTTTTTTTTCTAGATCCCCCTTGCATAATTTTAGTGTAATGTCCCCTTCTCATCAATGAGTTGTGCAATGGCCCGTCAGCCTATTCTGGATGCCCGTAGGCTCGTCGGAGGTAAAATTAGAGTTTTAAGAGAGCTTCGCAATAATATGACATGCAAATGCATTGGGAACTTTTTCAGAATTTACTATTTTTAGTAAGTTCTATTTTTGGCAGTGCTCTGGTTGGCAACAGTTCAGTGAGCTTTCTACTTCAAGCAAGGTAGTTGAGTATTTTTGGATTTGGCTTTTTGAGGTGCAATTTTGGAGAAATGAATTATTTTAAGTCATTAATGTTATATTTTCACTGTGGCCCCCACTTGGCCTAATGTTATGACTTAAATTGTTTTAAAAAGGGGCCCTTGAAGGTGGACGCCTCATCAAGAGGCAAATTTAATATTTCTAAAGTTGATATTTCACTCTTGGGTTTTGGACGCCTAAAGGAAGGAGAGATAAATATTTTTTTTTAAATATTTCCAACATGTGTGGGGCGTCCCTTTTGGAGGAAGATGAAGAGTCACCTCAAACTCTATAAAAGCAAGCCTTTGCTCATTCATTCTCCATCCATTGCTTATTACATCAAATTGTTGCCTACCTCCTAGCAAGGACTCAGTTTTGTGTTTGAAAGATAACACCTAGCCGATTATGAGACTGCTTCTCATCCAGAGAATGCAAATCGAGCATCACAGTTGAAGTTTTGATGATTTTGTCAGTTTACAAGTTGCTGGTTATTATAGTACTGGAGGAGATTTTCAATCATAAGTCATTGTGCGATTTTTATTTGCTTTTGGGTAGTTGCTCATTCCTTTTCTATGTCCTAGGCATCCCTATTTGCAAAGTTTCAGATTTTTTAGAGGATTTTTTTATTTTATCTTGAAGGTCGCCCCTCTTGCGAGGCCGTACCATGCCTGTAAGTGTCTTGGGATTCATGCATAAATTGTTAGCAAGTGTTTGATGTTGTTTAGTGGTCTAGACTTGGGCACCTTCCTCCTTAGCTTCATTTGCAATTTATTTCAGGTCATTTGGAGTTGTATAGACGGAGTTGTGAGCATTGGTGTGTTTATGTTTGCTGGTCTGAGTTTACTGTTTGCTGGTTTTTATATCAGATTATCAGAAGTTCTGTTTTTGGCTTGTAATTCATAGTTAGAAGGCTTGAGAAGTTTGGAGAACCGTCTAATATCATTTTGCAATGATTGGACATTCATAACACTTTGTGACTTGCAAATTATTTTCATTGTAAGGCTGAAATCAGTAGTATTGATTCAGTCATTTATATTTCTGCATTTACTATGTAATTTTAATGCAAAACACTTGTAACCTTTGGTCAGTTTACCGCCAATGAGGAGGAATAAATAATTGTAGCTCTCTTATTTCACCCACTGATTAAGTGGAGTATTCCCACTGCATAAGTGGATACCTGTTGTTAGCAGATGATTGTACTTTCAGTTTAGTTTGTTACTAATGACCCCCAACGCCATATGCTATCACCTCGCCCATATTGGGATCTTAGTGAACATTCTTAGTGTAGGGTTACTTTCAACTGGCATATTTGGTTTTGCTAACGCTGACGGGTGAAGTTGTTGTTGTGAAAAATTGGAAAAAATTGTTGGGGATATCTCATTTAGACCTATCATTTTTTCATTCCATAGAATGGGAAATTGCCAACTTTCTTAATCTGTTTTAGCTAGGTCTTGATTAAGGTTTTCCTTCGAATATTCAATGCCTTTATCTACTTTGATCCTCAAGAGATCACTTGGACTCCACATGCTAAAATAGTTTGGAACTCCAAGCAAAATGTCCACATGACCTATTCAGCAAGTTGTATCCCTTACTATATCACCCCTCTTTGCATGTTTTCCATGGTGATAAGAGTTTTGTAAAGAAATGGGAACGACCAAGTCTGAAATATTCTCATACCTTGGGCTGCAAACAAATTTCTGAATATTTGTTTCACGTTTTCACTTGAAATGAAATAGAATGGAAATCAAGAGAACTTTCATGCATCCATTGCATGCAAAACAAAACACACATGCAACAAAATCAAATAAAATGTGCCCAAGACTCCAAGGAATTGTAGAGTAATGGTAATGGAGGGCACTTGTAAGTGTGTTGAACAAACTCCAGCAGATAAGTGACGAGGTTTTGGTGTGATGATAATGGATTATCCTACAGTACATCAAATTCAATCCATAAGCTAATTCAAGAATTACCAGGGAAATTAGAATAGAACTGGAGAAAAAAATTCTACTATTTAGTGTTTTTGCTATTTTCACTAAATTTACGAAAATGAGAAGAAAATATCTACCTTCCAAAGGGAAAGAATACCCAACAATCTCAACTAAATATTGTTTACTTCATTAACTTAAAATAACTACTAAACAATAGAAAAATTAAAAGTATTTTCCTTTTTTAGGCTCGATACAAATTTAAACCATACAACTCCAAATACATATGAATACAAGCCAAGGAGATGTATCAGCAATCAATTAGTACATGCTTTTCTTAAGAACAAAATAAAACAGAAGTAAAAAAGAGAATGAATTTGAAGGTTTACTGTAAATGTAGGATTGTGATAGTCATCCTTATGGAATGTCTTCAAAGTTCTGAACAACGAATGCCTTGGGGTATCATAACGACCATCACACATATCTAGCCCACCTATAAAAGAAATAAGCCTCCGATCATTATTACCAGAATGTGCATCAACAATGACGAGCTTCTGATGGTGAGTGTATAACGTGCCCACAACCTAGAAATACCAACATCCACCAAGAACAAGCTAAAACATCACCATGAGGAAAACAAAACTTGAGAGAAAAAATGAAAAATTAGTTTTACATGAGATATATGTAATTACAAAATATGATATTTGCATTTTATCGACTCAACAAATTCCTGAATTTAGTGCCACTTCACGCCAACATACTTGTATGATCTATCTAAGGTGAAAATGGGGCTCGACTATGTTTTTATCAAAAGGAATTTCACATATGTATAGCACTCAATCCTCTTTTCCTAATTTAGGATTAGAATAATAAAAAATAGCAGTTTGGAATTTCTAGTGAATGCAAATTTGTTTCACGGATATAAAAGCGAAATTTATTAGGAAGAAGCCAACCAAAGTGTAATGTCCCCTTCTGAGGTGTGAAGCAAAGGGAGGTTAATTAGCCTATTTATTCTCGTGGGCTAATTATGAAGAAAAAGGGAATATTTCAATTTAATTAATTAATATTATCCGTTCCAGTATATTATAAGGATAAAGTTATTTGATTAAGTTAATAAAGTAACTAAAGTGACTTTGGTGCATTATTCAATAAAGATTAATTAAGTCACTTCATTCCCAGAGCTTAAATTAGAATATTAAGAGCAGGGATTTGAAAAGTTAGGGGGAATTACATACAAAACAGAAAAAAGTTCATTTGGTTGCGCTTGAATATTACTCTACACTGTGATTTTGGAGAGCTTTTGGAGTTAAAGCCCTAGGACAGAAATCATAAGGGTGATTGGTTTCAATGGTGTAATAATCTAGCCTAGCCAATCAGTTGAAGAGATTATACTAATTTCTCACATTGCATCTACAGGCGGAGTTCGCGAAATTTGCCAAGTTTCATATTTGCAGAGGGAAGAAAGTCTGAATACAGAAATAAATATTTGGCCAGCAGCAATTTTGTCGTACCAGCTCTATCATTTATGGAGGTTAATTTATTTCTGGCAATGATTGTAGATTAGAGGGGCGTTAAAATATTCTAGTGGTGCGAACATTTCTTTGACCATATAATCCTTGGTGAATAGTGTCGTATACCTTTAAATGAACCACAACAAATAAAATAGGAGGCTGTACTCATATGGGAGTCCAAGAAAGGTGGTGTGGCCATTTTGTGGGGTCAAAAAGGAATCGCTAGGCAGTCAAACACCTCTATCTAGCCACCATATCATTTTCTAAGGTAATCGCCATGTATTGAAGGAGGTTCGATTAATTTGGGGAAGTCCTACACATATGTTGGCTATCGTACAAGCTGAAAGTCTGTACAATAAAATATATTGATTGGAGCTATAGGTCAGCATTAAATATAATATCGTATTTACTATATTTCTATGTAATTTTCGAAAAAGGAAGAAATACAAATTTCAGATAACTATTGTACTAGGTTTCCATGTACATGTTTACATTCCTTGACACTATTGAATGCTAAGTATTTTGGGTACAAATTTTAATATTATATCAAATTTTCAAATAAATTGTATTGTCATATTGAGTGTTGTGCAAATCCTGCAAAGAAACACAAAAAACTATCTTAGTTAGTCTACAGGAAAACTGTTTGACAAAATGTCTATCCGTATAGTTTGATGAAACTGGAAAAATTTTGCATACAAAATTTGGTTTGGTTGTTTCAGTGGTATCAGAGCTGGTGATCTTGCCAGCTAATGGGTTTTGGTGCATGATTTTGATAGCAGAATTTTTTGGACAAAATTGAGTTTTTCAGAAGTTTGCATGTATTTTAATGAATTTGGAAGACAAGGAATACATCACATACAAGAGAAATAGAGTTGTGGTAAATTTTGATTCGGAAGAAGAAAACATGGGGGACAGGAATGAACCGCCAAAACATAGCACTATGTAGATTTTAAATGACCTTGCAAGAGGGAAACAATAGTTGGTTTAGCTACTCACCCAATTTATGACGAACAATCAAGGAAACCAACAAAATTCTGATAACAATGGTTTTGAAGGATCAAATGGTAACAACGGTAATAATGGTAACAATGGGAATCATGGTGAAGTAAGTAACACTCATGTGCCTATCAATAATAACGCCAAGGCAGCCAGTAGGGTGACTCCCAAACCTTTTTTTTCCTAATTTCTTAGAGGGGCACCAAGGTCAAGGTGAAGGATTTAATGATTACTTGAGGGAGTACCAAACTCTGGGTGATGAATTCCATGCAGCCATGTCCTTACAAGAGTTTTGTACCATTAAGTACAGGAACAGACCGAGGGACAACAGCAAGGGTCCACAAAATTAGGATCTTCAGCAAAAGGTTGGGAAGTTGTCTATACTCTCCTTTGATGGTTCAAACAAATGCACAACCAAAAATTGGGTACAAAAGTTGGATACATATTTCCAACTCAACCCTATGTTGGAATCTGAAGCAATTAAGTATGCTACACTACACTTAGATGGAGAGGCTCACGAATGGTGGTACCACAAGCTGGTCACATCAAGGCATGCCAGTATTACTTCATACCTAGATTTCACAAAGAATCTTATTGATCGATTTGATAAGAAGGATCTAGAGCTACACTTCAGAGAGCTAGCACAACTCAAGCAGGTTGGGACAGTGGATGCTTATATTACAGAGTTCCAGAGGCTCTCAATCATGCTGACCGATGTTTTGGAGCACAAGTTAATCGTCCTTTTCATTGAAGGATTGTCTGAGCCACTTTGTGGTTCGATTAAGGCCTTCAATTCAAAGTCTCTAGAAGATGCCATTACTAGGGTAAGAGACATGGAGAATTCAGCCCCAAAGAGAAAATTTCCATCTAAACCTTTTCCTCAAAAGAAGGATAATAAACCTTTCCAAAGAGAATGGCCCAAGAGGAACATGAATGATGAGTTATGTAATGACCAAAGGAGGAAGAAGTTGTGTTTCAACTGTAAGGAGCCATGGGAGCCAGGTCACAGGTGTTTGAGAAAGGGGAAGGTACACTACATTGAGGTAGTCTCAGAACGGGAAAAAGAGGATAGGGAGGATGATGCAACAGATAGAGGTGGGGCATCGGATGATTTTGATGAGGATTCTATTGACCTAGAGGGAGTTAATGCAGATAAGGGGAAAGGAGACACTATTGCCACCCTTTCAGGTACACCACGATATAACTCCTTCAGAGTATGAGGTGTGTTACAGGGTCAACGTGTTACAATATTGATTAATAGTGGGGCAACCCACAATTTTATTGATTCTACATAGGTGGCTAAGAGGGGATTACCAACATAGGATTTTGAGGGCTTTATTTTGGTTGTGGCCGATGGGTTTAATATGACATGTACAAAAAAAAATTCCTCATTTGAGCATTGTCGTGGGTCACTATACAATTACAGATGATTTATATGTAGTGGGCATTGGAGACACCAATGTCATCTTGGGGGTTCAATGGTTACACTCATTGGGAAAGCATTCTCAAAACTTCCAGACTATGGAGCTGAAGTTCAGGGTACATGGAAAGAAGGTGGTATTAAGAGGGATGGCGAATGGAGCTCCCAGGATCGTGTCTGCTAAGAGGAAGGAGAGCATCATTAGACATGGGGACATAGCTTGGGCAGCAGAGTGCTTAATATTATGTAAAACATCTACTAAGGATAGTACTCCCTATCACACAGATATCCAACCCATACTGGATAAGCACAATTTGGTCTTTGGTGAGATTCCTCCAGGTAGACCTCTAGATCGAGGATTCGAGCATGTCATTGAATTGGAGGAAGGAACTAAACTAATCATTACAACTCCTTACAGGCATCCTAAGAATTTCAAGGATGTGATTTAGAAGACCATTAAGGAGTTGCTCAAGATGGGTCACATTAGGCCTAGTTCCAACCCTTTTGGTTGTTTGGTTGTTTTGCTAAAGGACGGAACTATGAGGATTGCATAGACTATCATGCACTCAACAAGAAGACAATAAAGAATAGATATCCAATTCCCCAAATTGATGAGCTACAGAATTAGTTACATGAGGCAGTCTACTTTTCGAAGATTGATCTTCGATTGGGGTATCATCAGATATAGGTGAGAGAGCAAGACATTCATAAGACTTCCGATGTCACTACAGGCACTATGAGTTCTTCGTTATGCCCTTTGGGCTAACTAATGCACCCTCTACCTTCCAATCCTACATGAATCACATATTAAACAAACAATTGAGGAAGTTTCTTCTAGTATTTTTCGATGACATTCATAGTTCTACGGAGTTTCCAGATAGGGGGACGCAGGGACGTGGGGACGAGTTCCGGGGAAAGGGGAACCAAGATCCTAAGTTTGGGGGCGGTGAGGGGACGATGGGGAAACAGTGGTGGGGTGGTGGCAGGGCATTGAAATACATATAGTACTTGAAAAACTAGTTATAAAAAGATGTATAAGTATAAGAATTATACATCTTGGAGACAATTAGGAGTCCCCTACACGTCTTGAGGACACACCAGCATCCTCGAAGTCCTAGCAATGTCTTGGAGACAACGATGCTAGTGGTGGGATGGCGGTGCTGGTGGTGGGCTGGTGGGGGGACATCCTCCCCAAGTCCCCAAGTCTCTGAGATGGGGACATCTAGGAAATGCGGGGTTTTTTTTTGGGGGGGGCGCATCCCCGCAGAACACCGATGACATTCTCATATATAGTAGGAAATGGGAAGAGCACTTGAGACACTTGGACAAGGTGTTACGGATAATGGTGGCTTAATCATTGTATGCTAAGGTGTCTAAGTGTGAGTTCGGATTGATAGAGATCCTTTACTTGGGGCATGTGACCAGTTCCAAAGGGGTTCAAGTGCACCAAAAGAGAATTCAAGTGATCATTGATTGGCCACCTCTGAGGTCACTAATAGAGTTGCAAGGGTTCCTCGGGTTATGCAGATATTACAGGAGATTTGTAAAAGGTTTTTCACAGTTGGGAGCACCCTTAACCGACCTCACCAAGAAAGGGGTGTTCAATTGGTCAAAAAAGGCTCAATGGGTGTCTGAAAATTTGAAGGAAGTGATGAGCTCTTGTTTAGTTTTGGCCTTACCTGATTTCACACAGCCCTTTGTCCTTGAGTGTGATGCCTCGAGAGAAGACATTGGAGCAATTTTGATGCAGAACAAGCACCCCATAGCATTTCAGAGCAAGAAGCTTAGGGGGAATGAGAGACTTTATTCCATCTACGACAAAGAGATGTTGGTCTTAATGCATGCCTTGGCAAAATTTTGACACTATCTAGTATGTGGCAGATTTGTAGTCAAGATAGATAATAACAAGTTGAGATATAAATTCCTGGAACAAAAGGACCTTAATTAGCGACAACAAAAATGGGTCAGCAAGGCACAAGCCTATGATTTTGATATAGAGTATGTTAAAGGTAAGAAGAATGTAGTTGTCGATGCTCTTTCCAAAAGACCCGCTATATGCTCCCTAGCTGAGATTTCGACTGATTGGAAGGCTCACCTTTTGGTGCAATATTCCAAGAACACTGTAGCTTGCGAGATCTTAGATGGGAAGACATGGGATGACAGATATAAAGTAATGGATGATGTCATCTATTACAAGGGCAAAATCTTCTTGGTTCTTGAGTCTAAGCTAAAGGATAAGATCTTGAGAGCTATTTATGATGCCCCATTGGTAGGATATACCGGTTATTTCAAGACTCATAAGCAAGTCAAGGAGAGCTTCTCATGGAAGGGCCTCAAAAAGGATTTTTTGTGGCATGTGAGGGAATGCACGACTTGTTAGCAAAACAAGTCAAAGCACACTTTTCCTACAGGACTATTGCAACCATTACCCATGCTAGAGCAGAAATGGTAAAGTGTGTATGGATTTCATCACTGGTCTACCGAAGGTACAGGGAAGAGATTGCATTTATGTAGTTGTGGATCGGTTAACAAAATTTTATCACTTCTTCGCCATCACCATGGAGTAAAAGGCACCATAGATCTAGCAGAGTTATTCTTCAAAGAACTGTTTAGGCTTCATGTGTTCGCAAAGAACATTGTCAATGACAAGCATAGCAAGTTTCTAAGTGATTTTTGGCAACAACTATTCAATTTAGCTGGCACAAAGTTGACTCCTAGCACAAGTTGTCACCCTTAGACAAATTGTGAACAAGTGGATTGAGAGTTATTTACATAACTATGTGCCAAGGTAGCAAAGAGCGTGGATTAGGTGGTTGCACTTGGAAGAACACTATTACAACACCACCTACCATATGTCTATTGAGATGACACTCTCCCGAGCTACATATTGTTATGATGCTCCTTCATTTTTGGATCTAGCATTTGGTGATAGCCAGGATCCAAGAGCCAAGGACTAGATCCAGGAGAGTCAAGATATCTTTAAGTCCCTTAAAGATAATCTCCAGAGTGCCCAAAACCAGTAGAAGATATATGCAGATCGGCACCGGGTAGAGAGAATTTTTGAGGTGGGAAACTTGGTTTTCTTGCGCCTTCAGCCTTACAAGTAGTCATCCTTGAAGAAAAGTGGCACAAAAAAGTTGAAGCCCCACTTCTATGGCCCTTACAAAGTTGTCCACAAAGTGGGAGAAGCAGCTTATGAGTTAGAGTTGTAGAGAGAGCAGCAGGATCCACAATGTATTCCACATTTCATGCCTCAAGAAGGCACTTGGGCAGCATCTTACTTCTTCACCAGAGCTTCAACCATTCAATGAGGAGGGAAAATTGATCTTGGTTCCCGAGGAGACTGTTGACAACGGGGAAAGGAGATTGAGGAGCAGAGTGGTCAAAGAATATTTGGTCAAATGGAGGGACTTATCCAGTGGATGGATGCCACCTGGGAGGGAGAGAAAAACTTGCAACATCTTAATCTACAATTGCTTATGGGCAAGCAATTTCAGGAAGGGAGGACTATAATGTCCCCTTCTAAGGCGTGAGACAAAGGGAGGTTAATTAGCCTACTGATTCCCGTGGGCTAATTACAAAGAAACAGGGAATATTTTAATTTAATTAATTAATATTATCTGTCCCATTATATCATAAGGATAATATTATCACTTCAATTTTTCCCATACAATTTAATATTATTCTAGTCAATGTCATTTTGTTGACCGTACATCTTGAGGTTGCCATACTATTTGATCTACATTTATGAGTTCTTATACAAAGGAGTTATATTCCATTAAGAACCTACCATATTTTATTCAGGGGAATTGTATAAGTTGCCAAGGTATTGTTGAGTCACAAAAGGGGAGTTGCTATTCAATTTTGTGAAGCTTTTGTACCATTTTGGGCCCACCGTACAATATCCATACCTTCCATACTCCAATCCTAAGACTTCTAATCATTTATAAGGTGGAATTGCATTAGTTAAGACTGCCACTCCCTTCCCAATACTCCAGTCCTTGCTATTTTAGCCATACTACATCTTGGTCTTTACATCTTGGTCACAAGTAATTATAGTTGCTTCAGCTTGGTCTTATTTTACTAATGATATTGAAATGTCTGAGTAGCATATGAAAGAAGAGTTTCCAGGTATTTCTTATAGATAGTTGTTAGGGGAAAGGACCCAGTAGTTGCACACATACCAATAGTCGTTCATTATGTTGGCACTTCAATTAGCACCTCTGGAGTGCTTATTGGAAACGGACAACTATTGCAAGTGTGTTAGTACATGCTCTTCGGATTATAGAGAGGAAGATCTCTCTTTGCTGATTTTCTACTATAAAAAAGGGGTGTACTAAGGTTCCTATCTTTTTTACTCGGCGGTAGGACACAAGGGTGCATAAACACAATGCGCCGTAGCTAAGCTTTTTCTCTGGTTTTCGCAGATCTTAACTACGACTAACTAGCTTCTAGACTATCCTACCTCCTCAAGATAAACAGAGCATGAGGGCGTAGGAGCGAAATGGATTGGTTGGATCACTTGAATCCTCCGTCTCAATGGAATATGGCCGAGGCTCTGAACCTTCGGATATATACCAAGATAGGGCTCGATACAAGCAAACGCTCTCTTACGATAAACTGGATCTGAGACTTGTCAAGGAGGAGGAACCCCTATCCGAGGTGTAGGCTTGGAAACAGCTCACTGGAAACAACAAGGAACGATGGCCTGTCTAGCAGGATTCCCGAGGAGGTGACAACACCTGTCCAAAGTCTAGATTGCAAGACAAATCATTAAACAACATCAAACGATAATGATCGATGACAAAATATCCAAGGAGGCGACGACACCTGTCCAAGGAGGAGATTGAAACAATGCACTATTTAAAAACAAGACTATGAATAGACTCAAGTATTTAGATCAAGCAAGCATGCGCCTTCTGATTTATTTCTTCAAGCTTCTCCAAAGAATTACAAAGGTCGGGACAGTAAAGGCACGAAATCATGCACAATTACGATCAACCAATGAACTCTCATACAAGAGTGAACAAATATAAACAAGCTAACTCTGGCAACAACGATGCAACAATTTTGCTTAGCAAATAAAGGTTAAACAAATAAAGAACCTAAGGCTCTTATTTATAGAAACTCAAAGGAGTAAGCAACCCTAAAATCTCCTTGAGTTAACAAACAGTTCTTGCCAATCAGCAAGTTTTATTTCTATGTCTAAAATTAGGTGAGCAAACAGTTAACTGGAAATCTACTTCAGTTAACTGAAACTAAACAAAAGTCAAACTGGAAGTCTACCTCAGTTGACTGACACCTAACTAAAAGTGAACTTATGTTACAAATATGTCTCCAAATAGATATCCACCTTTAAAGGAGATCTGAGATCCACAAATTGTGGGAGTCAATTAGACATCCTAGATCAGTGGGATCTGACATGCATTATCTGTGGAGATCTGGAGTCAACTTGGAAAGGGGCATCAAGTTGACTTCAGTCATAATTAATGCTATTTGGAGGGTAAGACGTCCTTCCTTGGTGCTTTACACCTCTTCACCACTGGTCAACAAAGTCTCTATCCAGTCATTGACCTCTTTGGCCTCTGGGCAATTAATGCTTTTCAAGGTGACTATGTGGCATCTAAGCATTTCTTCACCCGTTGCAAGTTGATGCTGATAGTTTATGCATTGGGCAGCTGCTTCATCTAACTAGATAGACATGGCTACAATTTTGGCTAATTTGCAGCCATTGGGATCTTCAAGGAATGAAGATCGGATGACATCTTGGAATCGTGTCTGCACCGTTTCAAGCTCAACATATTCCCCTCCTCGCTGATATTCTAACTCAGGGAAGGATATTACCAACGTTCTTGCGAAGTTGATAATATTGGCAACAAAGCGTCTATAGTCAATCAGCTCCACTGAATTGGCATCGTAGGCTCTCACCTTGTATGCCACCTGTTCTTTCCACTCAAAGAGATGGTGTCTATTTTCAATGGTTGTAACTGATTCATATGCTTATTGCAAATCAGCAACTGTCGCTTCCTCTCTCGGCCTTTCTTGAGCTGCCTTCAAGTCTGACTATTGGATTTCTGATTGAAGTCCATGTGCTCTGTCTCTCAGCTGATATGCTTCTGCTAATACACACCTTCCTTTGACGACAAACTCATCCACTTGACGTCTCAAATGTTTGTCGTATGTAATCAACTGATGATGGTTTCTTTTAGCTGGGAGATCCAATAGTCCTTGAGGCAAGGCCCAGGAGTTGGGAGTGTCATGTATCAAACTAGAAATGTACAATTTTAGCTGACGGATTTCAGCCTTCAAGGCTGCTTTGTCGTGTCCATCCTTTGTCGTCCTTTCTTTGACGCTCGCTAAGGCGATTCCAAGAAGGTCTGCCTCCACCTGTTGAGTGGTCTTTCCAAGGTTCACCTTTGAAAGCGTGAAATCCTCAACCCTCACATTATGTATGTCTTTATCTTCAAGCGAGGCAGCAGTCTCTATGACAACCTCGTTCTCTGCATTCCTCTCTACATGTGTCTGCTTCTTCAACTTCTTTGCCGGCATGTCTTGTGGGACATGGTGGAATTCAAAGAAGTCGAGCTGATAAGAAGGTCTCTCCCTTTTGCCTCCCAAGCGAGCTTTCCAACCAGATAGAATCTCGGCTAGCATCGCTAGGAGGAGGAACATAGGCCCCTTGAATGCTGGAAGAACAAGACTGTGCCGTGGCAATGCCTCGTGGTGGCGAGTCCAAATCAATAGGACTTTGCGACCTCTGTGATGGTGGTGAAGTCGGTGGCTCTGTTTCTATTACAGGCACTGTTTCTACTGCAACCTCTTCTACAATGGGTTCCATCTCTGCCTCGATTATCTCAATCACTGGCTCTAGTGTAGCTGTAGCGGTCTCAACTGTTTCAAGTAAATTGGTGGTTGTCTCCACCTGTACCTCTTGCCGGCTTGTGCTGGCAATTCCTTTTCTCCCCCATGTGCTCCCTGACATCCGCATTCCTTCTGGAAGAATGCTCATCTTCTTTTGTCTGGGTTTCCTCCTAGACGAGGTAGGTAGTGTAAATTGAACCGCTGGCGGCTCTGATCGGGGAAGTACTACCTTCCTTGTCCTTTTACTGTCCAGGTAGAGTTGACTGTGTCGAACTACTCTACCCGTTCTTTCCTCAAAAGATGTACTCTCTTTCGCGTACCAGTCTACTTTGCCGAGTGGATGTGAAGCCACTAGACCCGTGAAGAAGGAAGAAAGAATGACTTCTTCATCATCAGATAAGCCCTCGATGTCCTCTGACATGAATTCTGCAATCTGTGAGAGCTTGAATTTGCTATGGTTCCTTCTTCTCACTTCGAACTCATCCTCGCAATTGACCCAAAAATCTTCCATGAAAGGTTCATGTGATGATCTTTGCTCAAGGTGTGCTGCGAAGATGCCTTTGGGGTCATAGGATGGCCTCCTGTCAATGAGGTACTTGAGATTAAATCTCACTATTTCCTGGCTTATCAACCTAGCATCGGCTACAATCTTGCATCTGTAGAATCCCATCTAAAAAGGAAAGTTTGCAGCAGACTTGTTCTTTATGCGAAGGTAAGAGTGAACCTTGGCCAACTGCCTCAGGAATTCCATGAACATTACCCTATTTGAGGGGTAGCGTGGTATCATGGCGGGGTGACCATTATAGCCACACACGCATATGTAGGTGAAAGTGGCGAATTGGATGAACCAATCCGCCCAGTCCACCATTGTTGCCTTAACTGCTGGTGAAATACGAACGTGCATCTCATGGTCTAGCTCGTGCACGGTGTGCATAGTGAAAAGGTCATTTATCTTCTTGAAGTGCCTTTCCGCTAGAATGAACTCAAGACGAGGAAAGTATTCTTGGACCTTTTGCACACCCAGGGTTCCCACAATGTTTAGTGTTCTGAAATCGCCTTGGAAGGCTATCAAATAGACCAGGTATGAACACGTGGAAACGGTGCTCTTCTAGAAACCCGGTGAATTGTTGGTGGAGTGTGTCACTGATCAGAGAGGCCCAATCATAATGTTCTTTCCTACTGATTATTTTGCCAATAATGTAGAATATCCACGGCTGGAAGGATTTCCCCCCCTCTTGTCCAGTGACTCTGCTGAGTAGGGTGATTAGCACTCATTACTCATCTTTGAATTCTCCTCTCCCAACCAATCTAGGCAAGTTGGTTCTCTTTGTTTTCAACCAATGTTCAACCATTATAAGCCAACACTCATCCTTCGAAGCCTCGAACGCCTTTTCGCATTCTGTCACTAATATGACCTTCTTGGTAGGGCATGGTGGAATTGCAAAACAAGTCTCTATGTCTACCAGCTTCAAGCTGGAAATCACCCTCCCGTCCACTAACAAGATCTCTCTTGTGATCGGGTTGTAATGCTTTGTGCAAGCAGTTACAAGCTCAATGCTCTATAAGGTGATTGGAATAGACGTGGCTTGGAATAAACCGGATTCTTCAATGTTTTGCAACGTAATTTGGTTCATGCCCTCCAAGTCTTCAGAACTAACCTTTGGATTTTTCTGCCATAAGTCTGTGTCAGTCGTTTTCAGGTAATCATGGTATAAGACCGTTTTGGTCTTGTATTGTACCTAAGAGTACTACATTCTGAAAACCTTGAATATTGACTGGGCACTTGACCCTGTTCTGACACTTTTCTGGAACTGCTAAAAATAGCCTCGCCAAGGGGTAGTTTTTACGAAAAATTCTGAGACATGGGTTTTGTTAAAAATGATTTTCTAGACAGACCCAAATCGTCAGAAATTCGGAAAAATGAGTTTTTCTTTGACATGCAAAAGCCCTTTGGTGGTAGAGGCAACGGGGTACCAGAAAGTGATTTTTCTCGGAAAAATATGACACATGGGTTTTGTTCATGCTTCAAAGCTTAACAAACCCAGTTTGTCTGTTTTTCAATATTATGACTTTTTCCGAAAACCCTAAAAAATAGGGGCAACAGGGCTATTTTTTCTGGAAAAATCTAACATGTGGGTTTTGTTGAAAAAGTTGTGTTGTTCATACCTAGTTGGCCAAATCTGTGATTATCTGTTGTTTCTTGTGACATGCAAAGAAATATAGACAGAAATAGAGGAAGTAGACAGAAGATGGATTGGAAGTTATAAACTGCCACTTTGCAATAATCTGTCTCTGGAAGCAATCTTGGGAGAAGAATACTTTTACTGCCAATGATCTTCAAAAATATTGAAGATCCGTCCAAAACCTCTGCCAGATCTTGAAAACGTGTTCTTGGGAGCTATTTGATGTTTTATCCTTCAACCTGCAAAAAGAATAATGAAGAATGGGACGCCTAGCATGAATATATGGTGATTAGGGTTAAGATCCACAAAGTATAGAAGATAACTCATCATTTAGGTCTAATTTGGAGTTCCAAAAGGTGATTTCCACTGATTGTGGAGTGTTTGGCCTCTTTTTGGCTCCAAATTTGCTAACTCAAGTCAACACTTTTTGCTTTGACTTCCTTTAGGCATCCATATTTGAAATTGGTCATTTTTGTCCATTTTGCAAGCTGAAGTGCTCCCATTTGATCTTTGATTCAGGTTACTCAGTTGATCTCTGGCAATGGCTGGCAGTTCTGTTGTTGAGGTGGGATCAACATGATGAGATATGCCTAGGAGGGGTTAACTCAGAAAACTGAGTTTAGGTCTCCAGAAAGAAGGGCGCCTTTCCTTGAGAGGGGCGCTTTTGACAATGCCTTAGTCAATTTTCATTGACTGTTCTTCGTTTTGACCTTTTCAGACCCTCCTTGCTTTGATCTGACGTTCCCGATGTTAGATGAATTAGATGACTTTGTTTGACGATGCATCGGGTAGCCGGTTCGATCTTGCTCAGGATGACTGACTTCTCAATTGAAGCTGGCAAGTTTAGGTCCTTCAAACTAAAGGGCACCCCTGGCCAACAGGGGCGCTTTTAGCTTTTGATTGAATTTCTTCATGCTATGAACTGCCTGACTTTGACCTCCTTCATCAGATGTTTGATTTGTCAGAAGTTATTGCTGATAGTCCTACTGACAAGATAGGTCATAGCTGAGAAGGTCATCTTGGGAGGCAATGAAGATTCTGGTTAAATCTGGATGCCTTCAAGAAAGGGCGCCTTTCTTCAAGAGGGGCGCTTTTAGCCATGCCTTAGCCATTTTCTAGCTTATCTTTCCAGTTCTTCAATTTTAGCTTTTTCAGCTTGACCTCAACTCGTGATCGTTTGGCGTGTCTTGTGGACCTACTGTCAAAATTGATCACGTAGCTGGGAGGAAGCTGGAAAGATATCATGTATAGAGTTGCTGCTTATGGATTCATTTGGTGCCTGCAACTAAGGGGTGCCCCTGGCCAGCAGAGGCACTTTTACCTTGAAGCTCTCTGATTTGGCATCTTTGTTGTTGATGGATCCTCCATACTTTGCTAACGGTTGGTCAATGATCCCTGAATCAGATGATTTTGCTGATTGTTTCGTTGTCGAGCCAGCATGAGAGTGAAGAGGATGACTGAGTTGAAGATGCCAAATGTTTACATTTGCCCTCTGAGATCCAAAGGTGCCTTTCTTCAAGAGGGGCGCTTTTAGCCACTATAGACTGTGTTTTGCCTTGGTAGACAAAATGTCCATCTTCCAGAGTTAGCCAAATTTTGGCCTTTTCCGTTTTGAGAATCTCCTTCATTGAAACAGCATATTTTTGACCTTTTCCGCCATGGCTTCTTCGTTGAAGCTTTTGAGGTTTAACTTTCAGCACCTGGTACTGGCCAATCTGCCATTAATGGTTGCGGAGCTCCTAACTTTGTTCCTGAAAAATAGAAATAGACCCACCAGAGTAAAACATGTATTTTGATAATTCTGACTTGATAAGTGTGATCGTGAAGGCAATTAACCCTATCAGAATTATTTTCAATCGTTTCCAGGAAGGTGCTATTTTTAAGGGTTTCCTTAAAAATAGGGGCGTAAAACCCTGATTTTCATTTTTTCAGAATTTTAACCATAGGTTCCTTGACAGAAACCCACAAAGACTTCATGTTTGTTTTGACCTAAAACATACTTTCGATGGCATTTTTACATTGTTTAGCTCAATTTAAGCAGAATGCCAAAAATTTCATTTTGGGTATAACACATTAATACATGATAATTAAAAGCCAACTAAAAACTTCCACATGTATCAATAGTCATCCACTTGTATACCCAATAGTTAAAATTTGAACATTTGATTGGAGAAGTTGTGCAACTTTATTGGTACCCATAGTGCACAATTATTGGGGCATTTGTGCATAGGTATTGGTCAAAACATTTATTAGAGGAATATGAATTGAATCAGTTGTACAATTTTTTTGGTTGTTGTAGCGCACGATTATTGAGGCATCTATGAATATCTATCGAGCATCACTTATAAATGACCATTTTTTTTACCTTTGTGCACATAACGAGTCCTCCCACATTCATCATAACTACTCAAAAGCTGAATCAATAGCTTTAAGCTCTTAAGTCAATATGAAGAAAGCCAAAAAGATGGTGGAAATCCGATGTACCGTTTAGGAGCTTAGGGTGCACGAAAGTTAGGGTGGTCGGCTACAAGGTCCTTTCCCCTAGATATCTGTAATACAAAACTATCATTGTGAGGGGTTTATGTTTCAAATAGATGCGAGTGGGGCCCAGCTCTTATCAGGTTTGGGACTTATTTGTACTATTGCATCAATATTATCAGATTTCTGTAGTTTGCTGCTAGTATGTTAATGCTGGATGTGACAAAGAAATTTAATATTGGGCAATAGCATTACTGCTGTTATCTTACTGGCATCAATATTCATGTGTACCTTTGTTCTATATTGCAATATTGTTCAACTGGCATTATTCCAAAAATAGACAATTGTATATATTGCAAAAAAGTTAAAACAATTATATAATTCGTAAAAAATTCAGATTGGAGACCGCACAGTGTAGAGGGTGTTGAGATTGTAATCAATTCAAAACTTTCCCTCAAAATCTAATATGATAGGTAAGGCGATTCATGAGTTGTGGGCATAGAGAGGTTAAAGTGTGATGAACATATCTAATGTGGAGCTGGATTTGCCAAATATAAGCACCCTAAGAAAGGGCTAGGTTTGTTGTAGCTCCAAACAAAGTTTTGATGGAAAATGAGAAAAAGTATGACTATCAAATATTTACCTTTGGAGATGGCAAACAAAATCAATGTGTACAAGGTAATGTTCTAAGTAGGGATAACCTCCCAAGAAAGAAGGCTTCTAGAGATGAGCAAGGAGCTCTAACAGTTTTGAAAAACAATTTGTATGTAACTAGAGAAATGTAATGTCCCCAATAGGGACATTCAAAATATTTCTACTAAAATTGCAATATATCTAACAAGAGAATGATCATAAATGATGATTAGCTCTCTTTGAATTTTTGATATAAATCCGATTTGTATACACAAAAGATGATTTGATCCTGATTGATAATAACTGACTGCTAATTCTGAACGTTATCCTTAATAGCACACATAAGCTTGAATTCACATATGCTTAATTGAGATATTACTATCCCGGGTCTACGATTCAAATCATGCAATGAATTGAATGTGTATCGGTATAATATATAGCTGTGTCTGATTCATAACTCTAACATCATGCTTTCCCTTATATATATATATATATATATATATATATATATCTGCCTATTGATGATAAATTAATAGGCTGAGAGTCTGATTGTTGTGTCTGATTATTATCCTTATAGATATGCAATTGGTTTTTGGAGCCTTCTCTGAATTATGCCTTTGAAAAGTATGCTTCCATGATTAAGTACTTGCTGCTCATACAAGCTATCCAATTCTGGAAAGTAATTACAAAATGAAGTCATAAAATCTGAGTTCTATTCCATTTCATTCTCCTCAAACCTCATTGTCTTCTTATATCTTTATGATAAAAAGAAACCCTTGTGGAAGGTGATGACCTTTCTTAATTGGTTTGACCTTTCAACATTAATTGCACCCCTTTGAATAGAAGTTTCCTTTCAAAAAGACATGTCTTATCCTTCAAAAACTAATTGTTGTTTACCTTTAATCTAAGCGTTGCACACTTTCCTTAATCATTGTCTTCTTTCTAAATTAATTGTTGCTTTTGTTGGCATTTCAATTAGCACCTCTGGAGTGCTTATTGGAAACGGACAGCTATTGCAAG
Organism: Sequoiadendron giganteum; assembly: GCA_007115665.2. Taxonomy (NCBI): domain Eukaryota; kingdom Viridiplantae; phylum Streptophyta; class Pinopsida; order Cupressales; family Cupressaceae; genus Sequoiadendron; species Sequoiadendron giganteum. The sequence continues at coordinate 14,733,745 of CM021110.1, read as the reverse complement.
TGTGTTAGTACATGCTCTTCAGATTATAGAGAGGAAAAGATCTCTCTTTGCTGATTTTCTATGTAAAAAAGTGTACTAAGGTTCCTATCTTTTTTACTCAATGGATGGACACAAGGGTGCATAAACACAATGCAACGTAGCTAAGCTTTTCTCTGGTTTCCACAGATCTTAACTACGACTAACTAGCTTCTAGACTATCCTACCTCCTCAAGATAATCAAATGTCCCTACTAAATCTAACCCAAAAATTCATTTTTCAAAGTACTGACATTTCGTCAAACAGTTGTTGTGCAAACTCATGAGTTCTGATTTTCTGACTGCTGTTCTGATTTTCTGAGTTTTGTTTGATTGCTTTTGATGTTTGGTTGAGTGTTTTCAATGCCAATAACATAAAAGAAATGCATAGAACTGATATATAAATGACTACACAACATAAATTGATAAACCCACTTCCATTTATGCCATTAAATTAAAGATATAAGGTCTGATTAAAATGACAGTTATGTCTGATATGAAAATTATCAGACTGTAATGGCTCCATTAAACCCAATACAAATGAAATATTTGAATACCCAATATGCCAATAACATACCCTTTCTATGCCAACATGAAAATACAATGTATGAAGGTTGATATGAGCATGATAACAAAGGTAGAAGACTGAAATAGAATGTGAAATATGCAGCTACAGGTCTGATCGTTGTTATGGAAGTGCTGATATAAAATTGGTTGCCAAAATCAACTTCAAATGCCCACGAAACCCCTTCCAAATGATGGTGCACCAACTAGTAATGGTATGAGTGGTATGGAAGATGTCAAATCCTCAATGTAAACTTGTCAAACAGCTGGAATAAATCTGCAATGATGATTGTGCCACAAACCTTAGGTGCACTTGGCCAAAAATTGTACAGCCAACAAGTAGAATGCAAACATATGATTGTATTGGCCTAGTAGAGACTCGATCTATCAATGGCTGCACCTGATCTAAAGAAATATGCTGATATAACACTGCTGCAAACTCAAACCTGAAAATTAAACACCTTAAAATCCTCCAATGAAGCCCAAACGAAGACCCAAGGTAGGTCCTCCTCAAAGGTGAACTGGGTTCTCGTCCAATTCACGATAGCCCTTGGGAGTTTTCATTCCCAAAAGACTGAAACCAAGCTGAAACCCTTCCCCAGAGCTCAAACCTGCAAGTGTTGATATGAAAAATGACAAATGAATGCCAAAAGAGAAGCCCTAACTTCACTTTATAACCTCCCATGGGCTTTTTTATAAAAAATAATAAAATATTCCTCTTCAAGGGTCTTTTCCCTCATCAAAAGAAAGGGCCACTTTTTAAAAACAACTTTGTTTAACTAGGATGGGGGCACTTTTCACTATTCACTTTATAATTCTTTGTTACTATTCCATTAAAGCAAATTTTAATATTTTCAATTTATCCCTGGATTCAACAATTGAACTCTAAATTAAAAGGCTCGTAAAGCTCCCGACTAGGCTCCACATCCCTCAGTTGGGTCCTCTAACCATACTGCTGACCTACGGGAACCCTAATAGTAGGCCAACTTCGGCTAGTCTGAGTTGCCTAAGGAAGGGACATTACAGATAAACAGAGCATGAGGGAACAGGAGTGAAATGGATGGGTTGGATCACTTGAATCCACCGTCTCTGTAGAATATGGCCAAGGCTCTGAACTCTCGGATATATGCCAAGATAAGGTTTGACACAAGTAAACACTCGTTATGGTAAACTGGATCTAAGACTTGCCAAGGAGGAGGAACCCCTATCCGAGGTATAGGCTTGTAAACAACTCACTGGAAACAACAAAGCACGATGATTCGGCTAACAGGATTCCCGAGGAGGTGACGACACCTGTCCAAAGTATAGGTTGAAAGACAACTCATTAAACAACATCACACGATAATGATTGATAACAAAATATCTAAGGAGGTGACGACGCCTATCCGAGGAGGAGATTGAAACAATACACTATTTGAAAACAAGACTTTGAAAGAACTCAAGTATTTAGATCAAGCAAGCATGCACCATCTGATTTGTTTCTTCAAGCTTCTCCAAAGAATTACAAAGGTTGGGACAGCAAAGGCACGAAATCATGCACAATTACGATCAACCAACAAACTCTCATCCAAGAGTGAACAAATATGAACAAGCTAACTCTGGCAACAATGGCGTAGCAATTTTGCTTAGCAAATCAAGGTTAAACAAATAATGAGCCCAAGTCTCTTATTTATAGAAACTCAAAGGAGTAGGCAACCCTAAAATCTCCTTGAGTTAACAATTAGTTCTTGCCAATCAGCAAGATTTATTCTTATGTCTAAAAGTAGGTGAGCAAGCAGTTAACTGGAAAACTACTTTAGTTAACCGATACTAAACAAGAGTCAAACTGGGAGTCTACCTCAGTTGACTGACACCTAACTAAAAGTGAACTATAATTACAAATGTGTCTCCAAATAGACATCCACCTTTTAAGGATATCTGAGATCCATAAATCGTGGGAGTCAATTAGACATCCTAGATTAGTGGGATCTAACATGCATGATTTGTGGAGATCCGGAGTCAACTTGGAAAGGGGCATCAAGTTGACTTTAGTCGTATTTATCGCTATCTGGAGGGTAGGACGTCCTTCCTTGGTGCTTTACACGTCTTCGCCACTAGTCAACAAAGTCTCAATCCAGTCGTTGACCTCTTCGGCCCCCGGGCAATTAATGCTTCTTAAGATGACTGTGTGGCGTCTCAGCATCTCTTCACCTGTCACAAGCTGTTGCTGATAGTTTATGCATTGAGCAGATGCTTCATCCAACTGGATAGACATGGCTGCAATTTTGGCTAACTTGCAACCATTGGGATCTTCAAGGAATGAACCACGGATGACGTCTTGAAACTGTCTTTGTACCATTCCAAGCTCAATGCATTCTCTTCCCTCACGCTGATATTCTAACTCGGGGAAGGATACTACCAACGTTCTCGCAAAGTTGATAATATAAGCGACAAAGTGTCTATAATCAATCAACTCCACTGAATTGGCATCGTAGGCTCTCACCTTGTATTCCAATTGTTCTTTCCAATCAAAGAGATGGAGTTTGTTCTCAGTGGTTGTAACTGATTGGTATGCTTGTTGCAGATCAGCAACTGTCGCTTCCTCTCCTGGCCTCTCTTGAGCTACCTTCAAGTTTGATTGTTGAATCTTTGATCGGAGTCCATGTGCTCTGTCTCTCAGCTGGTATGCTTCTGCTAATACACACCGTCCTTTGACAACAAACTCATCCACTTGACGTCTCAAGTGTTTACCGTATGTGATCAACTGATGATGGTTTCTCTCTACTAGGAGATCTAACAACTCTTGAGGCAAAGCCGAGGAGTTGGGAGTGTCATGCATCAAGCTAGAAATGTACATTCTTAATTGACGGTTTTCAACCTTCAAGGCTGCTTTGTCTTGTCCATCCTTCGTCATTCTTTCCTTGACGCTTGCTGAGGCAATTCGGAAAAGGTTTGCCTCCACCTAACGAGTAGTCTTTCCAAGGTTCACCTTTGATAGCGTGAAATCCTCAAGCCTCACATTGTGTATGTCTTTATCTTTAGGTGGGGCAGCAATCTCTATGACAACCTCATTCTCTGCATTTCTCTCTACATGTGTCTACTTCTTTAACTTCTTAGACGGCATGTCTTGAGGGACATGATCAAATTCTGTGAAGTCAAGCTGATAAGAAGGTCTTTCCCTCTTCCTTCCAAGTGGCCTTTCTAGCTAGATAGAATCCCGGCTAGCCTCATTAGAAGGAGGAACATAGGCCCCCTGAATGTTGGAAGAACGAGACTGTGTTGTGGCAATGCCTCATGGTGGCGAGTCCAAATCAATGGGACTTTGCGACCTCTGTGCTGGTGGTGAAGACGGCGACTTTGTTTCTATCACATGCACCGTTTCTGTTGCAACTACTTTTGCAATGGGTTCCATCTGTACAATGATTATTTCAATCACTGGCTTTGGTGCAGCTGCAGTGTTCTCAACTGTTTCAGGTAAATTGGTGGTTGTCTCCACCTGTACCCTTTGCTGATTTGTACCAGCAATTCCTCTTCTTCCCCATGTGCTCTGTGACATTCGCATTCCTTCGAGGAGGATGTTCATCTTCTTCTGTCTGGGTCTCTTCCTAGATGTGGAAGGTAGTGTAGACTGAACCGTTGGCGGCACTGATCAGGGAAGTACTACCTTCCTTGTCCTTTTACTGTCAAGGTAGAGTTGATTGTGTCGGACTACTCTACCAATTCTTTCCTCGATAGATGTACTCTCTTTCGCGTACCAATCTACTTTGTCGAGTGGTTGTGCATTTACTTGATCCGTGAAGAAGGAAAAAAGAATGATTTCTTCTTCGTCATCAGTTAAGCCCTCGATGTCTTCTAACATAAAATCTGCAATCTGTGAGAGCTTGAATCTGTTGTAGTTCCTTCTTCTCACTTCGAACTCATCTTCGCAGTTGACCCAAAAATCCTCTATGGAAGATTCATGTGATGATCTTTGCTCGAGATGTGCTGCGAAGAGTCCTCTTGGATCATATGATGACCTCCTGTCAATGAGGTACTTGAGATTAAATCTCACTGTTTCCTAGGTTATCAACCTAGCATTGGCTGCAATCTTGCATCTGTAGAGTCCCATCTGAATAGGAAAGTTTGCAGCTGATTTCTTCTTTTGGCAAAGGTAAGAGTGAACCTCGGCCAACTGTCTTAGGAATTCCATGAACACCAACTTGTCTGAAGGGTAGCGTGGCATCATGGCGGGGTGGCCATTGTATCCGTACACGCGTATGTAGGTGAAAGTGGGGAATTGGATGAACCAATCTGCCTAGTCCACCATTGCCGCCTTAGCTGCTGGTGAAATAAAAACATGCATCTCATGGTCTAGCTCGTGCACGGTGTGCATAGTGAAAAGGTCGTTCATCTTCGTGAAGTGCCTTTTCGCTAGAGTAAACTCAAGGCGAGCAAAGTATTCTTGGACCTTTTGCACACCCAATGTTCCCATAGTGTTTAGTGTTCTGAATTTGCCTTGGAAGGCTATCAGGTATACCAGGTAGGAACACGTGGAAACGGTGCTCTTCTGGAAAGCTGGTAAATTGTTGGTGGAGTGTGTCACTGATTAGAGAGGCCCAGTCATAATGTTCTTTCCTGCTAATTATTTTGCCAATAATATAGAACATCCACAACTGGAAGGATTTTCCCTCTTCTTGTCCAGTGACTCTGCTGAGTAGAGTGATTAACATTGCGTACTCATCTTTGAATTCTCCTTGCCCAACCAATTTGGGCAAGCCGGTTTTCTTCAATTTTAACCAATATTCAACCACTATTAGTGAACACTTGTCCTTTGAAGCCTCGAATGTCTTTCCGCATTCTGTCACAGATACAACCTTCCTGGTAGGACATGGTGGAATTGCAAAACATCTCTCTATGTCCTTCGGCTTTAAGCTGCAAATCACCTTTCCGTCCATTGACATGATTTCTCTTGTAGTAGGGTTGTAATGCTTTGTGCAAGCAGTTACGAGCTCAATGCTCTGTAAAGTGATAGGAATGGATGCAGCTTGGAATAAGCCAAACTCTTCAATGTTCTGCAATGTAATCTGGTTTATGCCCTCCAAGTCCTCAGAACTGACTTCTCGATTTTTCTGCCATAAGTCCGTGTCAATCGTCTTTAGATAATCATTGTACAAGACCATCTTGGTCTTGTATTGTACCTGGGAGTACTGCATTCTGGAAGACTTAAAGATTGACTGGGCACTTGACCTTGTTCTGACACTTTCCCGAAACCCTTAAATATAGCGCCTGCCGAGAAGTATTTTTTCGGGAAAAATTTGGCATGTGGGTTTTGTTCGTGCTTGGAAGCTGAGCAAACCCAATTCCTTGGATTTTTGATTTGGAGACTTTTTCGAAAAGATCCTTAAAAATAGGGGCAGCAACTTTGCTGATTCTGGCAAATCTGAGCAGATGGGTTTTGCTGGAAAAATGCGCTGATCAGACGTAGCTAGTCAGATCTGAGGTAATCTGTCGTTTCCTGTCACATGCAAAGAATTATAGACATAACTAGAGGAAGTAGGCAGAAGGTGGATTGGAAGTTATAAATTGTCACTTTGCAATAATCTGCCTTTCGAAACAATCCTCAGAGAAGAATACTTTTACTCCCACTGATCTTCAGAAATATCGAAGATCCGTCCAAAACCTCTGCCAGATCTTGAAAATGTGTTCTTGGGAGCTATTTCTTGTTTTATCCTTAAAGCTGCAAAAGAATAATGAAGAATGGGACGCCTAGCAAGAATATATGATGATTTGAGTTGAGATCCACCAAGTATGGATGCCAACTCGTGATTTAGGTCTAATTTGGAGTTCCAAAAGGTGATTTCAACTGATTGTGGAGTGTTTGGCCTCTTTTTGCCTCCAAATTTGCTAACTCAAGTCAACATTTTTGCCTTGACTTCCTTTTGGTGTCCATCCTTGGAGTTGATCTTTTTTGTCAATTTTGCAAGCTGAAGTGCCTCCGTTTGATCTTCGATTTTGGCTGCTCAGTCGATCTCTGGCAGTGGTTGGCAGCTCCGTTGTTGAGATGGGATTGACCTGATGAGATATGCCAGGGAGTGATCAACTCAGAAAATTGAGTTTGGACCTCCAGAATGAAGGGCACCTTTACTTGAGAGGGGCGCTTTTGACAATGCCTTAGTCAATTTTCATTGATTGTTCTTTGTTTTGACCTTTTCAGACCCTTTGTGCTTCGATCTGACGCTCCTGTTGACAGATGAATCAGATGACTCTACTTGACGATGCATTGGGTAGCTAGCTCAGCTCTGCACAAGATGACTGACTTATTAGCTGATGAAAGTGAGTTTAGGTCCTTGAAGTTCAAGGGCACCCTTGGCCAGTAGGGGCGGGCGCCTCTGAATGGTTTTGGCTGTGTTCTAAACTGCCTGCTTTGCCTTCAGTCATCAGGTGATTCAGCTGTCAGATGTCTTTGTTGACCGTTTCGTTGACGAGATTGATCATAGCTGAGAAGGTCATCTTGGGAAGCAGTGAAGATTCTGTCTAAAGCTGAATGCCCTCAAGAAAGGGTGCCCTTCTTCAAGAGGGGTGCTTTTGGCAATGCCTTAGCCAGTTTCTGGCTTATCTTTTTAGTTCTTCAGTTCTGGCTTTTTTTGCTTGATCTCAACTGGTGATCATTTGGCGTGTCCAGTGACTGTGTTATCAAATTGATCACGTAGCTGGGAGGAAGCTGGAAAGACATTGTGTATGAAGCAGCTGGTGACATGTTCATCTGGTACCTTGAACTGAGGGGTGCCCCTGGCCAACATGGGAGCTTTTAGCTTGAGGCTCTCTGTTTTGACATCTTCATTGTTGTTAGATCCTCCATACTTCGCTGATGATTGGTCGTTGATCTCTAAATCGGATGATTTGACTGATGGTCGCGTTGTTGAGACAACACGAACACAAAGGAGATGAATGATCTGAAGGTGCAAAGTGATTTGATTTGCTGTCTGAGATCAAAGGGCGCCTTTTTTCAAGAGGGGCGCCTTTTTGACCTTTAGACTGTGTTTTGCCTTGGCAGCCAAAACGTGCACCTTCTAGAGTTAGCCAAATTTTGGCCTTTTTCGTTTTGAGAAACTCCCTCGTTATAACATTTTTTTGACCTTTTCTGCCATGGCTTCTTCGTTGGAGCTTTTGAGGTTTAGCTTTCAGCACCTGGTACTGGCCAATCTGCCATTAATGGCTGCGAAGCTCCTGACTTTGTTCTTGAAAAACGAGAATAGACCCACCAAAGTAAAACCTGTCTTTTGATGATTCTGACTTGATCAGTGTGATCGTGAAGTCAATTAACCCTATCAAAATCATTTTCAATCATTTATGGGAAGGTCCTATTTTTAAGGGTTTCCCTAAAAATAGGGGCATGAAACCCTAATTTTCAAATTTTCAGAATTTTAACCATAGGTTCCTTGACAGAAACCCATAAAGACTTCATGTTTGGTTTGACCTAAAACATACTTTCGATGGTATTTTGACATTGTTTAGCTCAATTTAAGTAGAATGCCAAAAATCTCATTTTGGGTACAGCATGATGATATTGTAGACAAGGGCCTATAGAAAAACTTGGAAGTGTACTTTACAAACTCAGACTTGGAGTGTACTTGGCAATTCAAATGAGTGTAATGGGTGTTTGGGGGCAATGCCCCCAATGGGGTCAAGGGGCAAGTAGGGAAAGAAGTCCTATGGTGGTTGATGGTTGTACGAGCCGACCACGAAATCCCCATGATAATGGATTGCTTGCCATATGATGTGCTGAATGGAAGAATTGCTAAGGCATACGATGTACACATGGACGACAGGAGGATGGTGCCCTATGTTGAAAGGATGTCATATGGTAGCACCAAGGAGAGGCCGTGAAATGAAGATGCCAAAGAAACGTATGATGTGTTTGTAAGGAGATGGTATAGGAGAGTTGCTAGAAAATCATGTGATGAATTTGCAAGGGAACTATATGATGGAAGGTAGAGCTTTGGTCATGATCGTACGATGGTTGTAGGCCCACGTTGCATGGGAAAAATGACACCATACGATGGGGAAGTGAGTGACTATATGATGATGGTAAGTCCACGTTGTACGACATAAATGACATACGTTGAAGAATGGTCTCTGTATGTTGATGATTAGTTTGGGCCATATGTTGTAGAATAGACATCGCACATTGAGGATTTGACTTGGTTGTACGATGAGAAGAGTTGCTGGCCATACGGTGAAGTAAAATACTTGTCGTACATTATGAAATGACAACTTTCGCTATTTTTTGCAATGCCATTGTTGCCGTACTATATAGGAGGTCCACCATTTGATGTGAAGAGGTTGTTGTTGTCGTACGGTATAAAAGTTACTCCCTTCTCCTTGCCATATGATGTGCAAAAATTGTCATCATTCTCCTGGCTGTACGACATGACAAGATGCTGGTCATATTATATAGTTGGACCTTTTAATTAGTCAAGCTTTGTAGTCGGGCCTTTTATGTCATTGGGCATGTAGTCGGGCATTTTAATCTAGTCAAGTATTTTAGTATTTTCTCATTCAATTACCGAATAATATTTTTGCCTCTTCCTTTCCATTGTTTCTTGATTTTCTAATTTTCTTTTTTTTTTGTAAATTTTCTGTGAAGTTGATTTGACTTGACAAGTATCTATGCATTCCAAGTTAAATATTTTTCTCTTACTCCTCTTAGACTTACCATCCGTAATTTTGCATTCTTTCATCGGTTTCTCTTCACTAAGAGTTGTAGCTTGAAAAAATTACTATTCGACAAAAATACCTCATAATCCTTCATTTTCTAGTGAAATAGACCACAAAGAGAATTAATTTCATCCTCCGAACATGATTGTAACTCCAAAGTTCCTTCGTCATTTGGCTCTATTGGACAAAGATCATGCTTCTTTGTTCGTTCTTTGTCAGAGTTGGAATCTATTGAATCAGAGGAAGCTGCTTCCTCACTTATAACTTGGCTCTTTAAATCAATTACATACTTTCGACCCTTGTTTTCAATGGAGATTGTATTATTTTTCCAATTGTGATCGGCCTTGGTTGCTACCAGCCAACCTCGACCTAACAATGCATCATACGCTTTCTTCCTTAATGAAATGACCACAAAGCTCAACAAAAATGCTTGGGATCCAATAATTACCTTTTGTCCCATTAAAACTCAAAGTACCCTAATACCTTGTTGATTTGCACCCACCAGTTGAAAAGTTGGCGGCTGAATGGTTGGCTTGCTGAGACTTCTCCAAGTGTTTCTGAAAGTACGTTCACACCAGATCTTCCATCAACAATTGTATTAGTAAGATTCCTTCCAAGGATCTCCATATTCACCACCGTTGGTTTCTTTGTCGTGTTAACTATTAGTAACATTGGATCAATCACTTGATCACCTGACAATGGAGGTTCATGTGATGTCCCCGCTGTAGTCAGTTCTCAAGAATAGTGTGTTAGCCCTTTATTGGACCCTTGTGGGCTAGCTGGATTGGTTAGAGGGTCAGTGGTACTTTCTGGAGAGCTTGGTCGTTCTCGCTTTCTGAGCTTTGTGATTGGTTCACAGCAGACGTTAGCAGTTTAGGGGTTGATAGCTTCTGACGGCACGGGATTATTAGAAGTTTTGAGTGAGTTATGGGATTTTATGTGATTTGAGTTAATTAATCAACTTAATGCCTATTTATAAAGTCAAATTGACTTTATACATTTTATATCACTTAAATATTCTATAAACGTGATTTAATATTTTAATCACTTAAAACATAAAAGGGCGCCCAAGTATTTAAGTCAGAACTATTGAAAACGACTTAAATATATTTTAAATGATTTAAAATATGAAGTTGGGCGTATTTTCTTGGAAATGCGTGCCTTTTTGGGATATAAGGCAATTTTGGCAATGAGAAACCCTATGATGATTATTTTGACTTTGCTTTGGATATTTTTCCTGTGCCTTCCTCTATGATTAGGGTTTGAGCATTCTTGCATTGGAGAATGGAATCTCTTCAGTGTTGAGCACTTTTGAGGCTGTGAGAGACCAGCTGAATTTATGTAGTTGTGAGAGCTTCATACAGAGGTTCTGCATGTTTTTAACAGAGTTTTATTTCAGTTTATGCTTGCTGCAATAAGGAAGGGGGTTTCTACACTGGAGGCGTCCTCTTCAACAGTTCCTCAGCATTTCATTTATGTTTCTTCAACATTCTTATTTGGGCCGTACATTTACATTGGGTTTTGTGCCTCTTTGGAGAAGGGCGTATGAAGCCAGAGACTGTGGCGCTTTCCTTTGGGCTCCTGTTTGTGCTTCATCATAAGCGGCTATCACTACTGCTGCTTTGTATGTGGTTTTTGATTGAGAGAAGTCAGATCTGGAAGCTAGGAGTGCTTCTTTGTCAGTTTTTCACCATTCTGGCTGGCAAATTGGATTTCTTTCTTAGTTAATTATTTTGGAGCATTACTAGTATGTAATTCATTTGTATCTCATTGAATGCGTTGCATAATAACATCTATTGCCTCTGTTGCTCATAATATGTTCATATTGCTCTTTTGTAAGCTTTAATATGATGTGCACCTTCTCTTCTGTCTACAAATATTCTCTAAAAAACTAAGTAAAACACAAAAAGACTTGAGAAAAAGACAGGGGTTTCGTAGAGAGCCAGCAAGGCTCATCACAGTGGTATCGGAGCTTATTAATCCTGCTAGCTTGTGGGAAAAACAAATATCTATGCAGCCACACTAGAACAGGTTTGACATGCACTACACACGCAGGGGCCTTGGAATTCCGAGAAATACTTTTGAACCATTTTAGGCAATACCATTGAACGAACAGGTAGAGGATTTTGATTTTGATAATATGGCTGAAAGGAATGATGATGCTCGTCTTAATGATGAAGACAGGGATGCTAGAGAAGTACTGAGAGGAATGGTGGCCGGTCAAGAACAGGTAGCAAACATCCTCCAACAACTGAGCACCAATGTGCAAAACCTGACAGTTCTCAGAAGGCCGAATCTGGATCAAGATCAGGAAGGTAGCATACATGGAGAGCATCACAGGAATATTGCTCCAGCACGCACCTTTTAGAGAGCCACACGTCCTACTTTTGTCAGGAATGACGCTGAGGAGGAAAAGGAGGTGGAAGAAGGTGGTGAAGGAATCTTTGTTGATAACATTCTGGTTATGCATGATGAATGGGATGCAATGCCTCCACGAGTTAAGGATCACCTTAACTTTGATTGTTTTATGAGTCAGAAGAGAGAACACACCAGGAACAGGAATGACAGGAGGCCTAGATACAAACATAATGATCTACGACAGGGTACCAATAAGCTTACCTTAGCAAACTATGATGGCAGTGGTAGAGTTACAGCACGTGGCTGGGTGAGTAAATTGGATACGTTCCTGACACTACGTCCTATGCCAGAGGAAGATGCTATTAGATTTGCAGCTCTACACCTTGATGGCGTGGCACATGACTGGTGGATTCATGGCATGGCTACTCTTCACCATGACCGGATTACCTCATACCAGGAGTTTACTGATAGATTGGTAGAGAGGTTTGACAGACGTGATCCTGAATTGTTCTTCAGGGATCTAGCACAGTTAAAACAATTGGGTAGCTTGGAATCGTACATTGGAGAGTTCCAAAGACTATTTGTAATGGTGACAGGCATTTCGGAGAGAAGACTGATCATATTGTTTATTGAGGGTCTTTTTGAGCCCATGAAAGGTTGGATAAAGGCATTTGATCCACCTACTTTACAGGAGACCATGAGGAAAGCTCGCAGTATGGAGCTCACTACACCTCGTAAACAATTTGGCACAAAACCTTCTTCCTCCTACACTGAAAACAAATCTGATCCAAAGAAGGCTGATAATGTTGATCAAAAGAAAAGATTTGCAGCTCCATTAGATCGGGACACAATGAATGATCTACGTAGAAGGAAGCTCTGTTTTTACTGTAAGGGCCCATATGACTTCAATCATGACTGTCCCCTCAAGCCTAAAGGGAAAAACAGGCACATGGAATGGTTTTATGAGGGAGAAACGTTGACTGATTTTTCTGATCAGCAAGCTGCTATCTATGACACAGATGAAGAAAAATCAAAAACTGAAGCAGAGATTGAGGTAGAAAGTGAGCTACAGGAGGCTCATATGTCCAGCATGCAGAGAGAGGGTTCTTTCAGGCTCCGTGGGGTCTTAGCGGGTCAAAGAGTCATATCTCTTTTGGACACAGGTGCAACCCACAACTTTATTGATTCACGGTTAGTAGAGAAAAGGGGAATTCAAACTCAGCAGTTTGAAGGCATTCGAGTGAAGGTTGCAGATGGACACACTCTCACCTGTGAGAGCATGTTTCCTGATTTACCATGGAAACTCAACAATTTTGAGTTTAAGGCAGATTTTTATGTTGTGAACATGGGAGGAACGGATATAGTTCTTGGCATGAAGTGGCTTCATGCTATAGGAGAGCTCACACTTAATTTGCGTGATATGGAGATGAAATTCAAAATTGATGGCACAAATCATGTTCTTAAAGCCATCAAGGACAGCAATCTAAAAGAAATTTCACTCCGGAGAATGGAACGTTTGATTCGACATGACATGGTAGAATGGGCTGCTGAGTGGAAGTTAATGCCTTCACAGTTAGAGCAGCAAGCTTCTCCTTACCATCCGGATGTACAGGAATTCCGAATCAAACATGCAAAGGTTTTTAGTGCTATTCCACCAGGTAGACCTCCTAATAGAGGTATTGAGCACATCATTGAGCTGGATGAGGGCATGAAACCTACTATGATCACTCCTTACCGGCACCCCAAGCGTTTAAAAGATGAGATTGAGAAAACTATTAAGGAGCTTTTAGCTATGGGGCACATTAGACTGAGTAAGTCACCCTTTGCTTCATCGGTTGTTTTGGTGAAGAAAAATGATGGTACACTTAGGATGTGTATTGATTACAAGATGCTCAATAGGCAGACTATAAAGAATAGGTATCCTATTCCACGGATAGATGAGTTGATAGATGAGCTTCATGGAGCTTGCTTTTTCTTGAAGATTGATTTGAGGACTGGTTACCATCAGATCAGAGTTAGAGAGGAGGATATTGAGAAAACCGCATTCAGATGTCACTGTGGACACTGATTTCTTGGTTATGCCATTCGGCTTAACCAATGCTCCAGCTACATGTCAGTCTACTATGAACAGGGTTTTCCATCCTCTCTTGTGGAGATTTGTTTTGGTGTTCTTCGACGACATCCTGGTTTACAACAAATCATGGGAGGAACACATTGTTCACCTAGATGAAGTATTGAGTATACTTGACAAGGAGTCCTTGTACGCCAAGGAGTCCAAATGTGCTTTGGGCATGGCCGAGCTTTTGTATCTGGGTCACATTATCAGTAGAGAGGGAGTCAGCATGGATCCAGAGAAAATTCGAGCTATCATCGATTGGCCTGCACCTGAGACGTTGACACAGCTTATGGGGTTTGTAGGATTGTGTGCCTTCTATCGTCGGTTCGTTAGTGGATTCTCGCGACATGCTGCGCCACTAACTGATTTGACTAAGAAGGGAGCCTTTGTGTGGACACCTCTTGCACAGGCGTGCTTTAAGAAGTTCAAACTTCTTATGACTACATGTCTAGTGTTGGATTTGCCGGATTTCGCCAAACCATTTGAGCTACATTGTGATGCTAGTGGTGAGGGTATTGGTGCAGTTATCATGCAGGATCGACGCCCTATAGCTTTTGAGAGTAGGAAGCTAAGAGGTCCTGAACGGAGTTTCAATATCTATGATAAGGAAATGTTGGCCATCATGCATGCCATGGCCAAATTCAGGAATTACTTGGTTGGTAGTAAATTCAGTGTTAAAACCGATCACAATAGTCTGAAACATTTTCTTGGACAACGAGATTTGAACGAAAGGCAACAAAAATGGGTCAGCAAACTTCAGTCCTATGATTTTGACATTGCCTATGTCAAGGGCACTCAAAATGTGGTTCCTGATGCTTTATCTCGTTGTCCTC